>CATNNA010000004.1:1200000-1770000 GCA_950106755.1 Climacium dendroides | reverse complement strand
CAGGTTGCGAGGAGAGATCCAAAGCTACCGGAAGGACTTGGATGCTAGTCGTGACCAAGTAAAGGCCGCAATGTCCCTACAGGAGGAGACTAGGACTACAATCAACCGGATGACGGTAGTAGTAGGGGCATCCGGTGAGGTAATGGCAAAGGCCAAATTATTTGATGAGGGGGTACATAAGGATCAGAAACCTTCGGGTATCCGCATCGCTTGCATCTTGGCTGACTTTGCCGGGGAATTAGAAGAGGCAATGAAGGAATTCCGGAAGGATGCAAAGGGATTAGAGGATACCGTCCGGAAATTCCAGAGTGGGTTAGTCTCTTTATCCGAGATTTCAATCCTAGATGAGTTCGATGAGGTGGAGATATTGGAGGGGAAGTTCAAAACTCCAATGTCAAAGGAGAAGGAGGCCACAAGGACTTCCACTTCAAAAGCCCCACGGACGAGGACAAGAATAACTTCTCCTGTAGAACCGAAGCGAATTCCGGAAGGGGGAGATAAAAGTAGAAATTTGAGTGAGCTCTCCCCCATAGCTACTTTAGATAGTGGTGGACCCGCTCAAGAGGGATAGGTAGCTAGAAATTAGAAAATAGGAAATTTTGTTAGGTCGGACCTCGTTCCGGAAAGTTAGGAAAAGTTCAGATCCGAAAATCTCGGCCGGATCAGTGCCTGATTTCTAGGGAGCCCTTTTTGTAAAATTCTGTATATAATTCAAGTCTCAAGACTGAGACTGGGGAGTTTTTCCTTCTTGCATATGCTGTCTCTTGTGTATTGTCTATTGTTTTCCTTGTCTTCCCAAAGATTGGCCAGATAAGATAGGGAGAGATTGAGTATAGATGACCAAAGTGTGAAGAGGATCTTCTCCCTTTGTTGTCTTTCTGTGATTGCAGGTGCATGTGAACAGGTTGTAAGTGTTGGGAGTGAGTTAAGACACCTCAGTAGGTTTAGAGTTCATAATTCTGGGTGAGATAGCCAATGCTAGGCTAGACAACAAGAAAAAGGATTCTCAAACTGTGCTAGAGCTACCAGATGGAGTGTCTGGGTTAGCCATTGAACACTTGAGAGATCTCACCATCTGAAGAAGTAAACGAAAGAACGCTAGATTGTGCTAGTACGGGCAGACATACTTGTAGCCACAGTTTCGCACGGATCACAAAAGATAGTGAGGTTGTTGTAGTAAGTGAGGATCATACGGGGGATTTTTGTGTGACCGACAGACTGGGGTTACTTTTAGTTTGCTGTGAAAGATCAAACCGGATCTTGTTAGAATAGGAGGATAGATTAGCTTAATGAACTTTCTATCACTATAAAGACTAGAAAGAGAGGAGTGCCTACCTCTCTGAAAATAAGCGGCAGATCCCTTTGAAGTGCCAATAGAGGCTATACAAAACCGGAACAGAAGCTGAGGAAAGGAAGTCCTCAGTTAAAGTAGTACGAGATCCGGTTGGAAGTGTGAGTTCCGGTTTGGTTCTTGTAGGTTGTTGATCGAGTTTGATTCGGGTCAGTGTTAGTCTGGAACGGATTTGTTTATAGAAAGAATAGGAAATTATCCGATAGTTGGGAAAAAGGGTGAGAGAGGTATAAAGAAGAATAATGGAATTGGGAAACTTTCCTCAAATCATCTAGTAACACAAAACACTTCACAGAGTCTCTTGGGTTCGATCTTTAGAGTCACTTTATTATGCTTTAAAGAGGTTTTTGTGAGCATAATAGGGAATTTCACTTACCCTATGCTGCGATAGATTACTTCTAGTTTGCTGTGAAAGATCAAACTGGATCCTGTTAGAATAGGAGGATAGATTAGCTTAGTGAATTTTCCATCACTATAAAGACCGGAAAGAGAGGAGTACCTACCTCTTTGAAAATAAACGGCAGATCCCTCTGAAGTGCCACCAGAGGCTAAATAAAACCGGATTAGAAACTGAAGAAAGGAAGTCCTTGGTTAAAGTAGTACGAGATCCGGTCGGAAGTGTGAGTTCCGGTTTGGTTCTTGTGGGTTGTCGATCGAGTTTGATTCGGGTCAGTGTTAGTCTAGACCGGATTTGTTTATAGGAAGAGGAGGAAATTATCCGATAATTGGGAGAAAGGGTGAAGAGGGATAAAGAAGGGTGATAAAGAAGAGTAATGGAATTGAGAAACTTTCCTCAAATTATCTAGTAACACAAAACACTTCACAGAGTTTCTTGGGTTTGATCTTTAAAGTCACTTTATTATGCTTTAAAGAGGTTTTTGTGAGCATAATAGGGAATTTCACTTACCCTGTGCTGCGATAGGGGTTCACTGAGAAACCCTAGGGATTCCCGAAGGAGAGAATGGTGAAGGAACTCTTGGGCAAATTGTCCAATGAGTTCGATAACACCTTGAGAGGGAATCCGTCCCTCTGGACCGAGGAAGTCTAGAGAGGAGTGTACGATTTCCGTGTAGGGGGTCTTGGAATGGCCGGCCGGAAGGATGAATTCATCCGGGGTAAATTCCATGGCGTTCCCAACCCTAAAGACGGATACGCAGTTGACGACTGCATAGATGATCGATACCGCCGTCTTTTGAGGTTTCTGATTTCGATCCTCCATCCGAAGAAACCGACGAGGGTAACAATCACCCTAGGAAATACCATTTTCGGTTCTCTATGCGGAACCCGGAACATGGATTGGGCCCGGATCATTTTTGATCTGGTAATCCAACTCATCGGGAGGGTAGGAAAGAGTAGAGCTACCCCCATATGCGCATACTTGTATCACTTATACCATAACCACCAACTCCTGACAAACGAGGAAGAAAAGGAGTGGAAGGCTTAGGGAGCTCTCTTGAAATATGTGGAATCAGAAGAAGACAAAGAAGTGGAATCGGTTCTGGATTCGGATCCCGAAACGGAAGAAGAGGAAGAAGAGGTACTGCCGCCAATCAAGCGATAGAAGACAACTCCTCTCCATAGGCGAGGAACACCTCCAAGTCATGGCCCGTCAACTCCGGATGAGAAACGAAAGGCTGTTATAGAGGAAAAAATGGATCCACGGGATCCATTCAATAACTTGATTGCTATTCTCTCTAGTGTCCAGGCGGATTGGGAAGTGAAGTATCTGACCCTAGAGACGATCAGAAAACTGGTGGATGCGTCGCCAGACAGCCAATTACCAGCGAAAGTAGCCGATTGTATCACCGATCCGGTCAAGTACCAAAGGCGGGAGGAAGAAGTAGTCCGACTTCAGACGGAGGTGGATACCTTGAAGGTGGAAAACTTCGGCTTGAAGGAGGAGGCAGCCACCACGAGGGAGATAGCAGAGGAACACTAGAAGAAATCCGCGTTTAACTTGACGGATTTTTTTGCGCATCATGTTACAATTTCATGTTTTTATGTCAAAAATTACGTCCAATGTAACATCAAGATGTTACATTGGACGTAATTTTTGACATAAAAACATGAAATTGTAACATGATGCGCAAAAAAATCCGTCAAGTTAAACGCGGGTTTCTTCTAGTGGAAATTCGAAGGATAGCAGAGCAGGTGAAGGACGTGCTTGGAGTATCCGGGACAGCCGTCACCAAGGCCAAGCTATTCGATGACAAAGTCCATAAGGAGAAGAAACTATCCGGTGCTAGGATAGTAAGGATTCTCACGGATTATGCGGAGCGGGTTGAGATGGTAGTGAGGGAGGTAGGATTTCAGCGGACCGGATTGAAGAAAGCAGCCGGAAACTGACAGGAGCCACGTGTTCTAAGGAGATCCATCTGTCACAGTTCTCGCTACCGGAATCATTCCCGGATGTATTAGCTGCTGAAGAGGAAAAGGATAAGACTCCCAAGTCCAAGATGACTGTACAGACGTCTAAATCGGCCAACACCCCCGAATCCACCATCGATTTGGAATCCACACCCGATTCCGGTGTGCTTTTGAATATGGAAATGCTTTGGGTGTCAGTGTAATATAATGTAACACCCAAAAAATTTATGGAATGGTGGATTGGTGGAGTGATTTGGACGTGGAAGTGGTTTGGGTGTTACAAACTTATAATGAGGTAATTTAACACCCTGCAAAAAATATGGAATGATGGATTGATTAGGATATGGAATTTATTTGGGTGTTATAGTGATATGATCTAATATTAAATAAAAATATGGACTGTTGTAGTGACTTGGAATATGGAATATGAAATGGAAATATGTAAAAAGCATATTAATTTAGTATATTTATTAAATCCCGTCCGCGCCCTGACGATCAGGGTTGCACGAACGCTGGGACGCCCGGACGTCCAACGTCCGTGTCTATAGGTTTTCGAGCGTCCGGGGACATAGAAATTTCGGACTCGCGTCCGTCCAGTGGACGGGCGGTCGGACGGCAAGGACGGGGCAGACGGGGCCGACCGAGCGGACGGACGCGGAGCACGGGGTGGACGGAGCCGACCGACCGGATGGACGCGGACCACGGGGCGGTCAGGGCCGACCGCGCGGACGGACGGGGAGGACGGATCGGACGGGGCAGATCGAGTGGACGGACGGGGCAGACCGAGTGGACGGACGAGGCGGATGAGGCCGATCGAGCAGACGGACAGGGCCGACGGGGCCGACCGATCGGTCGGCTGATCGGGTGGCTCGTCCGACCAGTCGGCAGTCGGATCGGACGGCCAATCGGACGGACCCGACGGGGCGCCCGATTGGCCATCCGCCAGGGCGGACGGCTGAGATTGGGCAGACGGGATGGCCGTCCACCTCATACAAAAGAGGCGGTTGGGCCATCCGCCTCTCACTTTTACCTTCCCCCTTGCTTGCAAGAGAGAGCGGAGAAGCTTAGTGCCTTTGGGCCCTATTGCCTCCTCTCCTCGGGAGGGTAAAGGTGAAATCTTGGGGGGACCCTTGCCATTTTTTTTCTCGAATCGTGCGACATTCATCAAGATGCCAAGGGCGAAGAAGAAAACGAAGTTTGTGGAGGAATCTACTGAGGCCGACATCATGGACAACCCCTCACACACTTGTACCGCATTTTTGAGAAAATGCATTGTTGAATTCTATGAGAGAGAAACTACCATGTCTCTTGACTCTAAGTATGTTCGTTATCAAGAAGAGGGCATTGAGAAGTTCAAAGGCGATATAAAGGACATGATGCATGAAGCGTTGCGGGTGGGAGGGTGGTATCAAGAAATGGAAAAGAAGAATTTCACTAGTTGGTTGGACAAACGGGCGCATGATGCACTATGGAATGCGAAAGGGACCATCGAAAAATTTGGTAAGATTCATCGCATTGATGATGAAGCCTTCACGCACGTGATTACAAAAGTAGACATGTTCGTGAGTCAGATGAGACCATTTGCTTCAAGACGAAATAGAGGTGGATTTATGAGTTGGTGGACAACTCACGAAGGGAGAGTGAACATGCGAGTTGTATTTCGCCATTTAATAGCACTCTCGGGAACCGCAAGGGTGATTCCACAAGATAATATTGTCCTACGCGGAGGCTATGCTACAATTTGTAGGGTGCAAATCGAAGGGTGCCCTGAACTTCAACCACATTGGGAATTTGCAGCAAAGATGTCTCTCCAAGAGGGTCGACAACCTGAGCTTGCAAAGATGGAACACCAAACTGAATCGATGGCGGTGCGGATTCCGCACGATGGAGTCATACGCTTCGTTGCAGTCCACAAAAATCGGAACAAAGGCTATTCATTGTGGTGGAATGGTGGTACTTTGCATGAAATGTTGAGAATGGATAACGATTATCCAGACAATATTGCCATACGCATTATGTGTGACCCCAAAATTAGCGACGAGGAGGTCATTTGTGCTCATCGTCTAAAGCGATGGAGAGCAAAGCGTACGGAGCTTGCTTGGGCACTGCTGCATATTATGAATGCGGTACATGGTGCCGGACATCTTCACAACGACATTTCTCCAGACAACATCATATTCCATTTCCCGAAAGACGAGTCGCAGGTTTTCATTGGAATTTGCGATTGGGGGATGACCACGACTAGTACAGAGCCTATGAAGTCATTGTATACATTCACATCAACAAGTGATCGGGACGAAGTTCTGAGGAGGAAGTGGTGGATCGATCCAAAGATTACATACATACATCGAAGAGATGTAGATGTGGAGAACATACCTGTACTTACCATTAAGTCCGAAGAATTTGCTGTTGGTCAAATAGCGAAGAGAATCAACAGTACATGTATGTCAGAGACATACTACGGTTTGCAAGGTCGTGGAAGCAAAAAACATGTGTTGTACTCGCATCACGACTTAGCACAAGTCTTTCAAGTGTATTTGGGGAGACTTTGCGAAGATGGTCCCGATGGCCATAGTAGTTTGGTGCAAGTGATTTCGCGATTTACTTCTTCGTTTCATTGGCCTATACCGGATGAACACTTCCGCCACTTTGGAGCTGTAGTTTAAGTCTTTAATGATATTAATATATCATATATAAGTAATTAACTATAGCCTATAGGTATTTATAGTATGCACTATTCATAGAGGCAAAGACACATACTAAGTTACATGTCAATTGCATAGTAGTACAGTATATACAGATGATATGCCTCAGTTTCATCACCAATGATTGGATTGATTGTGAATGCTATTTTACAGCAAGGTGCATCTCAGCATTTGTAATCAATGAGCATGTTTTAATTCACAATGATTTTGGAGAACTTGGAAGTCTTTACGCCATTTGCCATCGTATGTTTGGATGGAAAATTGGAAATCTCGAAATCATTATATGAAATAATTTGCAATTCTTTATTCATTCAATTTTTAATTGATGATTGATGATTCAATGATTCATTGATTGTTAGGTTGACAAGTCCTTGTCTTCATTTGTATGGTATAGTAAATGTGATTGAAGATGTTTATTATAATAATGTCAATGACAATATAAAAAATGGTAAGCGTTTACTTACCTCTATGTCTCTATAATTGATATGACGATGGAGGGCAACTAAAGGACCAAAGGAAACATCGTGTATGAATGTATGATTGTATGTGAGTGCCTAATTGTGAGTTGAAGGTTCACTTCTAAAGGGCTTAAGGTCCCTTCGAGGGTTTAGAGGTTATTAGGTAGGTACTTACAACTTGAAATTTTGTCGTGATTTTTTAAAACTTTTTCTGAAGATGGAAAAATTGATAAGCTTATTAAGCTATATGGGATAATGGAGACCTCATTTTTTCCACAATCAGTGACCGGGAATAGAAGTTATGACCTAAATTGCTCAAAACAAGGGACGGGGGGGAGTGTAGGCACTACTGCACTAGGTAGTAGCCTAGTAGGTCATAGTAGGTAGGAAAATAATTGCAACTTGTTTTAATTTTTAATTTTTAATTTTTTACTTGTACATTATATTCTTGCCTATCCAATATCCAGAGAGCTCGAATTCATTTCATCAATGAATTTCAACAAGACATCTTGTTGTTTTTACTCTTCTAGTGTTAAATACCTGAAGAAGAATAAGTCTTGAATTGTTGTCATGAAGGTCCAATACTTAAAATAGCATTTGGGAAGTACAACATCAAAGCTAATTACATAATGAAATTTCTTTTGGTGCATACCAAAAGGTGTTGAGTTATTCGACAAAGGTTTTATAAAAATGATTTGGTCACACCATTTTGTCTCAAAAAACAATCGTACATTTGCAATTCTATATACAAGCACGTAACTTTCATGGTTTTCAGTACGCATTCATTACAAATGACCAAAATACGTAACTTCCGATGTTCAAATACATTACACCACATCATTCACATACTCAACACTTGCAACAATTAACCATTCATATTGGAGTGATAGTATGGAACTCTACTTACTCTACAAGGTAAAAAGCAAATAATTTTATTATATTATAAAATAGTCTTATAGCCTGTACTACTTTCGTTTTGGGGGCTAAAACAAGTTCTTCATACATCTCACTTGTTCGAATATACTTGCATTCCTACAACTATTGCATTGTTTCCAAATGGCAAATGACAAATTGACAATGCATTACACTTGAAACCACATTAAAAAACAAAGCCCATAACTACATAATGGCACCTTGTATTTTTCTACAAAATAACACTATACTTCATTCAGAATCAGAACTACTATCATGATTTTGACTTTGAGGCGTAGAACCGGAGCCACCATATGGCCCGTATCCGCTTGATTATCACCCTTGTCCATAATTTTCGTAATAAGGACCTCCAAAAGTTGGAGGTGGAATTGAAGCATATTCATGTGAGCCTCCAGTCCCTCCATGACTTGAATCAGTGTAGTAAGAACTTCCATGAGGCCCATACAAATCATGTCCTCCTGTTCCCAGATAATTTCGCGAGCCGCCTTGTTCCGAACCACCATAGTCTGTATAACTGGTGTTTCCATGAGGTCCCCTTGTTCCTGGGTAATATTGAGGGCCGCCATGTGAAAGACCACCGTAGTCCGTATAGGTCGTAGTTCTATAGCCTCCTTCTACGTTTGGACCACCATCTCGAGGGTTGTTCCTATAGTGTGAACTACTTCCTCCATGTCGCGAGCCATGTACATCACGTTCACGACGAGGTGAAGTGTGATATCCACGAGGTCGGCCTTGATCCTCGACACTTCTCCTCAATGCTTCCCGCATTTGATTCTCGTATTCTATGTCTTCGCGTTCTTCTCGGCGTTCGTGCCTCTCCGGAGGTGGAGGTGGAGGTGGCAACTGTTCAGCTAGTTCTTCATCATCGTCAGCATCACTGTCCTCTGCATCCCGCATAGGCCAACTTGGGCACCCAAATTGACCTTGGTTCGACCAAGCCGGCATGCAATCACTTTTGCCACGCCAGTTAGTGAACACCACAGCTGAGTGACATGTCATCTTCGTCTCTTTATTCATTCCTATAACTGTACACCAGTCAACATCTTTCTAGAGTACAATCTCCGCCCAAACCATTGCCATGGTAGAATAGTTCATGATGGTAGGCTTCGAGGGACCTAGATTTGAAGCTGCCCAAATTTCTTCGTATCTCTCTACAAAGTGTCTACTCGTACACGTCTTCATAGGGCCTTCCCACCGTCTCACTTGCTTCTCCAAACTGTCATTTGCTGGCCACAACTTGGCTATGTGTGACATGGTCACATATTTCTTGCACATTGTATAAGTCCACACTTTGTTGAACTCGTACTCCCACCCTTCCTTTGCCACATTGAATTCATCGAAGTAAACATCCCAATTTAGTTCTTGTGGTTTCTCCTTTGAACTTTTCTTCGAAGAACCGGAAAGAACCGGAATTCCTTTGCGAGGCATAGTACCCTTCTCTATAAATGACCTCAACGTTAGAATGATTAATGTGTAGTGGTTTCAGATTATAATAATTAGTGAATACCACTCATTCATTCACAATTGTTTACACACTAAGGTGGAAGGGGCACACAGAGACCAATAGCCGCTGGATCACCCACTCCACAAGGGAAACAATTGTGCGAAATGAGCCGTCCGCTCCGCTTTTTATACCGACCGACGAGGCGGACGTCGCTGTCGGTTTCAGGGTCGGACGGCAAGATCGGACGGACAGCGTGAATCCGCATCTCCCATCCCACGGTCGACAAAGACGTACAGACGGTCGAGTCGGACGGCCGCACCGACCGCTTGGTCGTCAGGCCGTCCGCCGAGCGGACGGGTGGACGGACGGACTTCGTCTGCCCCGACCGAGAGGCCGTCAACCCGTCCGCTCAGTAGACGGGTCGCTGCTTTTGCCGACCGCTTGGTCGGCGCAATGTCCGCCGAGTGGACGGCTAGGCAGCCCACGACTTGTGGATTCTCCAAACTTAGTTATTTGTGAGTAGAGAATCCAAAGGAGTGAACTGGCAGCCTATTAGACCATTAGTTCATCATGAACTTCAGGTAAGGACATAAAAACTTTGAAAACTGAAGGCGGAAATTTTGCCCCTTCAACGTGAAACTTGAAAAATAACTCCATGCCCTAAACCCTAAACCCTATACCCTAAAAACCATGAATCCTACTCGTAATTCTGATGACTACTCACTTTTAGAATTTCGATATTTCTCTTCATCAAATATGTTTGCAATTGACTCATTCTTACATCTTATAAGTACTTTGAGTACAAACTATAAATATATATAGAGGGAGAGAGACTAAATTTTCATTTTTTCATGGTGAATTTTAAAAATATGTAATTGAAGAAAAGTGAAGTTTGTAGTCATTTTCTAATGCATATAATCATAAAATAATGATTCTTTGTGAAATACTTAAAATCTGAACTGTAAACTTCAGAACTTGTAAAAGCTTGTTTCTAAAAGAGTAAAAGTATTACTTTCAGTAGTCAAAACTTTAGTAAACTCAAAAAAAATCAAGTATGAAAAGTTATAAAAAAAGACATTGCAACTTGCAAGCACTCAATACATGACTCTAAAATAATATGAGTATTTCTTAAAATCACCCTTCAATTGCGAATAAAATCCAACAAAAACTAAGAAAGTATGATTATACAAAGTTACAAACTATGGTAAAATACTCATTCAATCACTTTTCACTATAGTTAAATATAGAATGACCTTATTCCATCTCCAACTCCAATTCCATTTCATAAAATTGCATCTAAATAATTAAACAAATTGTCCTTTAAAGTTACAAATCTCAATGCAATAATGCATTAAATAATTCGGTTTCTGTTTATAGGTCATATTTAGGTATTTATGTGAAGTCAACTTGAGGGATTAGAGTTAGAGCCCCTTGAAGTTGTTGTTAGTAATTTAACAAAAGAATAATATTCTAAATCTTGTATATTTTTGCTTCTATTCTTTGTGTACATATTGGTTTATTAGTTACCTCCATTTCATCAAATTGGTCATTGAAGGTTTGCACTCTCCAGAATCATTTTGGATAAAACATCTTGATTTAGATGAAACATCTTCCTAGTCACTTAGTTCATCATTCCAAATATAGAATTGGGAGCCTTTTGACATTGAAATGTAAATAAAATACAATGAAAATTCTAAATTTTTTCTAATTTCTAATGGATCTAGGTGATTGCAAGAAACATTTGATAATTTTGTTGTACTTCGTCCAATACTCATGATTTTTTTGTAGAATACTTTCAAAATTTAAAAGAAAAATATTCAAAAAACATTGAAGAAATATGTCCAAGTAATGTCCAATGTATTCACTTTCAAGATGAAGGCAATTACCAAAAAAAAAAACACCAAAAAATTCTATAAGTAGGAGAAAGTTCTAGAATAGTTCCAATTTCAAGAAAATATATGCTCTAACGTGTAATTAAAAAAAAAGGGAAAAACTATACAAATATTATAAAAATCCCATTTGTAACAATTTTCTGAAGATGGTCATTTATGAAAAGAACCATTCAAAGAACATTACACGTTTCAAAAGTCATTAATAAAAAAGTTCATTTAGTGAACTTGTACACCACATAAAATTCAATATTTTTAGGATTCCTTTAAGTTTGCTACAAAATCATCTTCTTCAAATCTCAGATTCAAATTTGTTTATTCGGGTACTAAATAGTCCTAAAAATCCCAAATATTAAAATTGCCAAGAAATTAGATAAGCTGTAAAATAGTTATAAATACCTTATTAATAAATCTTGAGTCATGTAGATCTAAAATGCAGAATTTCTGGCCAACAAACAAATCAACATGCAAGGTGAGATAGTAAATAGTATAGGTATTTCTTCATTCATTTGAGCTCTCCAGCTTGGATTAAATATTTTGTAGAACAATTTGGTTGGAGGTTTCAAATTACAAAGAATACAAATGTACTTATGTAGGGATTTCACATAGAGCTTTCTCCGCTACATGAAACCTTGTTTTCATTTAAAACCGGTTCCATTTATAGTTTAACCATATAAATATATGCATTGTAATTCTGTAAAGAATGCTACATGGTGACATAGCCGACTGGCCGTGAAAAACTACAGCCCTGAATTCCTAAAATCGAAAAATATTTAAGTAATTTATTCTTTGCATTTTCTAGTGGTAGGTTTCATTCAAGATTCGTTGGCAAGGGCTTTAGCTTTGTTATTGTTCATTCCCAAATTATGTATAAATGTATAATTTGTACAGTTTGCTAAACCAAATCCCCCCCCCCCCAAAAAAAATGTCATGGTAATATGGTATTGACGTTCCCTGAAGGCTGGAAGGGATGATTTTTGCCTTCCGGTCGGAGACTTCTGAATCATAATAGTGATACGAAAATCTTTGAACGGAATTCAACTTTCACTTCTTTCAACCTTATAGAAACATCTACTTAAGCAAGAGGATCAATTCATTCGTCCAATCATCCCCCCCCTTTTCCACAAAGAATGAATAGATCACCCATTTTTGAAAAATGGGAATTGGTTGTTGGAAGTTGAAACCAAGCCTCATACCACCGCATGAACTCAAGTGATCGAACCTCAGACCTGAGACCTGAAGACAAGAATCACAGTAAGTCCCAGTTTCCCGAATGGTAGATGACCTCTTAATCATTTGGGTCACCTTTATGCAGCCGCTGTGGTCGGCCGATCCGCGCGGTCGGACAGTCCGTTGCGGACCATCGGTCGGCCCCATCCGGCGCGGTCGGCCCATCATCGTGGTCCGACAGTCCGTTGCGGACCATCGGTCGGCCCCGTCCGGTGCGGTCAGCCCATTCGCGCGGTCCGACAGTCCGCTGCGGACCATCGGTCGGCCCCATTCGACACGGTTGGTCCATTCGCGCGGTAGGACAGTCCGTTGCAAACCATCAGTCGGCCCTGTCCGCTGCGGTCGCCGGTCGGACCGTCGTTAAACCTACAGTAGGCCTGGTCGGCCAGTCCGCGGCCCTTGCCTCTCTTCTCTTTCTCTCGTGGACGGTCCGCTACGGACCTGCGGTCGGTCCATCCGCGGCCTTCCATGCGGTCGGAGAGTCTGCTGCAGTGCTATCGTTGTACCCCCCCGCCATTCCGCCAACCACGATCTTCAATTTTGTAATTTGGTATTTATAGATTTCAGTTTCTGTGCAAGCTTTTTTTCTGAGGTTCATTATTTCTAACGCTTCCCAAGAAATTATCTGATTTATTTGTTTTGTACATGGAGAATGAATAACCAAAATACACGTAGTGAAGACTTCTTCAATTTCCTATTCAACCATTCAACCAAAGATAATGAATAAAAAAGGTTTATTACATTTTTCAAAATAAACACGCAAATTCCTATTATAGAGCAATGCGTGTCAAATGTCAAACCTCATTTCTCCTGCGTTCATAAAGTCTTCCAAATTCAAATCATAAAGGTTTGAAGAACTATCTATGTAACGTATTCTAATCTAACCCGTTCTAAGAATGTAAGATTCAATTCCTAAGGATGATAATCACTATCTCCTTTTACCTCTGCCCCACTACTATAGTCTCTTGATATCCATCTGTTGTCTTCATCGTCGAAAGTATTGTCTTCATCATCTGATGAAGCCAATACTTTTTCTTTCTCTTTTCCTCTGATTTCCGTAGATGTAGAAGCTTTCTTCCCCTTGCCTATGTTTGGATCATCCTTCCTCCGTAAGAAATTCTTACCGAGGATGCGTTCTCGAAGACCGCCAGCCAATCGTCCTTTCCTTGCGGGAAGAGTTGGAAGGGATAGTCGTGTATCCAAGGGGGTTCTTCCTCCATGTACTTTCTTCCTTGGGGAGATAGCAAATGGCTCCATCACTCGTTTCTTCTTAGGTTTAGCGGATTCTTCTACCATTGTTTCTTTTGCCTGTTGCTTCCGTTGGCAAGCGATCGCTGTTATTTCATTCAGAGATCGCAGTTTCATGTCCTCTAGTCTTTGAGAACATTGTGGTGGGCGACTTGCTATGCTCTTGAACATTGATTCCAATGTCTCATCTTCCCCATCACTAGTACACTCTAAACTAGTGAATTTCTGCTTCACAGTTTCTTCTTGAATGTTGGAAGCTTGCAATGTAGGTAGAAAACTCGCTGAACCCTCCAGAGTAGTACTACCACTTCCACCGTTCAACAATGAGCGTGGAGCGGGTAGAGGATTGTTATTCGTTGGACGTTGCGACCTTTGCATGTTGTCATTTCTGCCTTGGCCATTGTGGACCATGTTCGAACTTCTGCACTCTTTCGAACCTGAATCCCCCTTGTCCAATACCTCTAGCGGTTTAAGGCTTAGGGAGCTTGGTCCCTTGATGCCCTTATCAACCAATTTTTCTCCAAATTCGAAGCTTGTTTTGTCCGCATTCATTTTCTCCCAAGAATGTAGTTTGTCATTTTCTCCAGGTTGGCCTAATGGTATGGATGGAGACCTTTCACGTTCAATCACTTCATTTGCTTGTAAAGTTTGGCCTCTTGTAACTGATATCCTGTTCTGAACCGCCTTTTCCACAATGGTGTCTTCCTTGTTTGCCAAAACGGTATGGCTGTTTAGAAGTCGGCTCCCATCTACAACTCTCGCTATAGAAGGTAGATCTTCGTCTTCTAAAAATTCAAATTCATCTCGGTTATTTGTACCCAAGTCAATCATGTCATCATCATACTCATTTCGTCTTTGTGACGGTCTACCACGAAAAGTGTACGTGTCCTCGTTCAGATCCTCTTCTTCATCGAATTTGAGGTTGTCATCACTTGTTTCTGGTTCCAATTCCGATTCCCCTCTGTCGTCATTGACCTCCTCATTTCCACGCCGTGGAAGATGTTCTTCCTCGACATCATGATCACTACTTTCGTCATCCTCCATAAGCCCCTCGGATTCCTCTGACTCCGCATTCTTGCGGTACCACATCTTCTCATCGTTCTCCTTTGAAGCAGCGAGGACTCTGGAATTGGTATACACATACACCAAATCCATGGCTCTCTTTGTTTTCAACTTGTTTCGAGCCTTATTATGAACAAAGGAATAGCTACTCCAATTTCGCTCACATGAAGAGGAAGAGACCGATTGTCCTAAAATTCTCCTTGCAATCGGAGCAATGAGCTTTCCACAAACACCTTCAAAATCCTACCAAGCATGTGCCGATAATTTGGACTCGCTTGGGTCCAGCATATTGTGAAAAGGCGGTTCTTTATGTCGAAAAGCCATGAATTCTTTCACGACGTCAACGTACTCTCCACGCTTACAAATTCGCATGAGGACACGCTTGCATACGTCAATCGCCTCACCATCGTCTACTAGTTCTTTGTCGTAAAGCAAGTAGGGATTTAGAAGAGCTCCTGCATATTGAATATCGGTCTCCACCATTTCCCATCGCTCTTGGAATGCTGCCCTCAATGGCTTTGCAAGTTCCGAACTTAGTTTAAAAGGCGAATTCTCCAAATCCGCCACGTGATTCCGTATTTTCCTCATGATATGCAAAACCTTACTTGTGCATGGCATCTTTGCATCTAAATCACGTAGGCCATGTACCACGGGGTCCAACAACTGAACGAAATTGGTGCAACGCCTCCAAAAGTGGTCATCGTTAATTATCTTTGTCGCATTTGTGACTCCTCGCCACCATTCTTCTTCTTCCTCAATGTCCTCGCATATTTTCGCCAACGAGGATCTGTTACATACTGTTTTAAAGCACCCTTTACCTTCAACAATTGGTGAAGCGCCATGTAATTGGAGGCGAATCTTGTTTCCCCCGACATCAACAAGCTGTACTCTTTCTCGTAACTCTGGAATATTGCAAGTGGCATGTGTCGCTTTCTAAAGAACTTAAGAACCGCTCGGGCGTCTGTTACTACCGTGTCCACCCATGCTTCCTTTCCCCAATCTTTGAGCAACAAATTTAAGGCGTGAACTACACAACCTTGGAAAAAAATGTGAGGATATTTGTCGGTTATAATCTCACAGGCTCTGGGATTCACAGGAGCATTGTCCGTTGTTATTTGCACCACATTTTGAGGCCCCACCTTTTGTATGAATTCATCCAAACAAGAAACTAAGTACTTTGCATTCTTTTCATGTCCACTTGTGTCCACTGATCCCAGAAATTGCTCCCCTGCGGAAGATACAAGCATGACATTTACCAATGGCCGATTCGTAACCGAGGACCATCCGTCAATAGACAATGTTGCACCAAACTTTCGGATACTATCCTCGGTCCTCTAATGCAACTTCACCTCAAGATCTGCCTTTGCTTCGTCTAGTAATTTAGTTCGTAGAGCTTGATACGATGGAGGACTATATGGCCTTTTGAAGTTAGCCGTTCTCATGAGGGCTTCTTTGAATGCTGCAGTCTGAGCTACCGCGAATGGTATGTTTGCCGAATAGAAGACATTAGCCCACAACATATTCAACTTCCGTCTTTCGGCTTCTTCAAATCCATCTGCTAATCGGCTTTGTTTTTGAGGCCTAGTTACAGAAGAAGGTGTAGGTCGTTGGTCACTTGATGTTTGGGCACTAGGAATCACCCTTGAAGCTGAAAGAGCTGCTTGTTCCGGTGCTGTGCATGAGTCTTCTTGTGTTGAACATGGCGACTCCCTTTCGTTTGAGGTATTGCCTAAAACCATCAGTGCGTTTCGACCATCTACATTTTCAATGATTGATTTGGATGGAAAAATCCCATCACAACGAAGGAAAAGAGACTTGACATTCGATGTCAATCGTGGACATAGGCTTATTTCTGAGTCGTGCCTGCCATTTTTGCCTTCGTATCCCAAGTGGCTCAACATGCAACATTTCTGATTTACGACCTCCAGCCCACATGCCTTACACTTCACTTTGCCGGGGGATGGAATGGTATACCAAAGATGAGAATTTGTACTCATTTTAAAAAATGAATAGCTTGCGGATCCAATTTGAAACTTCAAATATCGGCCTTCGATTTCAAACGCATAGTACGTTCATTCCTGCACCCAATCACATGTACGAAAAAAAATTTGTGTATGAAGCCTTGTAAACCAAAGCCCCCCTGTCCACTGAACTATACATTACCAAGCAACGGATACAAATTTTTCAATTTGCAGCTCGTAGCCCTTGGGAATCTTAGCGTTCAGCTTCTTAGGAGTGCTTGCAAATGACCTGAACCTTGCTCTTATACTCTGCCCAGTCCGCACTTTACTTCAGAAATAAGAATTGACCGTTGCACAGTCCGTAGGCCGAGTACAACGGATGGCGCCGACCGTGCGGTCTGGGCGGACGAGGCCGACCGACCCAAGGGGGATGACCGACCGGACTGGGCCGACCGACCCCACAGGCCGGCCAACCTCAAAGGGCCGACCGACCCCACAGGGCCGAGCAAGCAAATGAGGCATAACATTGAGTTTGAAATAGAACATATTGAATTGAATTCAAACAATGAAATAAATAAATAAATGAAAAAATAGACATATTCTTCAATTTATATGCTAATAAAAAACTATATATATAAAGAAAGAGAGAGAATACAAAATATGTATATATAGATATACATGTAAAGTGAAGGAAATCAAAACATACTTTTGTGGCATACACCTATGATTCGATGTACATTATGAAGAAGCTATGATGAACGCGATAGCCTAAGTACAATAATTTTTGGTAGAGAAAACTACTAATTAAAATCCCCACAAGCTATTTATTTTCTACTAGTACTAATATAATAGATGTAGAGTAGGAAACGAAACATTTCCCTATTAGTTTTCAGTACTACTATCTTCTTCTACAGCACGAGATGTCCCCTCCTTCGCCATGAGTCTTCTGCTTTTGCGACGAGGTATCGTCTCACCACCACTGGGTCCTTCTCCAGTTTGTACTTCCATGTCAACCCTCTCAAATAGTCTTTTAGTTTCTGGAGAGTGGTCATCCTCTTCTTCAACTCTCCGTTTATTCTTCCGCTTCGGAGACAACTCCACTTCATGGGCGTTTAAAGTCCTTAGAGCGGCATCTACTAAGTCTTCGAGGTACTGGATGACTTTATCTTTGCTTTGCACGTAATACCAAGTTGGTACACCTTTATCAGCTATTGGAGGTTCGCCCCCTAGATACTTCCTCCACTTGGTGATAACATCATCCATCTGTTTATCGAAAGCCCGAGCAATCTCTTCCATCTTATGCCCTGTCATTGCTTTCGTGTTCAAGTCCAACATACAACGAACCTTAGCTGCTTCTTCCAACTTCGCTAAGATGCGGGCCCGCCCGCCCAAATCGGAATTGTACCCCTCGTACTGCTTTGTGACTCTAGGATCAGACTCCACTTCCACAAAAGGGTCATTTGGCCCTTCTTTCTTCCATTCCTTATCAGGAAATCAGAAGAATTTTTGGTGCTACGTGCTCCAGTGCCCCCCCATGTTACGACAAAACATTTCTCTTGCATCGTTATCCGGGATCCCGAAGGTACGCAATTCCACTTCCAAATCCCGCGTCATCCAGAAGTACTCATCTTTGTCTTAAGGATCCATGTATAATGAATGCATCCCTTCGTTTGGTAGCCATACCATTGGTTTTCCCCAATGCAAATGATTTTGGAATTTGTGTGGCGCTTGGTTTAGTGGAAGGTTCCACCGGTTGAATTCATGACCCGATGCCATAGAATGCAATATTCCTAGCATTTCATAAAACCTTGCATTCAAAGGAGTACGACAGTTGGGGCAACGGGCGGAATATTGTGCTGTTCTTTGGATGCAAAGAATATGAAAAGAGTGGCCACATTGACCCAAAGTTAGACCTCCTTCAGGCCCAAAACGATATTAGCAAAGAAAACACTTTTCCTTCATCAAAGGAACATTGGGATCACTTCCAGGTATAAGCTGCTTCTCATGTTGAACAATATGAGCAGACAATGTGTTGTGAGGAACCCATCCTTCTTCCGCTTCCAATGTCCAATTGATGTTGTCTAATTCATAGGTTCTCCCGTGATTCAACCGCTCGAACATTCTATCCATGTTTCCCCAAACTATAATGCACACTTCGGGATCCTTTAATTCTGCGTCCAACTTCTCTTTCAAATGCAGGTGAGAAGACCGCACGTTGCTCAACGATTCGTCCGATTGCATTGCATACTTCAAGAGCCTCCTCATGAGTTGAGAGCATAAACCGGATTGTTGTTGTAGGTGCCTTGCCCACAGCACCCACCATAGATCCCCGGTCTTCATTGGAAGGATATCGTATAGTATTTGTACGTATTCCATTCTCCGCAGTGAAGACTCCGCGTCATTCTTTGCTTGAATTGCCAAGTCCAATTGTTGCCTTAATTCTTGGACTTCATGATTCACCGTTTGCATGCAAGCAACTTCTAATGAGAGTGGAGGCACAACTTTAGGGCTCTCAATGGCCATAACGACTTCTACAGTCTCGTCTACAGCTTTGCCCTTGTCAAGAGGAAGCGAAAGTTGATCGCTTTCTTGAGTTGGTTGACTTGCCTCCAAGAGGCTTGCTCCGTCCCTGCAATGTTTAGATGACTTGTCGTTTTGTAATGTCTTCAACATCTCCCAATGCCATTGTAAATTGTCCTCAGATGTCTTCAATTGCAAAACCAACTTCTGGTTTTGGGACTCCAACGTCCCATTCGACAGCTTTAAAGTCTCAACTTCTTTTTGAAGACTAAAACACATATCTCTCAAGGCTTCATGGTCTTTATCCTAGAACACCATAGAGCAATGCTTATCCAATTTGTCGAACTTGACCTTCAGGCGATCATGATCTTCTTTGTCATAATTGACCTTCATGAGCTCCTCGTTTTGTGTTTGAAGCTCAAACAAAGCCTTGAGATTTTCCACCTTCTCTTCTTGGAGCTTATCTGCAAATTCAATGAATTTTCTGAAGGCCATGGCACCCTCCAGTATCTCTGGTGTCATGCTCATAAATTCTTTAGCTATTTGTGTGAGGGCAGGTGTCATAACAGCTACAAGTTTAGTTGTACATGATAGAGAGTAGGCAGTCTTGAACAGTTCACCGAACTTCCATACTCAGTTGCACGGGGTTGAGGTTTGCCCTTCATCTATCGTGCCTCCTTCATTTGTTGTACTCTCTTCATTTGCAGAAGGATGACCTTCTTCTTGAACTTCAAAAGTCTTCCATTTAAGAGAACATTGTAGTAAGTGCTCTATTTCTTGTAGTGGAGGCATCATCGATAAAGTCTTTAGATCCTCTGGACCCAAGAACGCTAGGATTGGATTCTCCTCCGTCTTTGGGGTCTCTTTGCCATTGTTAAGAATGCCCGGTTCCCGAGAGTCCATTTCTGCCTTCTGTAGGTTCTCATCATTCATGTTTTGGGAAGGTGGCACTTCATGCATTGGACTCCGAACTGGACTTGGACTTCTGTTAATTTCTTCATCTGTAGTCCTGGTACTGATGTCCATAAGAACATCACTGTCTAGAAGACGAGTGATTCTAGCAGTTGCCCTGTCCATCTCTTCTGAGGGAACCTCTTCTTTGCACTCCAATGTCTTCAACGTCGATCCTTGTTTTGATGGATGAGATGGCACCTTGAAAATACCAGATTCTTCCGTGTTGTGTTGTAGAGTAGCATTGCCTTCAATCATTTGAAGAAGTTGTCCCTTTGAAACAAACGTATTGGAAATATCTTTCTGGCCATCAGGAAGCACAAGCGGTGTTTCTATTGTCCCGGGGTACATACTCCAATCCACCTTGTGAGCCAACTTCAATTCTGTATACACCATGCTTGCTATGGTGTAGTTAATTCTACCCTTGCTCATCGATTTGTCCCACTTAAGCTCTGCTAAAATGTTCTCATCCTTTAAAATGTCAAGATGGAGCTCGTGACGAGCTCCTTTTTGTTTCGATCTCTTGCTGCTTTCACCTTTAATGCCGCCCTTTTCTTCCATAGCTACTTGATGCCTTGATTCTTCTCTTCAACCGTGTGTAAATGACCGATTCAAAACCCCTCCGGTGTAATCAAAGATGTATGACCCCAACTCTCTACCACATAGGAGCAACTAGCGTGGTGAGGCAATAGTAGCACATCCGATGTGGTGTTGTTTCCCAAGGAGGAGAGTTGAAGTGAGGAAAAATGCCTTGGCCGTCCCCTCATATAGCCGTCCGCGCCCAAACCTAAAACTTGTCTTCCCGAATCTACCCCGGACAACGCGAACCTACCCCGAACCTGCGGACGGCGTTTGATCAGACGGTCCGTCCGCTCTTGAACCTGCGGACTGGCGGTCCGCCCGACCACTTCGTCGGACGTCCCCCCGACCGCTCCGTCGGACGTCTCCCCGATCGCTCCGTTGGTCACCCTCCCGACCGCTCCGTCGGCCAACCGACCGACTGCTACGACGTCACGCCCGACCGCTCCCACGACCGTCCGACCAACCGTTGGACGCCGACCGACCACAGTCCGGATTGCGTCCATGACGCCTGGACGACGGACGTACGGACGTCCAAATTTTGGACGCGATTTCGTGATGGACGTACGTCTGAGACAATCCTGTTGACGATGGCGTCCGCGCCCTACATGTTCCAGAATCCACGTGGCATCCCAGTGGCATCCCAGTGGCCTATTTTTCTATTTTCATAAAGTCAACTTTGTATTGACAGTATCGGACGGGCGAGCCCTCTAACGGACGGGCGAACCGGACGTCCGTCCATTATGACAACCATGGGTAGAGGAGGGAGACAGGACCACCATGCGATTGGGAAGGACGCCCTTAGAGGACATCCAGGAGATGGCTCAGTACCTGGTGTGGCGGGCAGATGACCTCACCAAGATCTGCGAGAACTACGATGGGGCTCTCGAACGGGTGTGCCGAAAGATGACACTATTTGATCGAAATGCCATCTTCCGGAGGACGGATGCGTTGGTGGCGGCGGAGCAGTAAAACGGCCTCCTCATAGAAGAACGAAAGAAGCTGGTGACGGAGCTAGGAACGTTACGCGTAGAGAACCGGACATTTTGGGACCAAGTCCGGGACTTAGAATCCAGATGTGTGGATTTGGAGAGCACTCTCCGTACAATCCAGGAAACGGCCCGGCTCACAGAAGAGGACCATCGCCGGTAGATAGCGGCATTGTGTCAAGGTATAGTTTGACTCCGGAGCTCTTTGGATGTACTGACGGATTGTATCAATAAAGCTCGGCTGTTTGAAGCCAACCTCGATGCAGCCGCCAGCTCAAGCCGGGTTCATATCATCAAGTGCTTGTTAGAGCAGGCGAGACGGATGGATGCATCTCAGGCAGAGATGAGGGAGATGATGGAGTATTTGGCTCCCACTGAGTCAGATCCGGTACCTCAGTCTCCCCCCTCTGCGTAAACTTTGGTGGTTCTAGAAGGCAGCAACCCGGAACCTATGGTTACTGAAGTTCACCAATGGTACCGGTGAATCCGAAACTTTCACCACCAACCGGAAGGCCAGAAGGAGTGGACTGGGGAGCCGTGGTACCTCAAGGAAGCAAAGATCTACTTCCAGTGACTCCAACCATCGACCTGACGGGTACTTCTCCGGAAGCTCACGCTGGTTGGACGGTACAGTCTTCTCCTCGTCATAAGTAGACCCAAAAGGATTCTTAGGGGAGTCCGGAAGTTCCGGTAGTCGGGACCCGGAGTGTAGTCAGGGACCCCAATATCGTGGAAGTCCAAAGATGGGGATAAAGGGGTCCAAATCTGTTTTCTCCGGAGAGTGGCCGGAAGGAGGTAAAGCTGGATTTACTGAAGGACTATGTTCTTCCCAAGGATCAAGATTCCAAGGAATAGTGTGTAGTAGTGTAGTATAGCGGCAATATCGGAGTCCAACCGTCAAAGCCGGAAAAATAGGATCTGGGATTTACCGAAAATCTAGCGGGCCAGTAAGAATGTTTTGTAGGATTTTTAGGATGATGTTAGTCTTAGTACAAGTAGGAGTTTTGATGGCCTTTCTGGTCATTCACAGCCATCTCATAGTTTCAGCATTGTACCTTTTTCTAAGCTTAATTCTAAGTGTTTGGAGTATCCATTCTCTTATCTTTTTGGTATACGGTCTATGTTTGTGGGAGGTGTGGGTCCATTCTTGCTTTTCCGGAGATTGAGAACTTACCTTGTGTAGCAAGAGTCGATTTCGTAAGCGGTTTTTCCGGAGGTACTAACTTGATGGGGAGATCATTCGGATGGTTCCGGCAGTAGTGTTAATGTAGTACTGCTCGGATGCCGGTATAGCCTACGTGTAGGATACAGCCTTAGGTGAAAGGGGTATCTGAGAGGCTGCTAGCAACTTTCGTGTACGGAAGTGTTGCAAAATGTGCCCGAATTCCAGATTGTCGGAATTCCTCGTAGAACAGAGTCAAAGCCCTGACGCAAGCCCAAGAGAATACAGGGAAACCCACTCGGTGACACTCAGGAGGCTCAGCGCTCGGTTAAGGTTAGAATGTCGTTGTAGTCCTTGACCGTCCTTACGTGACCTAATGCGGAAGGCCTTCCGGATTTGTGAGGCGATGGAACAGGAGGACACTTCCGGTCCCTGATGAGTTAGGTTAAGTACTAGTAGGAGAAAGAGAGAAAGAGAGCGTGTTTCTGGACACGGTAAGCATCCGGACGATGGATCTGGCCACTCGTCACCCAAACCCAGGGATCCCAGAAGGGACACTGAACGGTTTCTGGATTCTTCCGGAATCCATCCGGTACTAGTGTCCGGACCGGACCTATAGTCCACAGTAGTCTGACAGAGAGAAACTGAATGCTTAGATTGGGATAGCCTTAGATCTATAAAACTCAAGTCCTCGTGGGAACGATTCCGGAGCGGTTTACTCTAAGTGGGCCTTTTATGCGAATGAAGGGCTAACTAGAGGAATACTGGTCCGACTAATCACTACACTTGGATGTGGTAAACGTCCGACTGTTTGTACAATCAGATAGCTCCGATCATGCGGACGGTATGCTGTCCGTCGAAGCGAATGATGTAGACATGGTAGACAGCTAGGTTTGTTCGTTGGCCTCCGTTCGCCTCATCTAGACCGTTCGCTCTGGCGGACGGCCGATTGTCTCCCTAATCAGATGGACTCAAGAAGTCCAACAATCAACTGTCTGCCACATCAGACGGCCAAAAGAGGTAGACGATCGACCGTTCGCTACATTGGACAGCCTCCATCCAATCAATGGCGCAAATGGGAGGAGGTCGTTGGCCTCATATAAAAGGGTTTTGGGGCTATATGCCCCTCACTTCTGTGTCTCCCTTCGGCCTTGTTTG
The DNA here is from genome assembly GCA_950106755.1 of Climacium dendroides. NCBI lineage: Eukaryota > Viridiplantae > Streptophyta > Bryopsida > Hypnales > Climaciaceae > Climacium > Climacium dendroides. The sequence goes on along the minus strand of CATNNA010000004.1, from coordinate 1,745,993 downwards.
CAAGAGAGAGTGGAGAGCTTAGTGGTTCGACCTCTAGTGGCTCCTTAGTTTGGAATCGTAGGAGTTTTGTGGGAGCACGAAAATCCAGTTTTTAGATTTAGAAGGGAAATAAGGGGAATAGAGCTCTTTTTACTCCCTATTTTTTTTGTTTTTCTTTAGAAAAGTAGACCGTAAGTAGTTAGGGACCGGATATCGGAAGAGGGTTACTTTAGAATAGATAATAGTGTTAACAGAAGTAACTGGAAACCGGAAACCGAAAGTCCGGAAACGGCATAGATAGGTCAAGAGTAGGTCAAAGTGATTTTCATTAGAAACCGGAAACCAGAATAAAATAGAAGACCGGAGACTGGAAACGGAAGACAGGCAATCCGGGTGTAACGGGTGCCTACCTAGTTCTAGACCATACTTGAAAGCGGGTCTATTTTGGGGAAAACGGTCACCTGTAACGGCCCGGTGAGTGCAGCCTTAAAAATAGGAGGGGCAGGTGGCTCAGACCTCCTTTTGTGCGGAAGCTACCTTGAGAAGAGATTGGTGAGGAGCATTTGAGGTGTACTTATATGTCAGCCAAAAAGAAGAAGTTACGGGCTCAGTTTATGGACCGGATTAAGGACAGACGGGTCTTGAGAGGAGAGTTCACTTAGAAGTTCACGTGTCATATGTGCAGTTAGCCATAAGTATCCTTACAACGACAAATGGTTGCAAGATGACACGAATTATCGTTCCAGGGAACTTCTAGTAAGATATCGATTGAGTTAGAAGTATCTAGATCGTGACTACTCACTTAATCCTCTTTCTTTCACTTACCCTATCTCGTTCCGGAAACTTAGTACATTCCGGATTCTGTTCCGGATCCAAACACACTCGGAACTTAGTTCCGTCTCCCTTCCGTTACTGGTTTTTGTTGCCTCTGTTTTACCCTTAGAGGGTCCGCCCTTGATCTAGAAAGGGGTGGGGACTCACCACTTGTGCAATATCTTCTCTATACTCTAAATCTACTAACCACACACCCAAGACAACACAGCTTTAGGAAGAGGGAGGGAGTATCCTCTCACAGTTTCCGAATTGGTCGACCCGGAATCAGGTCACACAGAGAAATTCACACACCTCTCTTTACTACAACGACGGATCCGAACTCATAGATCCCAAGGAATAGAGTTTCAAGGGGAAGATAATGTACCCACGGGGAGGTTGGTAGACTTTCCGGAGTAGCGGGAATTCCTTTCCTTTGGCGGTTGCTTATCTCCGCACAGAACCCTTTTGGTTCTGGACTCGCAGGGCCCTCTACCCTCTTACCCGGATTGCCGTTCCGGCAGTTTAAAAGCACGTCACACTTACACTCCCTTACTTAGCTTTGCATTCCTTCTCACTAGCTCCACCTCCAGATGATCTGTAGCTCAAGATCCGGATTCCTTCTCTCCCTCCCTTCTCTCTCTCCAGTACCAGATCGTACACCCATGTATACACTCAGCCCAAAAGACCCTGTCTAAGCAAAAGTGCAGCTAAAGGTATCCTAGCTGACTTAGATTAAGAAAAGACAAATTGTAATACATACATGAAAGCACGAAAATCCAGTGGAATAGGATGGAATGGAATGGCAGACAACTAACTTGTCTGCCCTTAAAATACTAACACAAAAACCCAAAGTCAACTCCTAAAAGCCTGAAAAGAAAACCCGGAAATCCAGGCCACTAATCCCTGAACCTTCCGGAATATCCGGAAAGATTGCTAACTGCCATCCGAGATTACCGGATTTCCTAACTATCCGCCTAAAATTCCGGAAACCGAGTCCATGCTCGGAACCCCATTCCGGATCCTATACTTCTTTTCCTACCAACCCTAATGTCTTGGCTTCCGTCCTTCCTTTGAACGGCTCCCCGCTTGGCTGGTAGGCGTCCCCTTCGTATTCTTTGTTGGTGTAGTTTTTGCTGTGGCCCGAGTCTGGATATGGCGTGTTGCGGGAGACGGATCGTTGTCGCCTTCGGTTCCGAAAGTGGAGTGGGCACTCTCCTCCTCAGAATCTTCAATGACTTGAACTTCCTTCTCCTTCTCTGGTGTTGTATCCTCCAATGTTGCGGGTTCGCTTCCTTTTTCTGGCGTGGTCTCTTGCATGTGTACAAATCCTTTCGGATTAGTCCGAGCCGGATTGGTCATCCCACCGATCCGGTTGATGAGATCTCCTCTAACTTGCTGTCCCGGAACCTTGAATGATCCGGTCATCAAATTCGGCATTGTTTGTGCCTTAAGAACTTCCGGAGTTGAGAACTTAGATGGCACCGGAACCGTTTTCGCGCTAGACTCAGGTTCCGGTTCCAAGGCTGGCCTCAAATTCAACTCCGTCATCCGTATCTTACTAGCGGAAGGCTCGGCTGGTGTAAGTATCCCCCTCAGACCCTCCATCCGGGTTCCATGATCCGCCACTGGTTTCCCTGGGGTACCTGCGACAAAAAGAAGTTCCGGAAAGGTGGAGAAATCCATCGCATGGTTTGGGTTGATGGCTGCCAGCAACTTCTGGATCTCCTTGAAAACTCGCTCTATCCTCGCGGTGAAGTCTACGAGGATGGTAACTACCTTGGTTTCGGTAATGTGGCCTTCCGATATCATCTTCGAGTCAAACAAGGCAACTTTTGTGATGATGTCGGCTTTGATGTTGACTACTCCGGTTAGATTCTTGACCAGAGCGAGAGCCTCTTTCTCTTTCTCCTTTGCAGCTACCATTTCTCCTTCCGCCCAATTCATCCGGGTCTGGAGTAGGTTCCGTTCCGCCTCCAACTCCTGGATCCAATCCTCCCTCTTCTTTAGATCCTTCGGCTTGGGCAGTCGCTTGATAGCTTCCACGATCTGATCCGGAATCCAGATCGACCTTGAATACTTCCGTGGTATCTATCACCAAATCTGACAACCCGTCGTGAAGTACCTTGACTTCACGTATCCACTCGAACCCCGCATTGAAAAATGCGGATTCTGTTTCCATTTCAGGTCCTTTGCTGGATTCCCCCCTCTCCATCGTCTGTAGCTTGATTCTCGACCTCGGATCGGTTGACTTCCTCTTCTTGGTCCTTAGATCGGTCAGACGTTCCTCGGGAAGCTCCTCCGGTTCAGACTCGACCGGATCTTCCGCTTCCTCCCCGGAAAGTCCGTATGACAGGAGCGTCTTTCCGGTGTCATACTGAATTATTTCCGCCGCACTCAAAAGTTCCTGTTGATGGTACAGATGAAATAAATACGTGCTAACTAGACTTGCCTTAGCTTAAGTCACGTGATCCGCTAATTTAGCCACTATCCCGGCTATGACCCTACCCCAGTGCACTACCCGGTTCTCCATAGCCCCAAAGATAGTATTGGCCACCGTAATGGTAACCCGCGTTGGCTTTTCCGGATATAAGATCAGAATCAGAAACTCTAGGATCCGCCTATGTCTTTCGTCCTTACACTCGCTGATAGCAAATCCGTCCTTAGGGTTTGCAGTCTTGGTGAACTTCCCAGCTACAAAACGGTCCGTCCTCGATGCTAAACCGTTCCCACTCTTTCGGAACTGATAGACGTCCGCCTAGATGTCCTCGGTCCACGCGACTGGCCGCCTTTTCAAAGTGAGCTCATACTGATTCGGAACACTGTGAAGTAGCTCTTGAATCATCTCTTCACTCTTGAGGTTCCATGGTCGGTGTAGTAGACCGACACATCCTAACCTAATCAAGTCCTCCTCTAACTGCTTGTATAGTTCCGGGCTATCCGGAATGGCCGGAGAGATAACCTGGGCAGATACCGCTACCTTCCGTACTGGTCCGTATGCCATATGATCTAAGTGAGAACAAGGGAAAAGTAGTTCTACTTCAGTCGCTAACTCACCACTCTTTCTCCCAACTACCCACACAAACAGTCTCAGGAACACAGAACAGGAAAGTGAAAAGGAAACCCTAGGAAGACAGCTTAAGTACTAAACCGTCTTTCTACGGGCTTAAGGGAAACGGCTACAGGTCCGCTGTATTAACGGTATCCTACTTCCGTAGCTACGAGACCTATACGGTAGGTTCCTATGTTCCGGATGAGTCCGGATTCCGGATCCAGATAAGTTCCGGTTATGGGTTGTGCCGGAACGCTTATTTTCTAATTCAAGCTATCTGGTCCAAAAATCACACTCTAACTATAATTTTTTTGATTTTTTTTTCTATTTTTCGCACCTACTTCTTGTATTATTGACCCGTTTCCGGATTCTGGATTCCCACATCACGTATGAGTGTGGAGTCAGGAGTGTACTGGTGAGACGACTTTTGAGGAGGGTCCTTGAGCGGAATAGGAAAACTAGAATGCGAGTGACTGTGAGACCTCAAATAGTGATTCCGGTCACTCAGAGGGTTTGAGAGGGTTTGAGAGAACAACCCACGATGGTGAGAGAAGAGGTAGCTGTATCCTTGCGCATGGTGAAGCCGGTGGTACCAGCGGATCCACGAGAGAAAGCGGAGCTAGAAGAAGACCTCCGACAAATGGGGTGTGAGGGATTTCTAGCCCGGCCATGGAATTTGAAAGACGGGGAGATCGTGAGGGAGGTAATCGGCGCGCCGCTAAGGAAGTGGAAGGGGACGTCAAGAAGACGGCCTGAAGACTAGACTCCAACGTTGTGGAGGGAGACGTACGATTTCAAGAAGACGGACAAGGGACCGGCTTTCCGGATGGATCGCTTCTACGTGGGTAAGTTCCAGAATCCTCCAACGAAGAAGGATGGTTTCCCTGTGGCAGAGTGCATAAATGGTAGGGAGAAACGTTTAATGAAGTACCTAGCAGCCATCCTTAGTCCAGAGCGACCAAACACGATTACGGTCACCTTAGCGAACACTATTTTCGGTGCATTGTCAGGTGACCGGAAAGTAGATTGGGGCGTAGTGATGAGAGATCAGATCAAGAGATTGGTAGGAGGTATAGGGAAGTCTAAGCCTTCCCCTATAACCCCTTTTCTCTACCACTTGTATCAAGCACATGGCTGGCTTACAAATAGAGAGATAGATTTATATGATACGGCCAGAGCCATGTCCAAATTCGATATAGAAGACCCGGATGAGGAAGCCGGGCAAGAAGAGGAAAATTCAGAGGCAGACACTATACCGGTCGAGGAAGCTAAGTCTCAGTGGAGGAGGCAGGACCGAAAAGAGAAAGACTCAGAGATAGGAGAGGGTAGTAGTGGAGTCGATCCGGTCTCGAACCAGGATCCCCTAGGTCGAATTGTGAAGGAACTCAGTGAGTTCCGGGTCCAGTACGGGAAGAACCAGGAGATCATTCAAGAACTGTGTCAGCTGCTGAAGGTCAGTCAGCTGCAGCAGCTCGTTGCCCAACTGGACCGGAAGATGAAGGAAGCGGTGAAGAAAGAGCTGAGCAAAGCCGCGAGTAAGGTGGACCAGCTAACGAGGGAGTTGGAGGAGAAGAGAGAAGAAATGGACCAGCAGAAGAAATTCTCCAAGACAGCCGCAAAGAACCTTCAGGCGATCCGGGAGTTCATCGGCAATCCGGGCGAAGTCATCAACAAAGCAATGTTGTTTGACGAGAAGGTGATGGAGACCGGAAAGCAAATTCCAGCCAACCTGATGATGGCGTTAGTGTCCTACCACCGCAAGATGGAGGCAATAGTAGAGCCACTACGCGAGGTGATGAAGGAGGTAGAAGAACGAAGAGAGCGGGAGCAGGGACCGGAAACGGAACCGGAACTCACACCAACACCCCTTCCGGTCACCGAAGAAGAAGTAAAGGCGAAGGACAAGATGGAGGATGTGCCAAGCTTTTCCATCCGGTTAGAGCCTAAAGGAGAAATGACTTCCCTACTGGGGGAAGTAACTGACGTTGCTCTTAATGCAGCGCGAGCAGTAGAAGCTGCTGAGGAAGAGAAGACCGGAGAAGTGGAGACAACAAGCAAGGCGAGGGAACTACCGAAAGAGGTGAAGGCCGCAGTTGAAGAGAAGACGAGGTCTGGACCGGAATCGTCCGAGAAGAAGAACGTGCCCAAACCAGGGCTAAGTACCAAGTTTATCGACCTCAGTGAGTTATCTCCAGTCTCTCCGCCTCCTCCTGCAAAGACATAGAAGGTATTTCCTTCCACCCTACTCAACTTAGCTTTGGGAAGCAAAACTAGGTCAATGGAGGAAAGGAAGACCGGATCACAAGGGCAAGGATCCGGGAAGAGCAGACCGATTGAGGAAACCACTCCTCAGAGTGCTAGGGCCAATGTTCCGCCCACACCAACCACATAGAAGAAGAAGCCTCCAATTATGACACATAAGAAGAGGACGATTCTAGAGGACGATGACGAGGAGGAAGAAGAAGAAGAAGAGGACGAGGAAGAAGAATCCAATACTGAGGAGGACTCAGAGCCGTATTCTGACCCGGATCAAGCACTGGCAGAGACTCGGGCAACCAAGGCTGCAGCATCCAAGAAGAAGAGGCTTGCCGCTCGGGGTAAGGTACGCCAGGGACAGAAGACCGGAACCGAAAAGAAGCCGTCCGTGAAGAAGTTAAAAACTTAGAAAGTTACATAGGGTAAATTTCTGAGGATAGGGTAGTGAAAATCTGAAGTTTAGGGATGGTTGTACATAATTAGGCAGTTTACTTTTTAAGTGACACGGCCACTAGCAGTTGGAAAGTGACCGGATCCGTAATTATAGGATCTGAGATCTACTTTTAGCGAAAGTAGTGGGAGTTTGAGTGAAAGTCAACAGAGCTAGAAATTAGTAAGGGAATGAAACGTGTTGAGCCCTGATTGGCTAGAGCGTTACTTTTAGGTTAGGATTTTGAGGGAGTAGTTTAGTATTTAAATCCGGGACTTCTTTGGTCCCGGTGTGCATATTTATCTTACCTTCTTATATTCATGAATACCTGGGAGTTCGCTCTTGGCGTGATTGAAAGAAATCATAGTTGTGTGTACTTGACACTTGTCCGTGTTTTGGAAGTTCAGGCTGGAAAGTGAATGTAAGTGGATACAAGGTGTACTCGGATGCTGAGTTTATCCGGTCCAGTATTGAATTAGTGCGTGTGGATGGAGGCAAAAGGGATCTCTAACATGTTGTTATGCATAACAACATCATATCATTGTCTTCTATAGTATGTGCATCAATATGATTGTTGCGAATAGCTGTTTGGATCCAAACTTCAAGGGCTATTGTATTTCGATCTATTTGACTCTCTTCCTTCCACTTCCTACAAGTGCATCACAGAAGTTAAAACCACAACTATGTCAAGGTGCTAAACAATAATTAGTGAAGTTTCTGATGTACAATTGTCCTAGGTATTTTTTTATCACAATAGTTGCATGCATATGACTTGCATATTTTTTTAATAATTAGATTGTTCAAGATGAAGAGGCATGTGCAACTTACTTCACGAATGGCTCCATAATTGCAACATTGTTTAGCACATAATTATGTGCTGCATTCCGCATTGTAGTAGACATAAGAAATTGACGACCCGCACCTTCAAGAACTTCTTCAGTGTCACCATATTCCTCCTCAGCGTCCCAAACACGCCTTTTGACAATATCAAATCTCTGTAAATACTCAGTTACAAAACCAAGACATTCTTCCTTCAAGTACCCTTCTGCCATGCAAGCCTCTGGCCTAGCCATGCTTCGAACATAATTCTTTAATGTTTTCATATACCTTTCAACTGGATACATCCACCTCGTGCTAACAGGCTCACACAAGTCCAGTTCTTGCACTAGATGATATGGAAGGTGTGTCATCATGTCAAAAAAAGATGGTGGAAATTCCATTTCCAATAGTGCCATACTTTCAGCCACATCTAATTGAAGAGACTCAAACTCCGCTGGATTATAAACTTTTGTACATATCCTCCTAAATACCTTACACATCCGCATGACAACCATCCGTGCTCTAGGCTTCAACAGATCTCGCAATGCTAATGGCATCAATTATTGCATTAAGACGTGATAATCATGCGATTTGAGGCTTCCAAATTTTTTAGCCTTAATATGCTTGCCAAATGACGAAGAATACCATGAGGGTAGCTTCACAGAGGCAATTATATTTGAGAACTGCAAGTACTCTTCTTCTGAAAGCACATATCCTGCTGCTGGTTTCAACATCTTACCAACTCTACGAGGGTTTGGAATCAGCCACAAATGCTGTCGTATACCTCTTCTTTGTAAATCACGTCGCACCTTCACTGTATCTTTTTTTCCACTTATTGTTTTCAGAAAATTCTTGGCAAGATTCATCTCACAATGCATGACATCCAATGTATAGCGAATAAGAAGCCTCTGTTCACACAAACAATCTTTTTAAGTAAATATGAAATTGATTGAGGACAATTACAAACATAATAGACAACCAACTACACATTCATTTGTACATCTATCTCCTTATTGCTTTCACTGTCACTTCATCTCTATTAAAAAACATGCTAGTGGAACTTGCCAAAAAATCTAATTCATTTCTTGTATACTATAGATGCTTTGATATTCACTGTAGTTGCTCATCACAAACACAATGTTACCATACACGTATATATGTAACTACAACACAACTAATATGGAACTACTATAATGTCATTTTATTCAATTACTTCCGATAGTTGCAAGTTAGTCATTCAGTTAGACAAAGCATTGGAACTCACCTTCCAATAAGGCAACTTGAAAAGAATACTAGTCCGCTTTACTCCATGCAATTTGGATGGATCACCTCGAGCACCATCTCTATTCCTTGCTGCTTTCCAAATCTTGTACTGGTGTGCATATTTCAATTGATCTTCTACAGATACAACTTTGGGCCTTCCTCGAGTCTCTAGTCGCCCATCAAAGTGATCTTTCATATGCTCTGATCGGTACGGATGACTAATAGGCAACCATCTACGAGTCCCACAATAAATTTCTTTAGATAGCTCTATAGAGTGCTCTGCTCCTAAGTCATTACCACACCATACACAGCCTGCATAGCCTTGGTGGGCAAACCCTCCAACAGTACCGTATCCTGGATAGTCATGTATTGTCCACATAAGAACTGCTCTTAGGTTGAAAGAACGAGCACCAACTTCTTGTACTATATTATAGGCTAGCACTCCCTTCCACAGTTCTAGCAATTCATCCACCAAGGGCTCTAGATACACATCAAATACTTCAGCAGTTACAGATTGCTTTCCAAGAATCAATAAAGCCAACATCATAAAAAATTTTGGGGTGCATAACCATGGAGGTAAATTATAATTCAACAATGTTACTGGCCAAGTAGACCAACTCGAGCGAGTCTGCTTAAAAGGATTCACTCCATCTGCAGCAAGAGCAAAATGAACATTTCTAGAATCTTCTTGAAAGCTTGGATCTACATTTTCATGGAAGTGGTGCCATACTTTTGAATCGCATGGATGTCGCACTAGATTGTCTCCTCCTAGACGATTACTTCCATTCTTTGAGTGCCACAGCAATAATGTTGACAATGCTGGACTGCGAAACATGCGTTGCAATCTTGGAATGATAGGAAAATGCCTCAATACTTTTACAGGAAACTTCTTCCTGATTTCATCTCTATACCTCGGAAGATTACACTTCGGACAATTTGTAGCAGTTTCGAGTTCTCCTCTGAACAATACACACACTTTTTCACATGCATGGATGCTATTGTAAGACAACCCTAATTTCTTGGTTAGGCTTCGAGCTGCATAAAAGTTTTTAGGCAATGTATTGCCTTGCGGTAGAATGTGTCCTTGCAAAAGAGTAAATAATTCATCAGCAAAATTGTTACTCACCCCATGGACAGTGCACACATTCATGAGAAGAATGGTGGTAGCCAACTTGGTACACTGAGCACCTTCATACAATTCATACAAAGCATCCTCCAGAATTTGAGAGTCGAAATTACTTAAATCTTCATGCTCCGATTGCTCATTTGTATCACCAACTAGTTCTTCTTGTGGCATAGTATTATTGGCCTCTACTTCAGCATCCGCATTTGGTCTAGAGCTGCAGTTGTCGTTGACATCATCTGCTATTGTAAAGGCTTCAACTATTGTGTCATGTAGTCGTTCTTCAATGGCCTCTGGGTCTTCGAAGTCTTGGAACAAATTGTCAAGCATGTTTCTAGTGTCCACTTCATTATCTATTTGCACTTCTTGACCTCTTTCTGACCTCCAGAAATCAGCCTCCCATTCGTCATCTGATGCCTCCCTATTTCCAGGTCCTCGCCACACTCGAAATTTTGAATCCCTTCCATTTTGAGTTAGATGATCCCTCACTGTAGAAGCAAGCCACTTCCTGCCACCTTTACATTTACAACACAGACAGATCATTCTTTTCAAATTCAAAAATCGAGCTCGGCGATACTCTCTCACCCAAAGTCTATCATCACGTTGTTGCTTCCGTCGCTCCTCTGCAGCTCGAACCTCGTCATTTTCTCTATCCATCCCACCTTGAACAACTTTGAATCTGACCAACGGACTTTGGTTGCCTTCAGAATGTAGTTGTATTGAAATAACAGTAGAAGACAAGCAACTAAACTAGTCTTTAGTTTATAAACCCTAAACCGCCTAAAATACAAAAAAAATATATCCAACCCAAGCACATTGAATACCTTGGTTAAAAGCAAAAGCATACTTTAGGAGCAACAAGTCCTATTCTACTGTTTTCATACATTGAAGTTGGGACATCGCTAAGGGTTGGCCGAAGATGTCGTTCGGGACATGGAGCGGAACGCAACTAAAAGGATTGTTTTGAAAACAAACCATGAATTTACTTTGTGATGGAGGGGAAAGTAGTCGTTGTCCTCATGGATAGGGTACATAGAGGTTCTTCATCTGTAGATGTTCATATTTATAAGTAGTGTTTTCGATGAAAATCTAATCTATTGACTAAACTCTGTTGGTTAGCAACGGCAAGTCAACTCTTCAAATGTGTATTGCCTGGACTTCAATTAGCAAATTGATTGTCTATGGCAACAACTGTCTATGGCAAAAAATAGGGGGCTTTTTTTCACAATTAACGCTAGCCGGGGCAATGAGGGGGTCAATTCTTCCCGGCCTACTAAATGCCTGGTGATCGCAGACGGGAAAATAAGCTGAGCTGGCTCTCCTAGTCCAACGAATCCCATGACGACTCATGGCACTCCCTCAGTCCTCCCTCCATTTTGCTCAATCTGTCTCTCTTACTATATTCGCTTGCACTGCCAATTGCAATTCAGTCGCCACAACTTGGCTGCGGCTCTTCTCAGCATTCCGAGCGAGTCACTGCCAATTGCAATATCGTCGCCATAACTTGGCTGCGGCTCCTCTCAGCATTCCAAGCGAGTCTCCTCATCTGCGAGTCGCCAGAAATGGTCACAATGACGAGCGGCAACAGCAATGGCACTTGGAAGAGGAACAATGACGACGATGCACTGGAGAAAGAGGTCTGCGTTGGGAGCTTCTGTTTTGCGCAGCCCCATCCCTTGTACGTGCCGCCCCCTTATTACGGCAAACTCCTCGGCCAGGTATGTGCTTTGTCTTCTTCTTCGCCTTTTTCATTGTCGTTAGTGCGGGACGAAATGCTTTGGGAACTCAAGATGTGTGATGGAGTGTTTAATCCAGAAATTCAGAAATTCTTAGGTTTGAGTTTTTGAATTTTTTGAATCACTTGCACCAGCTAAGGAAACGACGAGTTATTGTTGCTGGATGGAAGAATTCGCTATTACATAAGGTTTAATTCGCTAGATCCATGCTTCGTCTTCTTCCTCTTCTTGGTTTCTTGAGCTTTATGCAGATGACTTTCACCATTTTGACGTCCAGATTTGCGTCAATATAATGAAAATTGGCGATAACGATATTCAAGAGTTTTCCGCAATTGAGATTTTCAAGGACGAAGAGACTGGCGAGTACGATTGGAGAGAGCTTCGAACAGGAGCTGAGAAGAAATCGTGGTTTGGTTCCTTTCTTGGTTGGTTCTCTCCAAAAGCAGGTCTGGAATTGCTTTTCCACCACCTCTACTAAGGTCAAGGGTCTAATTAAAGCGACCATTTACGAGCTGATCGAATTTTGGGGGAAAATGAACACCTTGAAATGTTTTTCTTATAAATTTTTCTGGAAAGATTTCGAAACATTTCAATTCTGTTCTAGTTATTTGGTAGCTTCAATGTCAGTTTCGTTAAATGGGTAAAATTCCACTACTTTGGCACTCTCTAGTCCTGGATTTCAGGGAGTATGGGATTTATAAATATGTACAGAAGATAGGGACTCTTGGAGGCACAATCATAAGACTCGTGACTTCTTTGAATTCTGCATGGTAATTCAATTTTGGAGGAGAGTTGCAGGCTTTAGTGCCTACTTTGTCAGCTGAGGACTTGGTATGTACTATATTCTTGTACCTCTGTTCCAGAATTGAATCACGTAATAGATTTCCATAGCAGTCCTAGTTTTCTGAGCACTGGTCTTCATTGTTTTCTCAATTCTTGAGGATTTATCAGTGCGGGAAGAGTGGAACTCAATATTCGCGTTAAATCCAGAAATTCAGAAATTCTTAGGATTGAAATTTTGAAGTTTTTGAATCATTCGCATTAGCAGAGGAAACGATGAATTATTGTTGCTGGAATTATTGGAGGAATTTGCAATTGCATAGGGGTCAAGTAGTATGCTCTGTTTCGTTTCCACATGCTGGATATGGCAATCTGAACTCAGATCCCTGTTTTAGTTGTTGTTACTAATTTTTGTAACTTTTGAGGATGAAAATGCTTCGATTCATTCACTACTCCTTGGTTTGAATTCATAGCCGATCATGAAGACTCCGCGCTATATTAGCTGTGAATTCGTGGTCTATTTTGATTTTCTAGGACTGGTGATCTGCTAGACATGGCGACCGTGGATGTGCTCTGTATACTATCCTCGTTCTTGGATATTCTTGCTAATTTTCATGTTAACCCCCGAAGGGCACAGAGTTGCAAAACACACTGAAATGGAGTTCCGTATGGGTCTCTATGTCCTTTAAGGGTGAACACTGCTAAGAATGGCCAATTTGAAGCGCTTGCAATGTGTGGGTGACTGGTCCATAGACTTGCTGGTATGGTAAATTAGTGAGCCATACCTAAAAGAGGTATCACCAAATTTGAAAATCTCTCTAGGTTTATGTACTTCATTTATGTCAGCTACGAGGGTTTATCATATTAACGCCTGTTTAGAATATATTATGAGCTCTTTGGACAGATTGTATGCTTGAAGGCATGATGATAAATTGTAACTCACTTGTGGCAGTTGCAAAGCAAACAAGTTCAGAGTGCCAGAACAAGAACAAGATGCTTCCCAATGGTCTCAAGTGAGTGACGGCTCCTCTTGCTGCCCATGGCTACAGAAGAAGTAGCCAGGCACGTGACTGCCGCCGTGGTTTCCAAGAATTTCTTACATGTGTCTACTGTTTCATACAGTCAAAGAATCAGGCTCCTCTGATGTTCAGTCTTGTGACAAGTCGACAGGGCATGGGAGTCACTGGAGATGCAGTAAGTCCACGTTTCTGCTATTAAGCTTTTCACATCCTGTTATTTGTTGCAGATTTTTTTTGTCGTTCCCATGTCACTGAGAATAGTTTCTGCTTGTTGTGCAGCCGTATGGATGTGACGTTGGAAGTTCACAATATGAAATTGTTATAAACATCTTGGACTGCATTATGGAGGGCATGAGAGTGGGTGGTTAGTTACACATTCCATCTTTCTTGCTTTTGTGTGCTCCTTTGTCCGTTTGCTTTGATATTTGTGAATATTTCTTTGTGTTACTCCCTCTGTTTCTGAGTGATACCAGTGTTTTCTTTCTGTTTTTACTAAGGAAACACTGGTATTATTCAGAAATCGAGGGAGTAGTAAAGAATAGCTGTCATATGTCGTTTCAGATTGCGGTCAACATGAACATTTATAATTTTTAACTGATTCTTCACGGGCGCCCAGTCATGGCAGAAACAACATTCAAGCAGAAGATGGGATGTTGCCGCGGGGCTCCAGCAGCAGCTTAGACACCCAGCAGTTCACCGAGTTCACCGAGGACGAGTTCCCCCCCTCAACACCTGATCATGAGAGTATCGTGATCTCAGTCTCCAGCCGGACCATGTCCAAGGGGAATGTCTGTAAGAAGCCTCAGTTGAAGCGAATCAAGTACTATGGGCCATTTGATAAGCCTATTGGTATTTTCTTAAAGGACTTTCTTGGCAACACGGTCAGTCGGTGCCCTCGTTGTGACGAGCCTATGGAAGATCATGAACATCGATACGTACACTCACGTGGCTGCCTTACTCTTTATTCTAAGGTCTTAAAGGGTTCCACTTTACCTGGCGAGAAGGAAGGGAAGATTTGGATGTGGCATCGGTGTCTTCGTTGTCCACGCCCAGACTCGATTCCACCATCCACGAGACGAGTTCCTCTTTCCGAAGGTGCTTAGAATATCTCGTTTGGGAAGCTCCTGCAGCGCTACTTCTCGGATCAGGCCGCGGTGACTATCACAGCTTGTGGCCACCAGGTTTACAAAGATTGCTTGAGGTTTTTTGGAATAGGGAACACAGTAGCATGTCTAATGTACAATCCAATCAAGTTGCTTTCTGTCTTGGTTCCTCCTCCCCAGATTGAGTTCAACATCCCTAGCTCCCAGGCGTGGTTGAAAGCCGAAGCGCAAAATGTTGTTTTTGTGGGGGTGAACCTTTTTACAACAGCCACTGAGCAGTTACGTGGACTTAGCGACAAAATTGCTAGTTTGGGTCCTCTGTACAGTAGCAAAGCGCTGGAATTACGTGGCCAACTCGCAGAACTGGAAATTTTGCTGCAGAAGGAGAAGGAAGGTTTTGAAGAACAGCTGCAAATGGCGGCTCCTTTGAAGGAGGGAATGTCTGAGCCTATTGCCGACATCTTAGCTCTCAATAAGCTGCGTCGACACTTGGCTTTGGTTTACAATGATTGGGACGACCGTGCGAAGAAACTGTATCTGAACATGTCGCAAATACAGAATACAGCCTCTACGTTCATCCCGAGTTCATTTTCTGAGGCCGTAACTGGAGCTGTCTCAAGTCCTGAAGAACCAAGTTTAGGAGAGCCAAGTGCAGGAGGACCTTTAGCGCATGCAGTGCCTCTGGAATTTGAGAGTGGTGTGGGATCGCCAAAGAGTGTTGAATGCGCTTTAGACCAATTATCTATCGAGGACCCCCCTGTCGCTCTTGTCGACACAACTTCAGACGCTCTAATGGCAATAATCGAAGGACACCACTCTCCTGCTGAGCAAGGTGTTGAAGTTTCAGGCACTTTGAGTCACTCCATAGCAGCAGAGGGTGTAGTGAGCAACGAAAACCTTGGAGAAAGTGAGGGTGATAGATCAGATGATTTCTTGAGCAAATCTCTGACTTTAGACAAACAGATTTCAAATCCTCTTCCACTCAGTAGCACTATAGGTTCAGTCTCAAGCGAAATGAGTGCCCCAAGTCGAAGTCGACCACTTTCAGAAGGGGATTTTTCCATCATGGTGGATCTCCCGTTAACGATCGAGGCGGCTTGGAGAGGTGAAGGTGGGTCTATTGATGCTTCAATTGTTGAGGCTCCTGTTGCTGCTCCGAGCGGCGAGGAAGCGGAGGTGAGTGACCTTACAGCGATAACTAAGTCAACAAGCCAGTAGCAGGAAGATGAAGTTGGGGCAACAACTGGAGACCCTGATTTATATGTGAGATCTCTTTTTGAAGATAAAGGTGGTGGTACAACTCCGTCGAAAATCAAAGAGTCATCCTTCGGAGGTACGTCTCCCTTGCACGAGGTTGGTTTGGCAGTGAGTAGTAGGCCTTCATCTCCCTTGAAAGACAAGGAGGGCGTCGATTTGGAGGTCAGTAGACCTGCATCTCCCTTGGAAGATACTTCTCTGGTGGTGAGTCGACCTCCATCTCCCTTCAAGGACAAAGAAGAGTCTGAAGAGGTGGCAGGGGTCTCAGTGTCATTGAGCACCTTCAACAAGGGCTCCAGAAGTCCTTCCAGAGTATTGCAAAGTGCGTCGAGCGTCCACAAGTCTACCTACAGTCGTAGTAATTCCACCGTTCCCAAGGTCCAGCAATTTTTCCTCCAAGGAGTTGCCAGAGTTCGCCTGCCAACAGGTGTTAATGGTGCTGTTATTGCAGTTTATGAGGATGAGCCCACGAGTGTGATCGCGTATGTTCTCACGTCAGTTGAGTACCAGAATCAACTTCAAGATCCAGGTGTCCAAGAAAACACTAGCGACGAGGGTGCGGGTTCGGCCGTGGAGGATGGGACTACCGCGGTTGACATGCTGGATGAGGGATTTAGGAGTACAACTCCTCCATTAGAGCGGCCACCCACTCCAAGGGCAAAGTGCCAGGTAGGCAAAGCGCTGACCTCCCCAACTCCCCTCACTGTGAAGGTGTGGTTCACAGACTACTACAGCAACATTGCCAAGATGGAATACCAAGTGCTTTATTACTACACCAGGCAGTTCATTGCACTTCGCCACCAGTGCTGTAGGGGCGAGATGGAGTATATTCGGTCTTTGAGTCGATGCAAGACATGGGGCGCCCAGGGCAGAAAGAGCAAGGCCTACTTTGCCAAGACCCTCGATGACCGCTTCATTGTGAAACAAGTTTCCAGCACGGAGAAATACTCTTTTCTGGAGTTTGCCCCTCAATACTTCAAGCATCTATGGGAGACCATGAGCTCAGGGAGTCCCACCTGCCTGGCCAAAATTCTGGGGTTCTATACCGTCACTAAGGAAAGGAGGGAAAGGAGAGAAAGAGATGGACATGATGGTGATGGAGAATCTGGTCTATGGGAAGAACATCAGTCACATGTATGATTTGAAAGGCTCCTTGCGGTCTCGCTACAACCCAGACGCCAGAGGCACATTGCTCGACCAGAACCTGCTGGAGGATATGCCGACCAGTCCTATTTTCATGACCAACCATTCGAAGCTTCTGCTGGAGCGAGCGGTGTACAACGACACCAGTTTCCTTCAACCAACAAATAGCCTCAGAGTCTGCAATGTGAAGAAAGTGAATTTAGTTATGAATTCTTCATTGCTTGTCTGCTAGTGCATTAGATGTTGCAAATCATCAAGTTACCCGAGTTCTTCCCAAGATGGTTGAATTGGCAAAACATGACTGAAATGCAGTGCTGCGGGCGAGGTATTTCGTTTGATTTATGTGTTAATCAAGACAATAGAGCTTACCTTCAACCCCTCAAAATTTTCCTTTGTAAAGTGCTCTGAAAAATTTGAAATGTGAGAGATGAATTGAACACGAAATGTAAGATGGAGTTGAAGAGAGAATTTTGATGAATTCAACTTCCTCCTACTCCTGTCCTTGAACCAACTTCTAAACTAGTTACTGAGGCTACTCTTGTCCCGTGACATCCCACCCACCTGTGGACTTCATAGTGCCATGTGTCAATATGTGGACCCTAGTAGTGCCATGTGTTAATGAAATAAGTCCTACTTTCATCCATCCTACGATGAGATGAAAAGTGTGAACGGTGAGGTGAAACATGTGGATTAGGTTTGCTTATCTTCTTCGTCTCTTCACCACCGCTTTGCTTGTTTTTGTTGCCGCCGTTTTGCGTGTTCTTGCTGCCACCGCTTTGCTTGTTCTTGAGGTGTTTCTTCCTAAAACCCTAGGAGTGTGTTCTCTATTTGTTCGTTGACTTTGGTATAGGAGGGTGTTCTTTATTTATTCGTTGATTTTGGTGCAAGAGAGTTCGTTGTCTTTAGTGTAGGAGGGTGTTCTTTATTTATTCGTTGATTTTGGTGCAAGAGAGTAGGTTGAGTGATCTGGTTTGTATCTTCTCATTTACGTGGTAGAAAGTCAACTTTGTTTTAGTTGGAGAGGAGTTGATGGACAGTGTTTAGTTTGTATCAGTGCTAGCAACGGAAGACAGTGCCTAGTTTGTATCAGTGTTGCAACGGAAGATAGTGCCTAGTTTGTATCACCGGAAGAGCCTAGTTTGTATCACCGGAAGAGTCTAGTTTGTATCACCGGAAGAGCCTAGTTTGTATCACCGAAAGAGCCTAGTTTGTATCACCGGAAGAGCCTAGTTTGTATCACCAAAAGGTAGCCTTGTTTGTATCCATTTTTGGAAGACAATGCTTAGTTTGTATCAGTGGCAACGGAAGATATAAATTTATAATATAATGCATGAAATTGTTTGGCAGGCAGGTGATTGGCAGGTGGTGAACACCCAAAATGGAATTGCGTCGACATGCAGATGCAACAGGCGGCCAAAAGTGAAAATTATCTTTGATGGACCTTGTAGTTGCATTATAGTTACATCATAGTTGTGTCATAGTTGCATTGTAGTTGCATCCAAGGTAGTAGTTGCAATGTAGTTGAAAATTAGTTGAAAATATATCTAGCAAAGACTAATTGATATTTTAATTGCTGCAGAGCATTTTCTTCTAAAAAGAAAAAGAAGACAATGGATCCAATGCCTTCTCCAAAAACTGGAGGTAACAAAGCAATGTCAGATCCCCTTTCTGCCTCAAGTTCAGAGACCAATGATTCAAGCAGCAGCAAAGGTTAGTGGTTCAAATTTTAAAAAATTGATTTATTACAAAATTTCAAATTCATTAAGTACATTTATTTGTTTGTTCACTTTTTGTAGTACTATTAATTCCATTTACTTGTTGCATTTGTGTACTATTAATGTCATTTATTAATGTCATTTACTTGTTGTATTCTTTTTAGGGGACGAGAACCAGGATGAAGACATTGGATCAGAAGAAGAAACAGAAGAAGAAAGTGGCTACAAGCGTATGAAGCTTGTATCTTCTCCTCCAGTACAACAATCAGCTCCAGTACAACAACAAGGGCAATGGCAATGGCAATGGACACCGCCGCCACCAACATCTACACCGTGGGCAATGGTTGGACCGATAGGGCCTCCTCCAGGGCCTTCATATTCTGGAGCGATTGAATCCTCATATTTACCGACAGGACTTCCATGGCAAGGTTCTATAAAAAATGAAAGCATTGGACGATCTAACAGACGAAAGCAACAGAAGGAGTTAGAAAAGAACTCAACAGTGACGACAAATAGTGGTCTAAAACCAAGTGAAGTGCACGTGCAATCGAATGGAGAGATTGATACATCTTCAAGCGGGAAGAATGCATGGGATCAATCAATGAGGGCATATGCCCCCTTATGCCTTGATATGAGTGTCATTGAGTGGGACAAGCATAAGCCAGAGTCTTTGAAGAAGTTAAGAGACTCTATGGATGCAGAATTTGCATATTTAGGGAATCCCCTTAGCAATAAGGGTTTTCGGAATGCAGTGAAGCGTTTCTTGAAGGGTGAACGTTGTAGATTGAAAAAACTAAGTGTTCCAGGAAGTGAAGAAGATTGTCCTGTGCAGATTGACTTGGACCAGTGGAAACGACTAAAGGCTTATTGGAGTAGAAGTGACCAAGTTAAAAAATCTGAAGTAATGTCTAATGTCCGAAAGCAAGTTCAAAACGTATCAAAGCGTGGCCGTAGAGGGAAAGCAGGCGAAGAAATTGACGTGGTGAGCCTTCTCAATATTGTAGACTTTCAATTAGTTTTGACTTACTTCAAAAATTTGTTATTTATTCTAATAAAGTTTGTTTGTTGTGTAGACTTTCAATTAATTTTGACTTACTTCAAAAATTTGTTATTTATTC
The DNA here is from genome assembly GCA_950106755.1 of Climacium dendroides. Lineage (NCBI taxonomy): Eukaryota > Viridiplantae > Streptophyta > Bryopsida > Hypnales > Climaciaceae > Climacium > Climacium dendroides. The sequence continues at coordinate 1,726,390 of CATNNA010000004.1, read as the reverse complement.
TAATAAAGTTTGTTTGTTGTGTAGACTTTCAATTAGTTTTGACTTACTTCAAAAATTTGTTATTTATTCTAATAAAGTTTGTTTGTTGTACTAGACAAAAGTGGGGGAGAAAAGTCCAGAGCTTACAGCATCCAATGTGGGAGGATCATCAGTAAGTCTTCATTTTTGTAGTTGGTTATGAACTTTATAGTGGCATATAAGTTGCAATGAAATGTTAATATATTACATTTGAAGTTGCAAGAATGTTGCTTAGTAGTTGCAAAGGATAACAGTAGTTGAATATTAGTTGCATAGTAGTTGAAAGGATTAGTAGTTGTACATTAGTTGCATAGTAGTTGAAAGGGCTAGTAGTAGTTGTACAAAATCTGTAAGGTTATTGTTGCCTTGTAGTTGAATATTAGTTGCATAATAGTGGAAAGGATTACTCGTAGTTGCATATTAATTGCAAACTAGTTGTAAGGATTAAAAGTAGTTGTATACTTGTTGCATAGTAGTTGCAAAAACCATTAATAGTTTTTTAATTGTTGCAAAATAGTTGTAGGATTAGTAGTAGTGATGATTTTATGCATATTACATTAACCATTACAACTATAGTTTGTTTGTGATCAAAAGGTTGTGTCCTCAGAATTTCAAGCCAAAGTCATTGCATTGGAAAGTAAACAAGATGAATTAGACAAGTTCAAAGTTGAAATACTTACAACTACAGAGCGGAACACGAAAGCTGTTGAAGCAATGCAAGAGATGTTGATGAAGTTTTTTCAAGGGAACAGTAGTAGCCAAATTCATGAGCCAAGGGCCATTGAGAATGAGCCAGTGTCTGTTGAGAAGGGGGTCATTGATCCATCGGATTCTTTACCATCAGATCCTATACCATGAGATCCTATATTAGATAGCAACATTGTGGGCTCTAATGTAGAACCTATTGACCATATTGAACCACCTAAAATTGTTGTAAATCCTACAAATTCTACCATGGTGTTAGGAGGTCAGCAATCTTACCTTGGCGATGGGAGTGTGGAGAAGGATCTTAAGGATAAAACATCAGGTGAAGATGAAGGTGAGGACAAAAATAGAGCCAATGATGATGTACAAATATTGGATGGCTCTACTCCTAAACCACCGAAGAATTCCAAAAATCATAATACAAGAATGCAGTTAAGAAGAAAGAAGCAAGAGGTGAGTACAACTACCTAAGTCTCCAATTTAAAGCTAAAGTGTTTTTGATAAATTTTGATATGCTTAGCCATTACTTATAATGATTGTGGTTAAATGTTGCAGAAACCTTTTGTCAAGAAGGAGATCTTGAGGAGGAGGAAGGTTCAAACCGAGGTTCAACCTAAACTCAAACCTCAACCTAAACGAAGGCCAAAAGTGGCATTTCCAAAGGTAGTCCCTACATTTCACCATTTATATATTAGATGTTAAAGTTAGCTAAATTGTTGATGTATACATATTTATTTATATATATATTTATGTTTGCTCATTAATGTTTTGTTTTGTATTGTGAATAACTACAGTTTTCAATTGGCCAACACGTTTCCCTTCTAAATCCAACAACACCTGGGCAAGTTGTGGCAGCTGGATATGTCACTGGTATTGGAGGAGAAGCTTTTCATCATACAAAGCCTATACCACAAGGGTGGTATAAGCTCGATATTGCACATGCGCTAGGTGGTTTTGTGGACTTAATGTGTCCTAATCCAGCAGGAGACCAATTAAAGTTGAAGGACGTTGTAGGAGCTAATACCATATGGGATGAGCGATTCATAGTCGTTCTTGCACATATTGACAAGTGAATTAGTAACCTTGTTTTTTTCTCGGCAATGTATATATTTATCTAATATATGGGTTTTCTATTGTTTTGTGTGAACAATGATTGTTTCTATCTTTATTGTATTTTATATTGCTTTGTGTGAAAAATGATTGTCTATCTCTGTTGGCTTGCAGTAGTTAAGTTACAAACCATGTAATTAACTAGTCGCTCCTTTAATTGCATATAGATTGCAAATAGTGGAAATTAGTTGCATATAGGTTATATAGTAGTTGCATAATAGTTATGTACTAAATCAATGGTAAAAGTAGTTGCATACTAGTTGCATGTAGAATATATAAGAAATTGAGAGTTAGTTGTACAATAGTTGCATATAAGTTGCACTTGTGTTGCAAGATAATAATAATATATAAATGTTGAGAAGTAGTTGCATATAGGTTGCAAAAGAGTTGTAAAATGAGTTGCAAAACAGTTGCAAAATGAGTTGCAAAACAGTTGCAAAATGAATTGCAGTTAGGTTTGAAGGAGAATCAGTTGTAAAATTAGTTGCATGCTAGTTGCACATAGGTTGCAAATTAAGTTGCATATTAGTTGTACGTAGGTTGCAAGATGAGTTGCATATTAATTGCATTTTAGTTGTAGAATGAGTTACATACTAGTTGTATTAAGTTGTGAAACTAGTTGTATACTAGATGCATAGGTTGCCCAATGAGTTGGATATTAGTTGTAAAAATAGTTGGATATTAGTTGCATTCAGGTTGTAAAATGAGTTGTATACTAGTTGAATATAGATTGTAGAATTAGTTGCATAGTAGTTACAAAATGAGTCACACACTAGTTGCATATACGTTGTAAATGAGTTATATATAGGTTGCAAATCAGTGGCATACTACTCACACATAGGTTGCATATCATCACACATTACAATTGAACAGAATCACAAAATTCAAATTTAAACTAAGTACATTAATTGTAAAGAAGTAGTTGAGCAATGAATATTGAATTCATTAGTTTCACGTGGCAGTGCGTATCTTGTCAGAAGTTTCACGTGACAGTGCGTATCTTGTCAAAAGATATGCAGGATGAAGTTTCACAGAAAATCGTCCGATATGACGTGCACTTACAACTCTCCTGCAACTCCTACAACTTGTCCACTGCGACTACAAGCTCCAAATTATCACCTAGTCGCAAATGTCCTTCGCAACTCAAAAACCAGTTGCTAACTGCAGTCGCAAAACCCCCTAATTTCTTCTAGTGTATTCTTAAAGCTTTTGTTTAAGTTTGAAAGACATTCTTGTATGCACAAAGGAAATTCCTCATTATACAACAAACATCAATATTTCACTCACCATGTGCTATTTTAAGGATTTGACCTCGAGGACAATGGTCCAAGTCTTATCCTTCTTGAGGTGTTTAACCCTAGAGGATCAAGATAAATTTTTTGTGAATTTCGCTAAGGACTTTGATTTTTGGTGCACTTAGTCAAGAAAACCATTTTCTTGTTTTTTCTTAAAAAATTAAGTATAAAATCTTCTAACTGATTTGTTTAGGATTACATGATAAAGATTTAAAGAAGTTTGACCGTATAGGTTGGAAGATATGAGCATTCAAAATTAGGAAAGAAAATTAATTTGAGCTCTATTTTGTAATTTCAGATGACTTTGATTGCCATTTATAAAATAATTTATATTATAGACTTTTAAATTCAATATTTCTTTTACTAAAAATATAGTTGAGGTGTGGACGGCTCGTCTGCATTTCACTTTACCTTCCCCCTTGCTTGCAAGAGAGAGCAAAGAGCTTAGTGGTTTGACCTCTAATGGCTCCTCTTCTTGGGAGGGTAAAGGTCTCTTATTTGGAGGTAACCCTTATCATTTTTATTTACAAATTTGTGACGTTTATCAAGATGCCAAGGTCAAAGAAGGGAAGAACATTCATGGCTCCGATTGAGTCCACTAAGGACCATCCTTTAAAGAGTTGCAAAGCATTTTTGACAAAATATACCGTCCAAATCTATAAGACGAAGACCACAATGTCTCTTGATACCAAATATGTTCGATACCAAGAAGAAGGTATTGGAAAGTTCAAAGGGGATATGAAGGACGGCATGATGAAGACCTTACATGTGTCGGAGTGGTATGATGAAACGGAGAAGAAGAATTTTCAAACTTTGTTGAATAAACGACTACATGATGCACTATGAAATGCCAAGGTAATCTTAGAGAAATTTGGGAAGGTTCATCGCGCAAATGATGAAGCGTTTGAACATGTGATTACAAAAGCAGACATGTTCATAAATTGCATGAGACCATTTGCTAAGAGACGGAACAAGGTAGGGTCATTGACATGGTGGCCGAGTTTGGAAGGGATGCAGCATATATAAAGAGCACGTCGCCATCTAATAGTGCTCCCGAAAATGGCGAGGGTGATTTCCCAAAATAATAAAATCATGTGGGGTGGCTATGTGACGGTTCAGAGGGTACTACGCTTCTTTGCAGTCTACACAATACAGAACAAGGGGTATTCATTTTGGTGGAACGGTGGTACTTTGCATGAAATGTTGAGAATGGATTATGATCATCCAAATAACAAATTCATTTGAGTTCAATATGACCCCAACATCACAAATGAAGAGATCATTTGTATTCACCATCTCAAGCGATGGAGAGCAAAGTGCATCGAGCTTGCTTGGACATTACTGCATTTCGTGAATGCAGTGCACGGCGTTGAACATCTCCACAACGACATTTCTCTGAACAACATTATGTTTAATTTTCCCAAAGATGAGTCACGGGTTTACATTGGAGTTTGCAATTGGGGAATGACCACGATTAATACTGCGCCCATGAATTCATTGTATACATTCACATTGACAAATGACTGGGACAAAGCTTTGAAGAAGAGGTAGTAGGTGGATCCAAAAATTATATATGTGCATAGAGAAGATGCGGATGTGAGAACATACCTACATTATCCATAATATCCGAGGAATTTGTTGTTAATCAACTAGTTCAAAAGATCAATAGGACATGCATGTCGGAGGTATACTACCGTTTGTAAGGTTGTGGAGGCAGTTTACATGTGAAGTACAAGCATAAAGACTTAACACAAATCTTTCAACTATATTTGGAGCAACTTTGCGTAGTTGGTCCCAATGGTCATAGTAGTTTGGCCCAAGTGATTTTGCGATTTACTTCTTCATTCCATTGGCTTATACCAAATGAGCACTTCCACCGTTCATATTGAACTTTTATGATATTATATATAACTATAGGAGTATGCATTGAGATAAAAACGCATAGTGATACGTGTGTACATTATATAGTTGCGTAGTATATATAGATTATGTACACTACTTTTATCACCAATGAATGTCAATGTAGTTTCAATTGAAGGTGCATTTGTAATTGGTGAGCATGTTTTAATTGATAATGATTTTGGAGTACTTGGAAGTCTCAATGTCATTTGTCATTGTATATTTGGATGGAAATCTCAAAATCATGTGATTATTACAAATGCACTTTTTTCAAGTGTCAATCGATGATTGTTCAATTGACAAGTTTTTATCTTAAATTGTCATTCCAATGATTTTAGGGATACAAAGTAATTGAAGTATAAGAAGGAGCCACCTATATGGCTATTTGGCAATTTGTTGCTTGAAAATCTTATCTTCTACATCTCTACTAAGTCCTAAATAATCGTTGAAAAAAAATTGCCCACCTCGCCCCACATTCTTCAATGCCCCCCTCAACGCCTCGTTTGCCTCCCTGCACGTTCGCTCCATCCGCCCATTCGTTTGCCCCATCCACCCTATTCGCCTGCCCACGAGTCCACCCACTTGTCCATCCACTTGTCCACCCCGTCCGTCCACCTGTCCGCCTCGTTTGCCTACTCGTCTGCTCCGACCGCCCACACATCCACTTGACTGCTCGTCCACTGGATGAGGTAAAGTGAAAAATTTTCTATATCTCCAGACGTTCAGAAACTTGCGGACGCTAACGCTGGACGAACATTTGAACATCCCAACGTCCGTGCTACCCTAACAATCATTTTGTAGTCATTGTGGACAATTTATTTTTGTAGTAGCTATGACAATTTTGTAATTGATATTTTAAAGGTTGCTAATACCTTGGATATGGAGGACAATTTGTACCCATTAGATGGTCAAATTGATTTTGTGCATTTTGAAGAATGCATGATATTCATCTTCCATTTTGTATGCAATTTTATTGATGTTGTATTTACACTATTAAGTTGGATTCAAGACATTTTAGTTGATTTTTGATTTGATATTAGGATTGTTTATAAAAATAAATGGTACATTATCCAATGTATTTCAAGACCTTGAGATTTGTACTCTTAAAATTTGATTTTGATTTCCAAAATGATTTCTTTTGCTTCTAAAAAAATTAATAAAATGAAGCTTCTGAATTGCAGTTTCTACTACTTCAAAATTTTGAAAAACTTCTTTAAAACAAACTTCTTAGTGAAGTCTGAAGTTAAATATCTGTAACCTTTTTCTAAATTGGAGTGAGTTGTTTTTCTATTGCAAGAGCCAATCATTACCTTTTAAAAGCTTATTTTGAGTTGAATATTGATGCAATGGTGATCTAAATGTTGTCGCAGCACAGGGTAAGTGAAATTCCCTATTATGCTTACAAAAACCACTTTAAAGCATAACAAAGTGACTCTAACGATCGAACCCAAGAGACTCTGTAAAGTGTTTCGTGTTACTAGGAAGTTTGGGGGTAAACATCAATACAAATGCTTCTCTTTTTCTCTGGCTCTCCTTTCCCCCAAAACCGGACAACTCATTCAACCATTGATCACTAATCCGAACTATATTTCTAATCGATCCGAACTAAGATCCGGTCATCCAATAAACTACAAATCTGCCTGGATATCACTACTTACACTCGAGGATCTCTTCTTCCTCGGTTTTCATTCTTGTTTTGCTTAACCTATGTTGGCACTTCAGAGGGATCCACCACTTGGTTTTAGAGAGGTAGGCCCGCCATTCCTTCTGGAACTTATAGTGACGGAAGACTCACTCGACTAATTCTAATTCCCTATTCTAATAAGATCCGGTTTGATCTTTCACAACAAACCAGGAGTGGATCCGGTCTGTAGGTCATACAAAAATCCCTTGTACGATCCTCTCCAACTACAACGACCTTAATGCTTCCTTGGATTCATGCGAAACTAAGGTGGCTACAAGTGTACCCGCCCGTACCAGTACAACCCAAGTTTCTTTCGTTTACTATTTCAGATGGTGAGACCTCTCAAGCGATTAGATGCTAACCCAGATATCCCATCTAGTAACTCTAGCACAGTTGAAAATCCCCTCCCTAATTGCCTAGCCTAACACAAGCTATCTCACCCGGAATAATGAACCCTAAATTTGTTGAGGCGCAACGACTCACTCCCAACACTTACAACCCGTTCACATGCACATATAATCACAAGAAAATACCAAGGGGAGAAATTCCTCCTACAATCCGCTCGTTTGCACTCAATCTCTCATCCCCTTACCCGGCCACTCTTTGGGAAAACAAGGAAAACAATAGAAAATGCAAGAAGAGACAGCATATACAAGAAAAAAGACTCTCCCCATCTTAGTATTGAGACATGAATTATATACAAAATTTACAGAAAGTGTCCTCGGAAATCCGGCACTGATCTAGCCGAGATTTTCAAATCTGAACTTTTCTTAATTTTCTAGGATAAGGTTCGGTCTAACAAAATTTCCTATTTCTAAATTCCTAACTACCTACTCATCCTATGGGGGTCCACCACTGTTTGGAGTAGCCATCGGTGATAGTTTGCTCAAGTTCTTATTCTTGTCTCCTGCTTCCAGAATGCGTTCCGGTTCCACAGGGAAAGTTGTCCCTATTATTGGCCTTAGAGCTCCTGACACGGAAGCTATTCCTCCTACATTCTCCTTTGAGACTGGGGTCTCAAACTTCCCTTCCAGGATCTCTAGGTCGTCAAATTCATCTAGGATTGAAATCCCGGATAGAGAGATAGGATCACTTTGGAATTTCCGGATGCTCTCTTCTATCCCCCTAGCATCCTTACGAAATTCCTTCATTGTGTCCTCTATCTCCCCAGCGAAGTTAGCGAGGATGTAGGCAATCCGGGTCTCGGATGGCTTGTGGTCCTTATGCACTCCCTTGTCAAACAGTCTGACCTTTGCCATCACATCATCGGATGCCTCCATCACTGCGATCATCCACTCTATTGCTGCCCTAGTCTCTTCTTGTAGAGACATAGTAATCCTCACTTGCTCACGGCTGGTTTCTAGGTCCTTCCGGAAGACTTGAATCTCCCCTCACAACCGGATTGCCAACTCGTCCATCTCCCACAGGCTGATGTTCTGCCTCAGCACCTGATCTTCTAATTCTCGGATTACATCCGAGTTGCTGATGCAATTTGCCACCATTTCCGGTAGCGCACTATTCGCAATACTCCCCACTAAGTCCGCCACTTCACGGAGCGTAGTGGTCTTAACCTCCCAATCCGCTCTCACCGCACTGAGAATCCGGATCAGGTCATTGAACAGACCCGTCAGGTCTGTCAATTGGTTCATAGGAGCAGCCTTCGGCCTTATCACCTCCACTGGCTCCTCCTTCCGTGGAATGGCCGGTTCCATTCTGTCCACTGGTTCCGTTCTTGTCCTTGCGGACGGAAGGGTAGCCCCTTAGGTTTCGCGTCCACATGATCCTTCTCCTAGTGAGGAGGACTTCCTCTTCCTCCTCTTCCGCCTCCAATCCCTTTTCCTCGGGTTTTCACCCTTGTCTTCCGGCTTTGGACTATCCGGTTCGGTCTCGGATTCCTCCTCATCCGATCCTCCGAACTTCCGGAGAGCCATCTGGACTCTCTACTCCTTATTCTCCTCTGTGGTCATGAGGTTCTGGTTCTTCTACAAGTGGAAAAGGTAGGGGCATACCGGAGTAGCCCTACTCTTTTCTACATTGGCTACCAGGGCGTTCACCAACCCTTGTAAGTAGCTCGCCCAGTCCATCTTCTTCTCCCCGCTCAAGGCTCCGAAGATGGCGTTTCTGATCGTGGAAGTCACCCGTGTGGGTTTTTCCGGATGCAGGATCGGCACCAAGAATTCCAGCAACCGACGGTGTCACGTGCTAACACAATCTTCGATGGCGAATCCGTCTTTGGGGTTGGTTGCTCCTTTGAACTTCCCCCTCACGAAATCTCCTTTCTGGCTACCTACGCTGTACCGCCTTCTTCAAATTCGTACACTCCTCCCCAGATTTTCCGTGTCCACATGGGCGGAACTGGGCGGAGGGAGTTGTCAAACTAGTTAGGGGCTCCATCTATGAGCTCCCTAACTATGGCTTCATTCCGGAAGCCCTAGGGTTTCCTTTAAAACCCTTCACACCCCATGGCGGAGAGATCCTCCATCAACTCCGCTTTCTCTCGATCGCTACTAGGCTCTAAAGGCGCCACCTTTCTAACCTTAACTTCTATCTTTGATGCGCTCGCTTGTCCTTAAGCTCTAGATCACTTTAGTTGCAGCATCTGTCTCCTCACCGAATGACTAACTTACTACTCTCCTGGCCGCACGTCCCGTTTCCTCACAATCTCTCCTCAATTTCAACCGAGTCACCACCTGTGTCAATTCTCACACAAACTCTCGCGGCACTCAATCTCAATCTTCCGCACTCAGATACACAAAACTAATTCTTTCTCCAATCTTTGATCAGCACAAAGGAAACAAACACACTCACACAGAAATGGCTCCAACACAGTTGAGAGCATGGCAGGTAAGCGAGAGCTCTCAGGTGCAAATGGATAGTCCAAACCCTAAAGGAGTCTTTTTGTATATTGGAAAACCTAATCATTACTTTTTTTCCAATTTTCCGGGTGTAGGTCCTGGATCTAATCTTTCGACTTTAGATCTAGACCGGATTTGTTTTTGATATTCGTTCTGTTTCATTTTCTGTTTTGATCATTGCTTGTTTCCCTAGTTATCCTAACTTTTAGTTTTTTCCTTCTTCCTTTACCAATCCGAGTATACTTTTCTTCGGATTTCGTGTTTCAAAACACAATAGAGAGAAAAAAATCGAAAAGTCAGGTTGCAACATGTGTTCTCTAAAAATATTTGAGTTAAAAAAACATGCCATTTTAGTGCATTTTCAACTTCTTTTAGAAATCATTCCATATTTTATTTGAGTTTGAAATTTTGGAAGTAGAATCCTATGTTCATTAGTAAACATTGCTCAAAATTTGAAGTTAAAATTATAGTTTATTAGAAACCACTTATTCGCACGTGGTTTGTTGTAGTAGAGCTAAATGCACCTCTGAGCCTACTTTCTCTTGCGCTATTGCTTGTGATTTCCGTGCTATTGGGAATAGTGAGTTTCTAAACAAAATTTCCAATTTCAGATTGCACGTAGTAGTTGCTTGCTTGCATTTACATTGTTGTTGAGGACTACTTGCCAAAAACAAGCAATTCCTATTTATTTACTCTATTAAATGCTTAAGGTGTCTCATTTATTGCTTTAGGTTTAGTAGTTTCAATTGTTGTTTACTTCCTCTTCAATTGCTCAGGGTCTGTTGGAGATTGCTTAGTCTTTGCAGAGGGGTTGCTTAGGGTTTCTTGTTTAAAAAAACAATTGCTATAAGTTTGGTTAAAGGTTTGCTTACAATTTTGAATTTGTAGACAAGTCTATAGTTGCAGCCTTGAAAGAGGTGATAGAAAAAGTGGAACTGATATTCTTGGTAAGAAATTATAGTATTGCTTCTCATTGTCTATTTTCCTTTGAATGGGTTATGTTGCTTGTACATAGTTTAGATGCTAAATTATTGGTTAGATGATAGGATTTAAAATTAGGATTTTGGTCAATTTTTGTATTGGTATATGGTCAAACATTGCTATTTATCTTCGAGTCAAAGATAATCATCCTCGACTTGAGGATAATCATCTTAGTCTCGAGAATAATTATCTTTGAATTGAAGATAATTATCATTGAGTCCACAATAAGTATCATTAAGTCAAAGATGATTATCCTAGACTCAAGGATAATCATCTTGGACTTGATAGTAGGTATTTTCAACTCAATGATAATTATCATTGACTCGGGCATAATTATCTTTGATTTGAAGATAATCATCTTGGACTCAATGATAATTATTTTTGAGTCAAAGATATTATCATCGAGTCCAGGATGATTATCATTATTATTCATAATGCCTTAGGAAGAATTATCCTTGACCCGAAGATAACTTATCAAAACAAACTCATTCCTAACAAACAATTCATTAAAGTTATAAAAAAAAACTTCAATTATATGTTCATCAAGTCGTAAAAATATTGTCCTCGAATCGAAGATAAGTGACCAATCATCAAAAATTCAAACCAATATATGAGTGACTCCAATTGTAAGAGATATCCTCGGCTTGAGGATATTTGACTCCACTAATCAATCATGGTTAAACATTTCTTGATAATAACATACACAAACAAATTAAATGTACACCTCAATACTCTTGAAATGAGCCATGACCTCATGTAGAACTAAATAACATTCATTTATCTTGGGTAGAAAAATATAAATGTCATTTCACGATTATTTTCGAGGCGAAGATAATTCGACATGAATTGTTATGTAGATCTTTTTTAAAAATGGTTGCTGTGAATGATTATGACTACTCAGCTACTACCCCATTCCTTGAACCATTCAACAAGTGGGAGGGAGATGAGCACTTCATAACCGACATGCCAAAGCTATACAACAAGCTCTGACAATTCAAATCCATCGTAGATTCGTGGACCTTTGGTATGTACCAATATAAAGACTACGTTTTCCCACGCTACAAACTGCAAAACTTAGGGATGTATATGAATTGGAACCTTGACAAGAAGGTCGCACTTGTAGAGCAACATTAGAAGAAATACATCATTATAACTCTGCATGATTGCAAATGGTCAGGAGTGGATCCAAAGCACACCCACTCCATTGTCATGCATGAGGATGACAATGTAGGTGTCATCGACTTTGATAACCTCGTCAAAGATTTGCATGAGGAAAACCATGATGCATTGGCAAAAGAATTCCATCGTCGATTCAATCTGTAGGTTCGTAAAAATGTCATTGCCATAGCAAGGAGAATTGGGTACATGATTCAACAACTCAAAGAATTTGCCAAAGAGCATGTAACCAAACAACCTTACAGGGACCAAGGACAAGGTCAACATCGCCGCAAACTTAATGTTGAGTCAAGGTTAGTATTGGATGCGTGTAGCCGCACTGGAAGTAGAGGGAGTAGAAGAGGAACAACCCGTGCCTAGACCCAAAAGAAAAAGAATCTAGAAAGCGAGGGTGTTGAAACTAGTAAGAAGTGTCGAAGGTCTATCTCAAAGACTCGTCCTACAATTGTTGGGAGTTCCAAGTTTGTGTTTACAAACGTTCATATGGAGAAACTTGGTGACAATGCACCTATTCAGAAATTTGAAGTGGTTGGTGCATACCCAAAGGATTTCCGAGACAAGCACAAGTTGTGCTTCATTTTCAAACCTAGCATATTCAAGGTAAGCATCTTTAAATGTCATTTGGTGCCTCTAAGATACATCATTCATAAATTGGAGCTGAAGATTATAGAGGAAATCAAGGACACCCTTGTCCATCTTGGGTCTGTTCAATAAAAGCAATTAGTTTGCTTGACCTCAGCTGATGCCAATAACAAGCTTCTAAAGAACCATCCAAAAGATTGGAATGAAATTAAGGATGGAAATTTCTTAATTATTAATGGCCAGTATAGTATCACTACTTCCAAGATGCTACAAAAAGAAGGGTGTTGCAAGACTCGGAAGGTTGAGTTGTAGACGTGGGAGGCAACAATTGTTTGGACGCTAGATGCCCAAAAGTTGACTAAGATATTGAAGTGGTACAACTCCTCCAACCACCTTGTTCACCAACTTGGGAGAACCAGATTTTTGCATGCAAGCAAATCTGGTTGGCACTCAAGCGTCCAACTAATGTGGATGGCAAGGGATTGACAAGATGAAACAAAGTCATTTGCAATGTCGCCATCTACAAGGTAATCTATCTATACTTTTTTTATCCTCGAGGCAAAGATAATATTATTGTCACATATCTTTTTTTATTGGCACATTGCAATAGCAATATGTAATTTCTGAGCAAATTGATAGGTTTTGATTGTGTTCGGTTCGAGGATAGTTTGCTCTATCTACCAATCATCTTCTATATCAGAACTAGCACTCATTCTTTGAATATCTTGTCCTATAGGAATTTGTAGATGTTGTCCTAATTCAGTATGGTAGTATCAACCCAAACAAAGAAGGTGCCAAGGTAAAGCTCGCGTTTGATGTCAAGAATGAAATTACAATAATTACGTTGGCAAACATAACTTACCAATTATGGGACAAGTTCTTCCAGAAGCACACAAACAGATCGCTGATTGATCCTCTCATACACACTTCATACAACTGTGTAAAGAACTTCAGTTCCAAGAACTTCTCATTGAAAAGGGAATTCTTCAGGCACATGGGGCATTTCATGGACAATGACCTCAAGGAATTTGTCCTTCATCTGCTTGGAACATTACAAGAGAAACTGTCCAAATTGACAAAAATTGGTCCTAATTGACAAAAATCAACTAGTCCTAATTGACAAAAAAATTGATAAGTTTCTGTCAATTAGGACAAAAAATTGTCCAAATTGACAGAAAATTGTCTGAATTGACAAAAACCTGTCAATTTTCTGTCAATTAGGACTAGTTGATTTCTGTCAATTAGGACCAATTTTTCTTGTAGTGGAAGAACTGAAGGGCATACTCAAGAATATCCAAAAGTCTTGGTGGCTACAATGAAGATCTTGTGCGAGGACAACTATAAGACTGAGCACTGGGTTGAGCGCAGAAAGCGCAAGAAAATTGTTATGGAGGAGTTCATAGCCATACATAAGTCCTTGAAATTCAGGGTTACAAACGGAGAAGTGAAATGGAAGCGCTAGCATATGTTCACCTCGGTGTCGTGGGATTTCCTCCTCACTGCCTCGCCAAATGCTTCTTATGTGAAGCGCCTCACCAACGAGGCAAAAAAAAAGACAACCATAGACTTTTAAGACAATGCAAAATTGTCTATGTTCTATCCCATGTTCAAGAGTTTTATGAAGATGAAGGAGCGAGTATTCAAGATAGAAGGGAATGTCTACATCCAAGGTCACCAATGTTGTCCACAAGCGTTCATGACAAGCCACTAGTGGCCCTACGTCAATAGGGAGCTTTGCCTTGTTGTCATTGATTTTTTAATCCTTCCAAGACCAAGAGCTAGATCCAGAGATGGTTCACCAAATCTTCCACTACTGAATTATTTAGCGGCTCACCTCAAGCTCAAGATCACTACACTAAACAATTGGTTAATATGGATTGTGGGAAATCAATCCGATTCGGACACGGCCAGTAAGTTTGCAGCTTCGTGACTAAACACTACAAGAAAACCTGTCCGAATTGACAGAAAGTCGTCCTAATTGACAGAAATCAGCCCCTCCTAATTGACAGAAAATTGACAGATTTTTGTCAATTTGGACAATTTTCTGTCAATTCGGACAATTTTTTGTCCTAATTGACATAAACTTGTCAAATTTTTGTAGATTAGGAGGGGCTGATTTCTGTCAATTAGGACGACTTTCTCTTGTAGTGGAAGGACTTTGAGGTCAAAGTGTTGACGTATCACCTGAGCAAAGCTAAGAGGTTGGACAACTCAACCAACCGAGCGGTGGCATTTGTTGTCAAACTTCTATTTGTGATGAAGAAAGGAGAGGACGGAGAGCTAATCAATCTGGATGCGGTGAAGAAGGTGTATTCTACGGATGGAATTCCTTATCATAGGAAATTTTAAAAGAATACCGAGGCCAAATGTAGAGTTCATCCAAACAAACTCAAGATGGAGTTCTATATTGATATTCTTTAGAACTTTTGTGTGAGGGGTGAGAACGTCATTGGCATTTACAGGGGATCAAAGTTCATGATTGCCACAAAGGTAAGAGTTGAGAGTCTTTTGACTATTATCTTTGAACCAAGGATGGGCATTCAGTTGAGATTGTTATCTTTGGGTTGAAGATAAAAATCCTGATTCAATGTTCATCCACTATAAGAAAACATGTCCGAAATGACAGAAATTGGTCCTAAATGACAGAAATCAGCCCCTCCTAATTGACTGAAAATTGACAAATTTTTGTCAATTAGGACAATTTTCTGTCATTTCGGACAGTTTTGTGTCCTAATTGACAGAAACTTGTCAAATTTCTGTCATTTAGGAGGGGCTGATTTCTATCATTTAGGACACGTTTCTCTTGTAGTGATCTTTGGCTCAAAGAGAAATTCCTCTTCTCATTGCTTATCTTCTACTTGGTGATCAATGCACTATTAATTTGAATCATATAAAAAACCTACACCAATTTTATCCTTGAATCAAGGATAATGTTTACATATTCTATTTGATAGGACTCTTATTTGTGAGATGTGAGATATGAGTATTGACAAAAGATGGTCGATTTGTAGATGTATGGTCTTTTTTATTACAAGCTTACTAAGCGGCATTTATTGGAAAAACTCAGGAAGATGACAAAATATGACAGTTTTTTGGACAATAACGATTTTGCCATGAGAACTCGCTATACCTTCCAAAGTGGCAAAGTACGATCGTTCGTGCAACCTGGTAACTCTGGAGGCTTTCACATTGCCTTCATTTGAAGTTCAATGAATTCGGAACGAACATCGAGATCATCCAAAAGGATGATCTAGAAGTTGACGCAAAGGACTTCTAGGTGGTGAACCGTGGGCTTGCATTGTCCTCTATGCTAATTCAGGAGTAAACGGTGGGAGAAAAAATAAAGTAGAAAGGCAAGAATCCCATCCAAGAGATAGAGACGGACTACAACCTTAGTGACATGGATGACACCTACTCAAACTTGAAGGATATTGAATACGGTGGTTTGGAGCCGGATGCAACAAGCCCATTCGAGGGCAACCAAGAAGTGGACTCTATTGTGGAGCCACAACCTAGCCTTGTTTGGGTCAAGCAAGGGAACAAAGATTTCTGGAGGAAAAG
The DNA here is from genome assembly GCA_950106755.1 of Climacium dendroides. Lineage (NCBI taxonomy): Eukaryota > Viridiplantae > Streptophyta > Bryopsida > Hypnales > Climaciaceae > Climacium > Climacium dendroides. The sequence continues at coordinate 1,710,524 of CATNNA010000004.1, read as the reverse complement.
GGAGGAGAGGAAGGCCTTTAAGCGAGTACAAGTAGCAATGAAACGGGCAATGAAGCAAGCAGAGAAGGAGGCACTGAAGGCAGAAATTGAAAAATTGCGAATGGAAAATGTCTCTTTGAAGACAATGTTGCAGGATCCTTCTCTTACTCAATCTTCTCAACGTTGAGTGTTTGGTGGAGCTACTTTCGCTGAAGCCTTAAATCAGCAGATGACTTTCGCGTATACTTCGGAGGATCTCGAGTCGAAGATAATCCTACCTCTCATCCTCCTTCACAAGAGGATAGAGGTATTCCTTTCCCTACTAAACCAAACTAGGTGTCGAAATTTCCCGATGGTGGTCTAGAAGAGTAGATCCAGAAACAGATCCTGTCTTCTACAATTGGACCTGTGGAATCAAAAGTTGATGTCAATTATCTTCGGTGCGAGGATATCTTAGGTTAGCCTTTTAATTTGGAATTGCAAGGGGAGTTTGTCCCAAATATACAAGGGGAGGGGGAAATTGCTGTTGAATCTATATCCCTTGCAAGTGCTTCTCTAATCAATGAGATGGTGGTGGAGCTCAAGAACCCCTTCGACAATGACAAGAGTTTGGCTTTTGAGGGTTTTGTGCACGAAAGTACTTCAAACAGAGATTTTGGATAGGTATAGTCTCTAGCATCTTCAATATGATTATTCTTGAGTCTGTCGAACACTACAACAATGGCAGTGTTTTATGACTGCAAAATTATGACTGAGGATGACTGGCGACTGCTTGCAGTCATATTCTTGAAGGCCAACATTTTGGGGAGAAATATGACTGCAAAATATGACTGCCAATTATTTTTACGCCTTGTACTTCACAAGCGTATACTATACGGCCATTAGGAATACCAAAGTACTTCATAGGGAACGTAGGGAACATGTTTGGGAACGCTGGGAACATGTTTGGGAACATTGAGTCATATTATCACTAATATTTTCATATAATAGTGATTTTTTTTGTTTTGGGCAATTCAAGAAAAATTTGGGCAAATCCAAAAAAATATAGAGAAGTCATTGTTTAAAATTTTGAAATCCTAGTCACCTACTTTTTTGGATTTTGAATCCTAGTCACTATTTTTTTAGGGTTTTGAAACCCTAGCCATCACTTCTTGTGGCTCTTCTTCCTTACTTTTTATTGTCTCTTAGCTCTCACTTGTTGTTTTTTGTTGCATCTTAACTCTTGTTTCTTGTTACTCTCTAATTCATGCTTCTTGTTTTTTATTGTTGCATCTAAATTCTTTCTTTCTCTTGCATTTGAACTCTTTCTTCTTCCTAGTTCTTGTTTTTTTGTTTCCTCTTGTTTTGTAGTTCTTGCTTCTTATTTCTTCTTATTGCATCTATACTCTCATTTCTTGTTGTTTCTTGTCATGTCTTAGTTGGTGCTTCTTGTTTCTTCTTGTATCTTAGTTGTTGCTTTTTATTTGTTCTTATGTCTTAATTGTTGCCTCATATTGTGTCTTAGTTGTTGTTTCTTGTTTTGTATTGCTTCTTGTTTCTTATTGTGTCTTAGTTGTTGCTTAGTTGTTGTTTCTTATTCCTTATTGCATTTTAACTTTTGATTCTTGTTATCTCTTAGTACTTATATTTTTTTTCTTGTTTCCTCCATCATCAATCTTATTCTTCCTATCCTAAACTTGAACTACATATTTTGTGTTGATTGTAAATCTTTGAAGGTTAGGCTTTGTTATTCAATCACTAAGAACTAACCTCTCATTTCTTTGATTGTATATGCAGGCATTAAAAGTTGAAACAAAGACATTGGAAGCTACTTGCAACTTCATGAAACCAAAAATATGACTTACAGAAGTCATATTTCATAAAATATGACTGACGAGAGTCGTATTCTACATTACTGCAAAATATGACTCACCTCAGTCATATTCCATGCCATCAAAAAATATGACTCACTGCAGTCATATTCCATGTCATTCAAAAATATGACTAACTGCAGTCATATTCCATATCATCCAAAAATATGACTGACTGCAGTCATATTCCACGTCATCCAAAAATATGACTGACTGCAGTCATATTCCATGTCATCAAAAAATATGACTGACTGCAGTCATATTTCACATCATTCAAAAATATGACTGACTGCAGTCATATTCCATGTCATCCAAAAATATGACTGACTACAGTCATATTCCATGTCATCAAAAAATATAACTCACTACAGTCATATTTCACATCATCCAAAAATATGACTGATCGCAGTCATATTCCACGTCATTCAAAAATATGACTGACCATAATCATATTCCATGTAGGATTTTTTTGTTTGCCCAAGCAACTCAAGAAAAAGTCAAGACTCCCCTAGGAAAGTCAAAGTATACGCCATGTTGGCATACTATGGCTAAAAATGAGTATTTATACCCTTCGGAAAATATGACTGCCAATATGACTGATGACTGAAGCGACTGCTTCTAAACGACTGGAGTCAGTCATATTCCGAGTCATCTACAGTGATTTTTGCGTGAGTTGTATTTTTTGATTTTACGACTCACTACAGTCATATTTTGCAATCATAAAACACTGCTTTTGTTGTAGTGGAATGTAATGGCATGTTTGTGATTTTAATTTCTAGTGTGGGACTCTTATGTTGATTTATTTTAATTGACAAGAGGGAGTGGATAGCCTCTGATTTTGTAGTGTCAATAAACTACCCCCTTCTAATTGCGTCATGTAGCAGAGTGTAGATACCCGAATGGATTGTAATTTACATTGTAACAAAGTTGGATCATAGTAATCATTGAGATCGATTAAACAGATGTATCATAATTTATTTTGAAATAAATATATGGAATACAATATTTCAATGGATCTTGTCTCTAATGAATTGATTTTGACTATATTTGTGCCCAGCGCAAAAGAATCAAAAGTGTGCTTTGGCTGTTCGCACTCAAACAAACTTTTAGTGGAGGGGTTTTGCAATCGTTTAGTAGGATTTAGTGCTATTCGCTATTTAATGGGTCACCTAATTTCGCATTTCAATAGGTAACTACATCTCTTTTTTTTTTTGTTTAATCAAGTATTAGAGAGGGAACACATAAAGTGTGTGCCGTGGAATGTGTCCACGGTAGTTGCCCTACCACAATAGAAGTGGTTGAATGTTGTGCTTGATTTAAACAGAATATTGTGCGAGAATGAAGGTCAAGGGTCTTATTTGAGAAAACAGCATTACATCGTGCATGATAATGAATTCTCTGATAAAATTCCTACTATTAGTGGGACGAAGGTTGTCTTTGTTCGTCCCAACTTAAGGAAATTCTTAGAAGAGGTTTCAAGTATCTTGAATTGCATTGTAGTTTGGAGCTCCATGGTGGAAAAGACAGTGGAATCTGTTGTAGGTTTTCAATTCCAAAACAACAGGGCGCCATTCGATATCCTAGGTCAAGAAAAGTACAAGAGGGCAGAAGTTTCTAAGGAAAAATTCCTTAAACAAATTGGGAGCCCTTGGAAGGATCTGCTTTTTAAAGTGCTTGATGAGCAGTTGTTTATTGATCCTAACAATCCAACATCTTTTAGCAAGGACAATACTATTCTCATTGACGACTCTCCGCAAAAGGGCGTCCTCAATGAGAACAGGAATGGGATATTTCTAGAGAGTTCACTACAAGAAAAGCAGTCCAAAATGACAAAAATTGGTCCGAAATGACAAAAATCAGCCCCTCCTAATCTACAGAAAATTGACAGTTTTTTGTCAATTTAGACAATTTTCTGTCAATTCGGACAGTTTTTGTCCTAATTGACTGAAATTCGTCAAATTTCTGTAGATTAGGAGGGGCTGATTTTTGTCATTTCGGACGCGTTTCTCTTGCAGTGGTTGAGTCATCATGCGCATAGGCATAAAGTTTTGTTGAATAGCCTCGGTCCGTAGTTGAGGCAGCTATATGAGGATTGTCCATTTGGTCACCTGTATGAGTTCGTTGATGCCAACCACATTGGCATGTCCTCCATGTCTTCAAAGTCCTATAATGCAAATGTCATTTTAGGTGGTATGGAGGAGTCCGCTAAGAATCTTGGGTATTGTTTCGTCCTACCGAAGATGAATCTAGTAATTAAACGGGAGACTCATAGGAAGAAATAGACTTCTCTTTATTGCAGTTGATCACAGAATTCATTGTGCATTGTATAAATACAATTTTTTATATAAATTTCATTCATATGCATTAATAAAATTTTGAAATTTGATTTGAACCTTTGGTGTTTCTCTATATTGAAATATCTTTGGGCTGAGGATAATTGTGGAAGCATTGTGTTTTCTTTGGGTTGACGATATTCATTGTATAATAAGTTTGTTATCTTTGAGCCGAGGATAAATTATAAAAGGATTTTGTACTCTCAGTTTTCTTCAGGTCGGAGGATCAATACTACACCTGCTCCGACACAAGCAGCCGCTAACCACCAGGAGCCTTGCCAAGAGCTTGTTGTCTAGTTCAAATGCACCCTTGTCAAGGAGGTCCAACTTAATTGAAGGGAACTTTATGCCGTCCTTGTATTCTAAACCTTATCTTCCAAGCTCTGCCGTGGACGTGGCTTTCACTAGAAGAAAAACGTGTCCGCCACAACCGGCCGTTCTGCAACTAGTGTCCTATGCAACTATCCTGCGACTGAAATCCTCTCTATTTGCACCAAATTTAATTTAATTGTTTTATATTATTGTTTTTATCGCAAAGTAGTCAATCTATAGTTGTAAAAATGACTAGGAAACAACTAGAGAAAAATTGCAACTATAAAATGACCAAAGTTATTTCTTAGTCATTTTCTAGTTGTTTCCTAGTTGCTTTCTAGTTGTACTTTAGTTGTATGGCAAATTTCATTAAAATGGTAGCATTCTATATTTCTTTGTGCAATTTTTCAATCTGCGGGGTTTCAATTGCAAAATGACATCTAAGACTAATATAGATTATGTACATCTAGAACATTTATAGATTTCAAAAATCTAGGATTCATAGAGATTTTAGACTACGGGATTTTTAAAAATTAGTAAAAATCTAGATTTTAGATATCTAGGACTTTTATAGATTTTAGAAATCTAGGATGGATATAGATTTCAGATTGCACAGTCTAAACTATTAAAAGTGCCAAATAATGGAATGTCTCCATTTTAATGAAATTGCCCATTTGGTTTTTAGTCATTTTACACTCTTAGAAAATTTAGCTATTTTGTTGATTTGACTATATAGATTTGTTTCACTTATCTACTAAAAATTGAGTTTTGTAGTAGTAAAACTAGTTGTTTCCTAGTCACTTTTAAGTCATACATTAGTTGTCTTAGTTGCTTCCTAGTCATTGTTAAGTCATACATTAGTTGTTTCTTAGTTGTTTTTCAATATCTTAGTTGCTTCTTAGTCATTTTTTAGTATCTCAGTTGTCCCATATCTATTGTCAAGAGTACCTTAAAGTTGGACATATAAGACTTGTAAGCTATTGTTGTCTTATGCAATGAATTGTGTTGGTAGAATTCTAAGATTTCTACAGTTTGTAGATTTCTACAATATTTAGAATTCTATAGAATACAAAATTCTACAACCAATAGAAATTTTTTAAAAATTGAAAAATAAGAAATTTTAAAATCTATAAAATTGTAAAGTTTCCTAAACTAATGAAATCTATTAAATACCAATTTTTGAATTTTTGAAATCTAGGAAGAAGGTAGTTCAAAAGTTCTGAAATCTAGAAAAAGGTAGATTTGAAATTCTAAAATCTTGAAAAAAGTAGATCTGAAATTTAGAAATCTAGAAAAAAAAGTAGATTTAAAATCCTAAAATCTAGAAAAAGGTAGATTTGGAATTTTGAAATCTACAAATCATCAAGACTAGTGTTTTAATAATCTACAAATTTACAAGTTGCAAACAAGTTGCAAATGAGTCACAGACAAGGTGTATTGCTACAAACGTTTCCTAGATTCTAGAGTGTCCACTGCGACTACAAAATTCCAAATTATCACTAGTTGCAATCCAGTCGCAAATGTCCGATGCAACTGAAAAACCAATTGCGTAGCATAGTCGCAGAACCCCCTTTTTTCTTCTAGTGTTTAGCGGTCATCGACTTCTCGAAGGGGAATGTGGAGGAAGGCGTGATAGATAGCCCGTTAAGTTGAAGACTGGTGAGGATCCCTATCGCAACGTGAATTTTTGATTTTGCTTAGCTTACCTAAAAGATGGAACGAAAACTAGTAGAAAGGAACTGGATCCGATTAGGGGCATAAGAAAACTAAAAATATACCAGGAAAATGAAATAGGAGAGAACCGGATTTTATCTAGTTCAAAGTCTCAAATTGGACGGGAATGGAAATCCATCCGAATTTAGTTTAGGAACCAGATTAGGGTTAGACCGGATGTCAAGCTGTCAGAACAAAAAAAGGTCATAATGGCAAGTATGGAGTCCTGAGACTATTTAAAGACTAGCCTTACCAGTCTCACCTCTTTTCATTTTCTCGTGGTTTAGGCGCTCTTTGTGTTCTTCTTTCGTTCTAGCACCTCATTTCTCCGCGTAGTATTTGTACGGTAGTGTGTGAGAGCGTACTCGTTAAACTTGATAGTGTGAATTACAGATACTACTTCCGGTTGAGATCGGAGAGGAAAGTGAAGAACGGGACATGCGGCTAAGAGAAAGTGAGGTAGAATTGGAAAGGTTTTGGAGTGAGACAATCTACGTCCATGCCGCTGATACATAGGAAGAGAGCAAAATTGGCTGGCTCCGTTCTAGTTGAGGTGAAGCTTCGGAAAGAAGTTCCGTTATTCCCTCCGAAGAACTGGAGAAAGACCAACTCATGGAAGATTCAACTTCCATAGGGTGCCAAGGGTTTGTGGAGAAGCTCTAGGGATCTAGGAACGAGCGGATGGTGAAGGAACTCTTGGGCAAGTTGTTCAATGAGTTCGACAACACCTTGCGAGTGAATCCATTCCTTTGGACTGAGGAAGTATGGAAAGGAGTGTATGATTTCCGAGTAGATGGTCTAGGAATGGCAGGTTGGAAGGATGAATACATCTGAGGCAAATTCCAGAGTGCCTCCAATCCAAAGGACGGATATGCAGTCGAGGATTGCATAGATGACTAGCACCATCACCTTCTTTAGTTCTTGATTCCGGTCCTTCATCCGAAAAAGCCAACCAGGGTGACGATCACCCTTGGTAACACTATTTTCGTAGCCCTATGTGGGATCCAGAACGTTGACTGGGCCTAGATCGTTTTTGATCTTGTCGCCCAACTCATTGGGAGAACGAGGAAGAGTAGAGCTACTCTAATGTGCCCCTACCTCTTCCACCTGTACTATAACCACCAACTCCTGACTAGTGTAGAAGAGAAAGAGTGGAGGACCCAAGAAGTCCTTCTGAAATATGGAGACTCAAAGACAGATGATGAGGTGGAATCCGTTATGGGGTCAGATCTGGAAACGAAAGAGGAGGAGGAAGAGGCTCTACTGCCGCCTATCAAGCAACAGAAGATGACGCCTCCCCACCAGCGAAGGACCCCGATTGGTCGTAAGAGGGCAACCCCTAAAGAAAGACCGAGGGAGGAGAAGACCGTCCTTGTGGAGGAAATGGATCCCCGGGATTTGATCAACAATTTGATATCCATCCTCTACAGCGTTAGGGCGGATTGGGAGGTCAAGAATAAGACCTTGGCGACAATCGGAAGGTTGGTGGATGCGCCACTAGACAGCACGCTACCAGAGAAGGTAATAGACTACATCACCAATCCGGTCAAGGCCCAAAAGCAAAAAGAAGAAGTAATCCGGTTGTAGAAGGAGGTGGATACCTTAAAGGCGAAAATCTTCGCCTTGAAGGAAGATGTGACCGCCACTTGGGAAATGACGGAGGAGACTTAGAAGGTAGCTGAGTAGGTGAAGGACACCCTAGGAGTATTCGGGATGGTCGCCACCAAGGCTAAATTATTCGACAAGGAGGTATAGAAGGAGAAGAAACTATCCGGTTCCAGGATAGTGAGAATTCTTGCAGATTATGCCGAGCGGATCGAGATAGTGATGACGGAGGTACAGATATTGGTGGATCGGATTGAGGAGAGTAGCCAAAGACTAACTGAGGCTACATACTCCAAGGGGATCCAACTCTCAGATCTCTCTCTACCAAAGTCATTTCCGGATGAGTTAGTTCAAGAAGAGGGGAAGGATCGGACTTCCAAGTCCAAAAAGTCTGAACGGACGCCAATACCTACAGACATACCTAAGTTTGCAATCAACTTGGAATCTACGCTCGATTCCGACCAAGGCAAGCTGACCCCTAAACCTATGGATGGAGAACGGAATCGAAACCTAAGTAAAGTCTTTGAGCAGATGGAGGCCGATCCGAAGAGTCCCGTTGTTATATTGTGAATTTGTACATATTATAAATTTACAGTGATATATTATTATAATGAGATTTTATGATTTGGGGAAAAGAAACTTATTGATGACGCTTCCAGTAGCTTCAAAGTGACACTTGTAACTAACAGTGAATGATATAAAGAGTTCAACCTTGAATTAGCTTCATCAATTCAAGTTAGTCTTCTTGAATTTATAGAGTTTGTAATTTATTGTGGAGTTTGATTTTCAAATGTCGAACTGGAGGGTTTTTATGAAGTCGCAAGATCTCGAATCTCAACTAGAAGCAGAGCTGAAGCTTTCTTTATCTCAACTACCGGATCAACTAACTCAACCAATATTAATAATACCGCAGCAAGTTTGTTTACGAGAGGAAAGTGGACCTTCTCGGCCATTGAAATAATCTCATGTGGAGCAGTGTTGGTACGACAATTTTCAAAGAGATGCCTGTATTTTGATGATTCTGCTCCAAGTCAGTTGTGTTGAATCAAGCTCTCAAGATGTGACTTTCAAGAGTAGTTTTGAGGGATTTAATGAAGAGTAATACTATTGCATAGTTAGGCCGATTAGAGGAAGTCCTAGCCATCAACATTGGTTGAAAGGACTAGTGAATCTTTTAACAAAGGCCGAACGTGCAGACTATGTAACTACTACCGTTCGGCGCATTTTGAGGTTTTTGCAAATGGAATAGTGTCCTTCTTTGACTTCAATTTTTACCTTTTTTTGACTAGATTTACCTACTAAAATTTAACTTTGGTGGTAGTTTGAACTTTTGGAGGTGAGATGAACCTTCCAGAAAGTCTTTCCTATGACTAATGAAGGTTTAGAGACCCATTGTGGGAATCCGGAATCCGGAAATAGATCAATAATGCAAGAAGTAGGTGTGAAAAAAAAAAAAAAAAAAAAATAATAGTTAGAGTGTAATTTTTGGACTAGATAACTTGAATTAGGAAATAAGCGTTCCGGCACCACCTATAACCGGAACTTATCCGGATCCGGAATCCGGACTCATCCGGAACATAGGAACCTACTGTATAGGTCCCGTAGCTACGGAAGTAGGATACCGTTGAGACAACGGACCTGTAGCCGTTGTCCTTAAGACCGTAGAGAGACAGTTTAGTACTTAAGCCGTCTTCCTAGGGTTTCCTCTTCACTTTTCTGTTCTGTGTACCTGAGACTGTTTGTGTGAGTAGTTGAGAGAAAGAGTGGTGAGTTAGCGACTGAGGTAGAACTACTTTCCCTTCGTTCTCACTTAGATCTTATGGCATCTGGACCAGTACGGAAGATAGCGGTATCTGCCCGGATTATCTCTCCGGCCATTCCGGATAGCCCGGAACTACACAAACAATTAGAGGAGGACTTGACTAGGTTAGGATGTGTCAGTTTACTACACCGATCGTGGAATCTCAAGAGTGAAGAGATGATTCAAGAGCTACTTCACGGTGTTCCGAATCAATATGAGCTTACTTTGAGAGGACGACCAGTCGCGTGGACCGAGGACATCTGGGCGGATGTTTATCAGTTCCGGAAGAGTGGGAACGGTTTAGCATCGAGGACGGACCGTTTTGTAGCCGGGAAGTTCACCAGGACTGCAAACCCTAAGGACGGATTTGCTATCAACGAGTGTAAAGACGAGAGACATAGGCGGATCCTAGAGTTTCTGATTCTGATCTTATATCCGGAAAAGCCAACGCGGGTTACCATTACGGTGGCCAATACTATCTTTGGGGCTATGGAGAACCGGGTAGTGCACTGGGGTAGGGTCATAGCCGGGATAGTGGCTAAATTAGCGGATCACGTGACTTAAGCTAAGGCAAGTCTAGTTAGCACGTATTTATTTCATTTGTACCATCAACAGGAACTTTTGAGTGCGGCGGAAATAATTCAGTATGACACCGAAAAGACGCTCCTGTCATACGGACTTTCCGGGGAGGAAGCGGAAGATCCGGTCGAGTCTGAACCGGAGGAGCTTCCCGAGGAACGTCTGACCGATCCGAGGACCAAGAAGAGGAAGTCAACCAATCCGAGGTCGAGAATCAAGCCACCGACAATGGAGAGGGGGGAGTCCAACAAGGGACCTGAGATGGAAACAGAATCCGCATTTTTCAATGCGGGGCTCGAGTGGATACGTGAAGCCAAGGTACTTCACGACGGGTTGTCGAATTTGGTGATAGATACCGCGGAAGTATTGAAGGTGGATCCGGATCAGATCATGGAAGCTGTCAAGCGACTGCCCAAGCCAGAGGATCTGAAGAAGAGGGATGAGCGGATCCAGGAGTTGGAGGCAGAACGGAATCTACTCCAGACCCGGGTGAATTGGGCGGAAGGGGAAATGGTAGCTGCAAAGGAGAAAGAGAAGGAGGCTCTCGTTCTGGTCAAGAATCTAACCGGCACTACAACAATGGTAGTGTTTTATGACTGCAGAATTATGATTGAGGATGACTGGCGACTGCTTGTAGTCATATTCTTGAAGGCTAACACTTTAGGGAGAAATATAACTGCAAAATATGACTGCAAAATATGACTGTTAGTCATTTTTACGCCTTGTACGTCACAAGTGTATACTATACGGCCATTAGGAATACCAAAGTACTTCATAGGGAACGTAGGGAACATGTTTGGGAACGTTGGGAACATGTTTGGGAACATTGAGTCATATTATCACTAATGTTTTCATATAATAGTGATTTTTTTTGTTTTGGGCAATTCAAGAAAAATTTGGGCAATTCCAAAAAAATATAGAGAAGTCATTGTTTAAAATTTTGAAATCCTAGTCACCTACTTTTTTGGATTTTGAATCCTAGTCACCACTTTTTTAGGGTTTTGAGACCCTAGCCGTCATTTTTTAGGGTTTTGAAACCCTAGCCGCCACTTTTTAGGGTTTTGGAACCCTAGCCGTCACTTCTTGTGGCTCTTCTTTTTTACTTTTTATTGTCTCTTAGCTCTCACTTGTTGTTGCTTTTTGTTGCATCTTAACTCTTGTTTCTTGTTGCTCTCTAGTTCATGCTTCTTGTTTCTTATTGTTGCATTTAAATTATTTCTTTCTCTTGCATTTGAACTCTTTCTTCTTCCTAGTTCTCTTTTTTTTGTTTCCTCTTGTTTTATAGTTCTTGCTTCTTTTTTGTTCTTGTTGTATCTATACTCTCATTTCTTGTTGTTTTTTGTTATATCTTAGTTGGTGCTTCTTGTTTTTTCTTGTGTCTTAGTTGTTGCTTTTTCTTTGTTCTTATGTCTTAATTGTTGCCTCATATTGTGTCTTAATTGTTGTTTCTTGTTTTATGTTGCTTCTTGTTTCTTATTGTGTCTTAGTTGTTGTTTTTTATTCCTTGTTGCATCTTAACTTTTGATTCTTGTTAACTCTTAATACTTATCTTCTTTTTCTTGTTTCTTCGATCATTAATCTTATTCTTTCTATCCTAAACTTGAGCTAAATATTTTGTGTTTTTGTAAGTCTCTGAAGGTTAGGCTTTGTTGTTCAATCACTAAAAACTAACCTTTCATTTCTTTAATTGTATATACAGGCATCAAAAGTTGAAACAAAGACATTGGAAGCTACTTGCAACTTCATGAAGCCAAAAATATGATTCACAGAAGTCATATTCCATAAAATATGACTGCCAACAGTCGTATTCTACATCACTGCAAAATATGACTCATCTCAGTCATATTCCATAAAATATGACTAACGAGAGTCGTATTCTACATTACTACAAAATATGACTCACCTCAGTCATATTCCATAAAATATGACTGACGAGAGTCGTATTCTACATTACTACAAAATATGACTCACCTCAGTCATATTCCATAAAATATGACTGACGAGAGTCGTATTCTACATCACTGCAAAATATGATTCACCTCAGTCATATTCCATAAAATATGACTAACGAGAGTCGTATTCTACATCACTGCAAAATATGACTCACTTCAGTCATATTCCACGTCATTCAAAAATATGACTGACCATAGTCATATTCCACGTAGGATTTTTTTGTTTGCCCGGGCAACTCAAGAAAAAGTCAAGACTCCCCTAGGAAAGTCAAAGTATACGCCATGTTGGCATACTATGGCTAAAAATGGATATTTATACCCCTCGGAAAATATGACTGCCAATATGACTGATGTCTGAAGCGACTGCTTCTAAACGACTAGAGTCAGTCATATTCCGAGTCATCTACAGTGATTTCTGCGTGAGTCGTATTTTTTGATTTTATGACTCACTGCAGTCATATTTTGCAGTCATAAAACACTGCTTTTGTTGTAGTGCGAGGCAGTCAACATCAAAGCCAACATCATCACGAAAGCTGCCTTGTTTGACTCGAAGATGATATCAGAAGGCCACATCACCGGAACCAAGGTAGTTACCATCCTCGTAGACTTCACCGCGAGAATAGAGCGAGTTTTCAAGGAGATCCAGAAGTTGCTGGCGGCCATCGACCCAAACCATGCGATGGATTTCTCCACCTTTCCGGAACTTCCTTTTGTCGTAGGTACCCCAGGGAAGCCAGTGGCGGATCAGGCAACCCGAATGGAGGGCCTGAGGGGGATACGCACACCAGCCGAGCCTTCCGCCAGTAAGATACGGATGACGGAGTTGAATCTGAGGCCAGCCTCGGAACCGGAACCGGAGTCTAGCGCGAAAACGGTTCCGGTGCCATCTAAGTTCTCAACTCCGGAAGTTCCCAAGGCACAAACAATGCCGAATTTGATGACCGGATCATTCAAGGTTCCGGGACAGCAAGTTAGGGGAGATCTCATCAACCGGATCGGTGGGATGACCAATCCGGCTCGGACTAATCCGAAAGGATTTGTGCACATGCAAGAGACCACGCCGGAGAAAGGAAGCGAACCCGCGACATTGGAGGATACAACACCAGAGAAGGAGAAGGAAGTCCAAGTTATTGAAGATTTTGACGAGGAGAGTGCCCACTCCACATCCGGAACCGAAGGCGACAACAATCCATCTCCAGCAACGCGCCATATTCAGACTCGGGCCAGAGCAAAAACTACGCCAGCCAAGAACACGAAGGGGACGCCTACCAGCCAAATAGGGAGTCGTTCAAAGAAAGGACGGAAGCCAAGACATTAGGATTGGTAGGAGAAGAAGTATAGGATCCAGAATGGGGTTCCGAGCTTGGACCCGGTTTCCGGAATTTTAGGCAGATAGTAAGGAAATCCGGTTATCTCGGACGGCTGTTAGCAATCTTTCCGGATATTTCGGGAGGTTCAAGGATTGGTGGCCTGGATTTCCGGGTTTTCCTTTTCAGGCTTTTAGGAGTTGACTTTGGGTTTTGTGTTAGTATTTTAAGGGCAGTCGAGTTAGTTGTCTGCCATTCCATTCGATTCCATTCCATCCTACTCCACTGGATTTTCGTGCTTTTACGTATGTATTACAATTTTCTTTTCTTAATCTAAGTCAGCCAGGATACCTTTAGCTGCACTTTTGCTTAGACAGGGTCTTTTGGGCTAAGTGTATACATGGGTGTATGATCTGGTACTGGAGAGAAAGAAGGGAGGGAGAGAAAGAATCCGGATCTTGAGCTACGGATCATCTAGAGGTGGAGCTAGTGAGAAGGAATGCAAAGCTAAGTAAGGGAGTGTAAGTGCAACGTGCTTTTAAACTGTCGGAACGACAATCCGGAATAGAGGGTAGAGGTCCGTGCGAGTCCGGAACCAGAAGGGTTCTGTGCGGAGTTAAGCAACCGCCAAAGGAAAGGATCTCCCGCTACTTTGGAAAGTCTGCCAACCTCCCTCTTGGTAAATTGTCTTCTCCTTGAGATTCTATTCTTTTGGGTCTATAAGTTTTGATCCGTCGTTGTAGTAAGAGAGGTGTGAAAAGTGCTCTGTGTAACTTGATTCCGGATCGGCCAATCCGAAAACTGTGGGAGAATACTCCTCCCTCCTCCTACAACTGTGTTGTCTTGGGTGTGTTGTTTAGTAGATTTAGAGTACAGAGAGGATAATTGTACAAGTGGTGAGTCCCCACCCCTTTCTAGATCAAGGGCGGACCCTCTGAGGGTAAAACAGAGGCAACAAAAACCAATGACGGAAGAGAGACGGAACTCAGATCCGGGTGTGTCCGGATCCGGAACGGAATCCGGAATGTACTAAGTTTCCGGAACGAGATAGGGTAAGTGAAATAAGGGAGATTAAGTGAGTAGTCACAATCCGGATACTTCTAATTCAATCAATATCATACTAGAGTTCCCTGGAACGATAATTCGTGTCATCTTGCAACCATTTGTCGTTGTAAGGATACTTACGGCTAACTGCGCGTACGACACCCATGGTGATTAACATTAATTGCCCTCCCCTACTCTATGGTTTATTTAGTAGGTAAATCCTAGTCGGATTTGTATGTAGGAAAAGGAAATAAGAGACCTATGACTGTGATGAGTCATAACTTTTGATGTAATTTGAGTTTTGCAATGAAACTGGAAGAGTTTGTTTCTAAAGTTCTTGTGCTTCCAAAAAACCCATTCTTGCTTGATTTGAAGTTGTGAGTGAAAAGTTATAAGTGAGTAAGTAAAAGGAGGTTTGTTGCCATCCAATTGAAGAAGGGCAGAGATTCGAGCGACCACCATGACTTGTAGTTTTCACCTTTCTCTTTGAAATTTGGAAGCATTAGAGTAGTCTTCTTTAGTTTTTTAAAGACTCATTTTGCAAGGTATTTAAAACATTTCAAAGAAAGTTATGAGAGTTTGAGTGAAAAAAGATTTAGTACCTTTCTATTTGGAAAGTTTGGGTGAGGTTTGGAGATGGATGCATTTGATGCATTCTATTTGCTTTCATTTTCTCACTTAAGTGTTGTTTGGGAAAGAAGATCCAATGTGGAATTCTTGGTTTTTGTCTTGGTACCTTCCCTCGTGGCGGACTTTGTCCCATTTTGTATTGTGGATAGGTGCTTTCAATTTTTAGTTGTATTCTGGTGGTGAGATTGGATTAATGGCCGACGAGACTATTGAGTGTGCACCAAGTGGGCGGTGCTAGTTTCTCCTTGTGGTGAGGCTGGAGTGATGACCAACAGATTATAGGATTTGGTGGTGACGCAGATGTAGGTGCGAGTTGCCCTTACCTTGTAGATAGTTGTAGGTACCCAAGTAGACATCAAAACTACTTGGAAGTGTTTGTATTTTAGGCTTTTTGCTAGTTGTAGATACCAACGAGGCTTGTAAGCCTAATCGACGTTGGATACTACTAGATGCCTTGGGTCTTGAATGCAAACAGGGTTGTTAATTTAAACTGAACTGTGTTTTGAGAACAAGATTGGATTTCGGAAACCTTACTTCTTTCTCCTTCTTCTAATCTTGTCATTCTCAGTTGCAGCTAAATACCCCATGTATTCTCGAAGCAGACTCCTCTCACCTCGACACCGCTTTAGAATTTAACTTGTAAGTTAGTTAAGATTGTACATACTAAGGAGGTTTAGTATGGATCCGAATTCTGTTCCGATCCGGCTGAGTAGTAGGTAGGACCGAAAGTGTGGCATGAAATGCAACGAAATTTCGTGTCACTTTTTGTCTTTTTGTACTTTAGGATTTTGTATATAAACCAGTTTCTGAGAAGGGGACTGAAGAAGAAAAGTCTTCTTTTGTAATTCTTCTTGAATTTTCTATTCGTTTTCCTTGTTGTATTTCTATTATGTGTGTGGTAGCATTGGATAGTGAAGAGTGAGGATGGCATAAGTAAGCATTGCAAGTGATTTTTTTTCCCTTAGTGTTTCAATCTTTATTCTAGGTGCATGTGAGTAGGTAAGCAAAGAATTGGGAGTACGCTTCAATTCCTCAGCACGTCTAGAATTTAGGATTCCAGGTGGAAAAAACGTTGTTAGGCTAGGCGAATAAGGAGGGATTCTTTAATCGCACTAGAACTCCCGGGTAGGAAATCCGATTAAGTGTCCGATCTCCTATGAGGTCTCACTGCTCTAGTTGGTAAACGGAAAGGCTCTAGTACATGTTGGAACGGACGGGTGTACTTGTAACCACCTAACTACGCACGAATAGGAACTGACCTCTAAGGCCGTTTTAGTATAAGAAGATTGTATGAGGGGTCCTTGTGGGACCTGCAATCCGGATTAACATCTGGGTTGTTGTAAAGGACCAAACCGAATCCGTAGTAGTTAGAAGATTAGGAAGTAGGACAATGGATCTTCAACTACTATAAATTACGGAAGGAGTAGTAGGCCTACTACTCTTAAAATCAAGCGACAATCCCTCTAATGGTGAAACAGAGGCTAAACTAAACCGGATGGGATTAAAAATGCGCGTAGATAGTCCGAAACGGATTGGTCAACAAAGGTATCAAGGATCGGAATTAGTAAAATCCTAGGGTGTTGGTGATATACGGACCGGATAGTTAGTAGGACCAGAACAGTGGGAGTAAACTGGTTTGTAGCTTTCCGGGTGTTGTAGTGTTTCTAGTTTTAGACATAAGACTGGTGTTGCAACCTAACTTTTTGATTTTTCTCTCTATCATGTTTTGTAACACGGAATCCGGATTAAGTAGACCCGGATTAGCACGGAAGGAAAAAGAAAAGCCAAGAGTTAGAAAGACTAGAAACATAAGCCCTGAATGAAGCGGATTATGGAGCGGAACGGATATCGGAACGAATCCGGTCTAGTTCCATAACCGAAGGAATGGATCCAGAATTCGCATTCGAAAAATCGGAAAAAAGTAATGATTAGGTTTTCCGGGTATAAAAGAGACTGTTTTAGGGTTTGGCTGTCATTTGCACTTGGGAGCACCAGCATACTTGGCGCGCAATACTTGTGTCTGCAATTTGAGTGTGTTTGGGTGTGAATTGTGCAAAGTCAACTAAGAGTTGTGAATGAGCGCGTTTGTTTTCTTTACACGAGTGCAAAGATTAAAGAAGAATTGAGTGCGCGAGTGGAGTTGAAATTGAAAAAGAGAAAGAGAGCACCGCGAGACTTGTGCATTGAGCGACTCAGTTGAGAGAGGAGTATGTGTGAGGAAACGGGACGTGCGGCTAGGAGAGAAGAGAGGTAGCAATCTAAAAGAGAGACGAATGCCGTAGTTAAAGCGCGGACGAAATCAGGTACCGGCGAGTGCTCAAAGGATAGAAATCAGGGTGACGAAGGTGGCTCCTTTAGAGCCCAGTAGTATGCGGGAGAGAGTCGAATTGATAGAGGACCTCTTCACCATGGGTTGCGTAGGGTTCCAGGAAAAACCCTGGGGGTTTCGGAACGAGGCAATAGTGAGGGAGCTCATCGAAGGAGCCCCTAACCAGTTCAACAACACTATCCGACCAGCTCCGCCCATGTGGACCAGGGAGATCTGGAGGAAAGTTTACAACTTGGAGGAAGGCGGCGCGGAATAGACCAACCGGAAGGGAGACTACGTGCACGGGAAGTTCCGGGGAGTAGCTAACCCCAAAGACGAGTATGCAATGGAGGACTGCGTCAATGCGCGGCACAAATGACTGTTGGAATTCCTGGTCCCGATTCTACATCCGGAAAAACCCACTCAGGTGACTTCCACGCTCGGAAACACGATCTTTGGAGACCTGAGCGGAGAGTAGCGGATGGATTAGGCGGCATTCATTTAAACGATGGTGAATGTCTTAGTTTCAAATGTGGGAAAGAGTAGGGCTACTCCGATAGGCCCCTACCTTTTCCACCTATACAAGAATCAGAGTCTCTTGACGTCGGAGGAGAACAAGGAGTGGAGGGCTCAAATGGCTCTTCGAACGTGCGGTGAATCGGATGAAGAATTCGAGACGGAACCGGATAGCCCAGAACTAGAGGAGAAGGGTGAGAACCCTAAAAAGAGGAATTGGGCAGAAGAGGAAGAGGAGGAAGATGACATTCCTCTCAACCGAAGGATGAAGAGGACGCCTAGTCTAAAGGGGTCTCCTTCGGGGCTTTGAAAGGATAAGGGACCGGGACTAGTGGAACCAGTCATCCCAAAGAAGCAGGAACCAGTGGAAGTGGTCAAGCCGACACCCATTCCATTGTCCTAGTTGTTGGACCTGACGGGTCTATACAACGACCTAATCCGGATTCTCAGTGCAGTGAGAGCGGATTGGGAAGTGAAGACCACGACGCTTCGTGAGGTGGCGGATTTGGTAGGAAACGCTCCAACCAGTTCTCTGCTGGAAGCCGTGGCGAACTACATCAGCAATCCGGATGAAGTGAAGGAGTTGGAGGATAGGTTGCTGAAGCAGAATATCAACCAGCAGGAGACAGACGAGTAGGTGGTCCGGTTGCTAGGAGAGATCCAAAGCTACCGGAAGCACTTGGATGCTAGTCGCAACCAAGTGAAGGCCGCAATGTCTCTGCAAGAGGAGACCAGGACTGCAATCAACCAGATGACAGTAGTAGTAGGGGCATCCGGTGAGGTAATGGCAAAGACCAAATTATTTGATGAGGGGGTACATAAGGATCAGAAACCTTTGGGTACCCGCATCGCTCGCATCTTGGCTGACTTTGCCGGGGAATTAGAAGAGGCAATGAAGGAATTCCAGAAGGATACAAAGGGATTAGAGGATACCGTCCGGAAATTCCAGAGTGGATTAGTGTCTTTATCTGGGATTTCAATCCCAGATGAGTTCGATGAGGTAGAGATATTGGAGGGGAAGTTCGAAACTCCAATGTCAAAGGAGAAGGAGGTTGGAAGGACTTCCATTTCAGAAGCCCCACGGATGAGGACAGGAATAACTTCTCCTGTAGAACCGGAACGAGTTCCGGAAGGGGGAGATAAGAGTAGAAATTTGAGTGAGCTCTCCCCCATAGCTACTCTAGATAGTGGTGGACCCCCTCAGGAGGAATAGGTAGTTAGTAATTAGAGAGTAGGAAATTTTGTTAGACCGGACCTTACTCCGAAAAGTTAGGAAAAGTTCAGATCTGAAAATCTCGGCCAAATTAGTGCTTGATTTCCGGGGAGACCTTTTTGTAAATTCTGTATATAATTCAAGTCTCAAGACTGAGACTGAGAGTTATTCCTTCTTGCATATGCTGTCTCTTGTGTATTGTCTATTGTTTTCTTTGTCTTTCCAAAGATTGGTCGGATAAGGGAGGGAGAGATTGAGTATAGATGAGTAGAGTGTGAGAGGATCTTCTCCCCTTGTTGTCTTTTTGTGATTGCAAGTGCATGTGAACAGGTTGTAAGTATTGGGAGTGAGTCAAGACACCTTAGTAGGTTTAAGGTTTATGATTTCGGGTGAGATAACCAGTGCTAAGCTAGACAGTAAGAGAAAGGATTCTCAAACTGTACTAGAGCTACTAGATGGAATGTCTGGGTTAGCCTCTGAACACTTGAGAGGTCTCACCATCTGAAGAAGTAAACGGAAGAACGCTAGATTGTGCTAGTACGGGCAGACGCACTTGTAGCCACCTTAGTTTCGCACGGATTTCAGAAGATAGTAAGGTCGTTGTAGTGGGTGAGGGTCATACGGGGGATCTTTGTGTAACCTACAGACTAAAATTACTTCTAGTTTGTTGTGAAAGATCAAATCGGATCCTGTTAGAATAGGAGGATAGATTAGCTTAGTGAACTTTCCATCACTATAAAGACCGGAAAGAGAGGAGTGCCTACCTCTCTGAAAATAAGCGGCAGATCCCTTTGAAGTGCCAACAAAAGCTAAACAAAACCGGAACAGAAGGTGAGGAAAGGAAGTCCTCGGTTAAAGTAGTACGAGATCCGGTCGGAAGTGTGAGTTCCGGTTTGGTTCTTGTAGGTTGTCGATCGAGTTTGATTCGGGTCAGTGTTAGTCTGGACCGGATTTGTTTATAGGAAGAATAGGAAATTATCCAGTAGTTGGGAAAAAGGGTGAGAGAGGTTTAAAGAAGAATAATGGAATTGGGAAACTTTCCTCAAATCATCTAGTAACACGAAACACTTTACAGAGTGTCTTGGATTCAATCTTTAGAGTCACTTTATTATACTTTAAAGAGGTTTTTGTGAGCATAATAGGGAATTTCACTTACCTTGTGCTGCGACATCCGGAAAGGAGGCTTTGAATACCAACTCAGCTTAATCACTTAATAAGGCTAAATACTTCATAGGATCTTGTGGGTTCGATCTTTAGAGTCACTTAGTTTTGCTCTAGAGTGGTTTTTGGAAGTATAACGAGGAATTTACTTACCTTATACTTTGACAACCCCGTTTTGCTTGCCCTCTTTTCTAAAGAGGAATTCCTCTACTTCAAGTCAATTGTACTTGCAATCACCAACTCTACGAACTCTGAACACACCGCATAGGAAACTATATGCAAATGAGGATAACCAGGCTGTGGATCCTCACCTTGAGGATGGAATGTTATCACCTATAGCAATTGCGTTTCATCCTTTACAAAGCAATGACCTCAATATAAATTTTTCGGAAATAGATTGTAAAAAGAACATCTCGATGGGTACATGCAATGTAGGTCAAATCCCATGCAAGGTGGAGATCATTGGCTTCCTCCCTTCCAAATTTATGGAAGGCAGACCTTCACCTTCCTTAGTACCTACATCTTGCCAAAAAACTCCTTGAGACTTTCAACAGTCAAATTACACACAATCAATTGCAATTGTTGATTTATACGTAAGCACTATGAATAAATCAATTCCAAGACTGTCTTATCAAAGTTGTAGATCTTTTTCTAGCAATTGTACATCCAAAGGTGAACGCAAACAATGGAAAGAGGTGAAAGAATTGATGCAGATGGAGATGGGTTGTCCTATCATTTATGCAAGTGATCAACTAAGGCCTTCTTTACGTGAAGATATCTTCAAAAAGTTGGCCCAATTGAAAGCGGTGGAGGCAATCAATGAGGCAAAGAAGACTATTTCCTACACCAAGAAAGATGGTTAGCAGATTGGTTCTCATTTGGAATATACTGAATTTCATATAGGGATCATTATTTATTATTTTTAGAACTTTCATTCACATACATTTTTTAGCAAAGACGAGTGCTTCATGTGCACATGGCCTCTATATTTTTACAATAGCACAATCACTCATTAGAATTACTAAAAGTAAAATTATCGGAAATGATATCATTTCTTAGGAATTGAGGTATATATATAAGTGAAATGAATTGTTTCATATGTACATTGGTTCACAAATAAATTCATGTCTTCCAATGTAAAGTGACCACTTGTTATAAATGTCACATACTTTTTGACCACCCATGTGGGATTCCATTTCTTATCTTTGCCTTCAACAACTTATTTTTAAAAAGAGGGGACTTAAGTTCTCAAAATGACCATTTTGTCTCATTTTAATGAATATGGCCTTAATTGCTTTAGTCATTGTGGAATCCCCTAATTTGTCATCATTGTAGTCATGGAAAAAAATAACAAGCAATATTTTAGTTTGTGGTTTCCAATCTTTCAATTCATGGTCTAATTACTAATGGCCGTATTCATCTTCCTCATCATTATGAGATCTCACAACTAGATGAGGATTAATTGTAATTGGATTATAATTCATTGTATCATTGTACCTCTGGTCCTACAAAATGAAAGGATTGTGAGATTTTACAATTGAATTTCTGGATAATCTGCTAGTTTGTTGTAATTCTATGATTGTGAAATCTCTCAATGATTCAATACTTGTAGATGTAAATTTGACCTTTACGTCATGCCCCAACAATCCTATTGAACACATAGTATGTTCTTCCTACCAATGCGGTAAATACTAGATCTTTTGATAGTTTGATAGTTTTGTAAAGAAAATGTAGACAATATTTTAGTTATTTCCTTACAAATGAAGAACCATCGTGGGATTTTACGACTATATATTATTGTGATTAGTTTTTTCAATTGGTGTAAATCTATACTCTACATATTGATTCTAATTGCTTTATTGAATAACGTTTCATTTGTCTTTGATAACTGAATGAAGGCTCACAATATTGAGGAATTGAAAATTCCCTTATTCTTTATGGAAGACAATGTTGATGTTTAGAGGTAGATCACTACAGTAGAGAAATTTATGAGAGGACTTCTTCCCAATGTAACGGGCTTTGGTTGATGGTATTGAAAAGATGGAGCCAAAACTCGTGACGTAATATGATTTGAAGACACTTTATGGCCTCCAATCAGAGAACATAAACTACCTTGCAGATTTGGTGGAGGCCCAATTCATCTGTGTAAAGGAATTGAAGGATAATGCTAGAAAAGGTAGCAAGCAAATTGTTCCAATCCATAGTGCTAGTGCAAGAATTTGGCTAATTAGGGCGATGAAGAATGAGCTTTTATCTCACTACCTAAGGTGTCTACTACCAATGTAGAAGATGGAGTACATACTGTACCCGAAAGCTATATGAGAACACTTTGTGGCCAAAAACAAAATTGATTGTGTGGACTTAGAGCTATGGGTGAATAAAGCAATGGAAAATCCTAGTAGGAAAAAATGATTGGAGGATCGAACAAAGCCTCTAAACAAGACGCACAACCTAGATGACCTTCCATAATTGGTCATCAATATGTAGGATTTGTTTTCGAGGCTGCAGTGAAGGTCGAAGTAGTGCAAGAAAATGAAAAAGGTTTGTAGAGCATTATCATTGTAGAACCATAGACAAAAACAATTAGTAGTAGATCAACAATACTCTAGCAGACAAGGACATGAAGGCATGGCGGGGAAAAAAGAAGCCACACTTGTACATTTGGTACATGTTTAAAGCAACTTTTATAGAATCTCGCGCTATGATCATCAAAGATCAAAAGTTGAGAAGATTGTGCGACGCTCTTGAATACTACGACTCGAAAGACAAGACTGTCTCAATTTAGTTTGGTGCCATTCTCTTGACCCATGCCAATGAATTCCACATAATTGTGGCTCACATGAAAAAATGAAGGTTTGAGATTAAAGCAAAATTGTAAAACTATCATGTTGTGAACTACATGGCAAGGCTTGAGGACATTTTTCCTATACCAATGGCCGACGATGGATTCAATTTCTTTATAAGGTAGTATGGCCTTAAAACAACCATTTGCTGGCTAGTCCCCCTTTTTTGAAGGTTTCTATGAATAGAAATATTTTTGGATCATTTTTCAAAGAAAGTAAAATGGATGCAAACGTTATACAAGTGGTTTCATATTTTTTTGAATCATTTTTGAATTACTTATGAATTTTCAAAAAAACTATTGTAGGCACTTGTTTGTGACCTTAGGTCTTCTAAAATCCGACCACTTGCAACCTTTAAAGTGATTTGAGTAAATGAAGGCCAACAATAGGCTCTTGCAATAAATAATTTTTTTTCTCGATTCTCTCAATGGCTTGAGAGGTCTATTTAAGGACCACTTGCTATCCATTTTAGACCTAAATATAGGGGCGATTTGAAGAGGCCGCTTGCTTTTAGAGCAAACTACCTTAGTTTTCATTTTTAGGTACAACCTTTATCACAATAAGCAAGCTTCCTTTAAAAGATTCTTCCCAAAAATGGAAGGCTTGAAACGAATGTACAGGGCAAAAGATATGAGGAACAAACACGTGTACTAGCGGTGACAACATGTGCCGTATTTGAAGATTAACACTACATTGAAGATTTTCAACGGACTAACCTATGATGACTATGTTCTCATCAATGTCAATAAAGGTCTCAAGTTTACATTCCTGGGATTGGTATGCATTAAAACTACAATTCTATCATCTATAGTTTAGGCCTAGACAATCCCACATTATGAAATTCTACAATTTTTCTATATTTATGTGGTGTATTATGGATTTTGGGGGGATTGTATAGACATGTTTGAGATCCTACGTTGAGAGGTCTCACAATATGTGCAATTTTTACATTGCGATTGCGCATATCCTAATTATAAAATCACTATTCCATTTTTAGGGTTTTCAAACATACTAACTAGTTAATATTGTATTGCAACATTAAGGAGGTGTTAAGGTTCTAGAAGTTGTGAAGTTCATAGAGGTTGTGATGGCAAGTGAGTTTATAGCTAAATAGATTTGGAACAACTCACATGCAAAGCTAGCTCCGCATTCTATTGACGAAGTCCATGATGATTCCAAGAATGTGGAGGAAATTGTTGAGGTAGGTGTAATGAATGAGGACAACACCGATGATAGACCAAAGCCAAAAACATAGTTGGTAGAGCATACTAAAATTAGTGTGCATTACTTGCTAAATCATCGTAAGATCTCCAAACGTTCAGTGGCACGTATTCGTGATTTGAGATTCAAATATAACAAGTTGTATCCCGATTTGCTGAGATTATGCGTTCCATGCAATCCAATAAAAAGACGACCAAGGAAGATGATGTTGCAAAAGATATCCAAAGTAAGACAACCAAAAAGCGATTGTGGGAGGTGAATATAGAACCAAGGCAAAAGTAAAAAAGGGAGAATTCTAAAGACTAAGCAGAAAACGCTAGTATTTTATAGATTTTGTACCAACAAAATGCCATACATAAGAATAAATTATTATGGTGGTTATGACTTGACACCTTTGAAACTTGAGATTGAGCTATCTAAGCACCAACCTCCACCGTAGATACATTTGAAGGGTCGAGATGGAGGGAACCCTCCCTCACATCCGAGGCTGCCTGGAGACCCCTTCCAGGGTTAAAGTCCCTAACGATTATCGGCATCACACCCAGAGGAGTAGTGGTCCTTGGAGCAAGCAAGCCCTATTTACGACCTATCAGCTAAAGACGTCGCCGCCAACTGCTTTGTAGAGTTTTAAGGGTAACTGGCGCTACGCGGGTTTTGGCTATCTCCCTTGTTTACTGCATGCTTTGCTCCGTAGCCGCGTCTCGTGGGCCAGCGTTTAGAGAAATGGTCTAGGGATGAGGGCACAGTGAAGGTCTGAAGGATTTACGATTGCAGTCTTTTGAGGTGGTGGCGGAATTCGTTTTTGAAGCCTGGTTTTCTTCTAGGGTTTCAAGGGTTTGAGGATCCGTGGCGGCTTCTGGCATTGCCGTTGTAATGCAGGGATTGGTCTATTGAAATATCAAACGATATTCGTGTGCGTATTGTGCTGTGTGTTTCACGGACAAGTGGCGCGGTGGTTTCCGAGGTGGTCGGATTTGAACTTCGCGTTTGGACGCGGTAAGGTTTCTCTGTTCTGGGCGTGGTGATAGTTTGATTCTTTTGAAATATTGTTCGTTTACAGTCTTTGTCGATCGTTGTGTGGTTTACAGGCTTTTATTTTAATTCTGTTGACGTCGAGGGTAATAGTGAAGCTCGTCGGCGTGGATTGCCTCTGGATATTAGTTTTGGTTCCTAGGGCTTGTCTGTATTTTGAAAAGTTAATTGTTTTCTGCACTAGACTTCGAGTGTTTGACCATAGTGCTGTCTTGACTATGTGTCCGAAGTTCCTAACGCATCGATTTAGTTTTCAGTTGTTGCTGAAATTTTGGACATGCTCAACTAAGCCACACAGCACGTCGGGTTTTAAGGGATTGAGTGGTTAGTATTGTGAGATATTCTGTAATACCTTATGGGAATCACTGTCTACCTGTCTTCAATTCTAGTCTGTCCTTGTTCTGGCGTGTGGACACAAGTTTTTTCTTGTGTCTAAGGAATAAATAACATCTAGAAGCTGTTCAATGTTTAAGACGAGCGTTCTGATTTTGTAGTCACTCGTACCGCTCACTCCCTTGCGTATGCTATGACTCGTGTTTTCTTCTTTGCCACACCCCATATTTTGCATACAGAGTGTTTTCTGTAAAGAATCTGCCTTGGTCAAACCAAAGGTCTGGACACAGGCGTGTCTGTTATTTGGCGTATAAGGCAGGATCATCCGTAGATTAGTGATCGTTAACATTTACTTACTTTACTTTGACTTCATTGGCTGGTTTAAATTTATGTTCGTGCTGTATTGTCATAGAATAGAGTTGCATTTCAAACTCACTTTATACTGTCTTCGACAGTCGGTCTCTCGTATGCCCAGTTGATTGTCCTCTACCGTCTCTTGTATATTCCTGCTCATGCACCCCTTTTAGCGGTCAGATTCTCGCCACACTGATGCATTTTATGAGTCCAGTAGTGGATTGAGATTTGGTTTGTAGTCTGAACGCGCATCCTTTATTTGTTGAGGGCTGCACTGTAATGAATCTCTCAAA
This sequence comes from Climacium dendroides, assembly GCA_950106755.1. NCBI lineage: Eukaryota > Viridiplantae > Streptophyta > Bryopsida > Hypnales > Climaciaceae > Climacium > Climacium dendroides. The sequence continues at coordinate 1,684,145 of CATNNA010000004.1, read as the reverse complement.
CTCGATGACTTTTTGTTTTTAGGATCGGCACGTATAACGTTTTTTTGTTCTCTATTTCGGTGCTTGAGGTATTTGTAGAAGTTCGAGATAGCATTCTGCTTGCTCACTCTTGCATCTTTGCGAATTCTTTGAGAGAATAGACATTTATTCATTTTTCAATGATATATTTTCTGAATATTTCCTTGCAGCATTATGATGGTTTTGCCTTTTATGTGCAGCAAATTCACGGGCTACCAGTCACCGTAGTCTTAGGCGGCTGATTTTATCTATCTCGAACATTTTTTCAGAGGAAGGGCACATTTGGTTAAGATGCTGGGCGTACGGGACCGGCTATATATCACCTATTGTGCAGCCGATATTCCAGAGAAGCTGCCTCAGTATGTTGCTTCAAATAATCAGTGCTTACCCCGCCTTGGTCGGGAACCTGCAGGTATATGCTTCCATGAGGCGGCTAAGCGTGCTTTAGGTGTTGACAAAGATCCCCAGGACGTTGATGAAGTAATACCCGAGAAGAAGGATAAGGGCGCAGAGTCTCCCTCTGTAGATTCTTACCAATTTAAGGGCAAAAAGAAGTCAGGAGATGGAACCCAGATTCAGGATCATTATGCCCTGTTAGGTCTCAGTCATCTGAGGTTTCTGGCCACTGACGATCAGATTAGGAAGAGCTATAGAGAGGCTGCTTTAAAACACCACCCTGACAAGCAGGCTTCTCTTCTTCTTACTGAGGAGACGGAGGAAAAGAAAGAGGTCAAGAAAGAGGAGATTGACCGGCACTTTAAAGCGATACAATTAGCATATGAAGTCCTCATAGACCCTGTGAAGCGACGAGGTTATGATTCAATTGATGAATTTGATGATGAAATTCCCAGTGATTGTGCCCTTGGCGAATTTTTTAAAATATTTGGACCAGTTTTTGCCCGAAATGGTCGCTGGTCGATTATTCAGCCGGTTCCTATACTTGGTGACAATGAAACTGATATGGCCTCTGTTGATGATTTCTACGATTTCTGGTGGACCTTCAAGAGTTGGAGAGAATTTCCTCATGCTGATGATTTTGACCTTGAACAAGCTGAAAGTCGCGAGCACAAGCGATGGATGGAGAGGCAGAATGCGAAGTTGCGAGAGAAGGCCAAGAAAGAGGAGAATGCTCGCATAAGGTTGATGACCGAGAATGCCTACAAGAAAGACCCCAGAATTGCTCGCAGAAGGGAGGAAGAAAAAGCTGAGAAATTGCGTAAGAAACAAGCTAAGATCCAGGCCAGGAAGGATAAGGAAGAGGAGGTTGCACGAGCCTTGGAGGAAGAAAGGTTACGGAAGGAGGAAGAAGAAAAGAAAGCTGCCGAGGAGGCTTCGGCTCAGAAGAAACAGAAAGAAAAAGATAAGAAGCTGTTGAGGAAGGAGAAAGCCAGGTTACGAGCTGTGGCAGCTGGTGTTGTCTCTAAGAAGGACAGCGGGGTCTCTGATGATGATGTAGAGAACTTTTGCACTTCCTTAGAGATAGCCCTCTTGCGAGGCCTGTGTGAGAAGATGGAGGGGATCATTAAGGTTGATGAACAAGCGGAATATCTGAGAAATGTCATGAGTGGAGCTGAAGTTATTGTGTCTTCCGATTCAGCTGCTGCTTCGACTCCTAGCAGAGCAAATTCCAGTGCATCCCTTTCTAACTCTTATCTCACTTCAACAAAGGCAGAGGTAGGACGAGACCAGGCTGATTACAGCAAGACCTCCGAGGGAATTGCAGAGAAGGGTAAGAAAGCTCCCCTCGTCGTTGAAAAGAAGGAAAGACCTTGGTCTAAGCAGGAGGTGGATCTCTTGAGGAAAGCTGTGGCGAAGTATCCTAAGGGAACCTCTCAGCGTTGGGAAGTCGTCTCCAATTATCTAGGAACACATCGAACTGTGGAAGAAATTCTAAGAGGTGTAAAGACCGTGCTTTTACAGAAGCCAGATTCTTCCAAAGCTTTCGATTCTTTCCTGCAGAAGAGAAAGGTAGGAAATACCTTGATAGACTCGCCTCTTTCAACAAGGGAGGATTTAGCTGGTGATGCCCAAAGTGGGGAGACAGCTAGTTCCAAGGTAGTTGGTAATGGTACAGTAGGTGGTGGGAAAGGCCAGGGAATTGGCTCGAAGCAGAGGAAGGAAACTGCTGTGCCCGTGAATGCTAACAAGATTAAGAACGAAACGGAGTCTAGGGGAGATGAGCAGAAGATTCCTCGAAGTAATGGAGCCGTTGCAAATAGTGGTGGTGTAGAAGGTGATGGTGAAGCATGGTCTGAGGCTCAGGAAGTGGCTCTAGTGAAGGCTATCAAGGCTTTCCCGAAGGACACTACCAATAGGTGGGACAGAATTGCCACAGCTGTTCCTGGCAAGAACAAAGCCCAGTGTTTCAAGAAATTCGCTGCTTTGAGAGAGAATTTCAGGAGTACCAAGAAGGCTGAATGATGCAGTCAGAGGTTTTATGCATATCTATGATTTATAGTTTCTCGAACTTAAATTTTTTGAGTGTTGAACAGGAGCTGCCGTTGAGTAATGAAGACGACCTGATCGGGAGTGAGTATGACCGCTGACCTTACGATTATTCTTTTAGGTTTTATTATGTGGTGGAAACAGTTTTACTTCCTATCTTGAAAGGAAGATGAAAGAGGTGCCACTCTCAGTACTGAGTGGACGCGATGACTGGATGTTGTCAACAAATGTAGTTTTTCTGCTTACTTTTAGGTGGTGGATTATTTTACACTTGACTAGAAGCAGAGTGCAGATTGTACGACGAAACTTTCGCCATATGACGCACATTGTTCTCAGAATGCGTTCACACCCTGAATCTCGGTTAATCGGCATATGGATTACTGGCCCTAGGCTTTTGCTTTTAAATGCATCAGTATTTTTAGGTGAGACCTGATCCAGATGTGACTTCGACTGAAACATGCAGGGTAGAATTAAGCTAATACAACAAGCCGAAAAGTGGCTTATGAATTGTTAAACAGTTCTTTTCCATACTGAGATGAATGATTATCATTCTTTTTTATGCACAGCTTTATGAACGAGTTAAGTCATATTCGGTGGTGGTGGGGTTTTTTCCTACAAATCTGCAGACTGATAATGTGAATTTTAGTTCGTCTGGCTAATATGTAGTCTCTGCATGTCACGGTGGAGGCCACCTTTCTTGCGATGTCATTCTTATATTGAAAAAACGGCATGATACATTACGAACCCACACCTTGTTGAGACCATGACCCAGTTTTGTTCTAAAGAATTCTTGCCCTCAGAATGTTTGTAGATCAGAACGGCTTCATTGTGATAAAGTGCATTCATCCATTTTCATTTCTACCATCATCTTGCTGGCCATCATGCTATGTTGCCCATTAATGAGGTAAAAATCGCCTTTGCTAATGGTGTCCCGTGGCTCTTTTGTGGGCTTTTCTGTGAGTTTAGTGGGCATCATGCAAGGAGTTTGCTTTGTTAACTTGTCTGGCATGCGCACAAGATATTGGCTCTTGATGTTCATCTTTGCAAGTGTTGCTATCAACAACAATATGGGGATCGACTTTTTTATTCAATTTTGAACATATAGTTGTCTGTGCAAATTATCCAATAGTTCTTATATGCTAAGGTGAATTTTTGTGGACGTGCACGACATCGTGCACGTTAGGAATGTTGACAATGGTAGAGGCAAAACTTTGCTCTCCAACAATTGATCCAACTGCATTTCGATCTAGCCCTTTTTTTGCAGAGGAAGATGTGAGATTGTTTCTTCTAACACCAAATGGGAGGATTGTATATTGTTTATTCATGTGGATCCTTCAACTATTGTGTATGCCAAAAGTGCGCAATGCACCTTGACCCTCTTCTCTTTGTCTACGAATTTCCTAGGACATGGATCAGGCTATCATGTCTCTTCTCTTTGTGTCTTACTTGGCCTTTAGGACCACAAAATTGACAAATAGTTGCCTTAGCCAATTATACAACATTTTCCAAGTGAATGTTTTTTGACTTGCAATTTAGAAGAAGTTGTCATCAATCTTCTTTTTCAATTTTAAAATTTCATCTCTGTACTTTGTGGGTGCTAAGGTCTCTAAGAAAAAAGTGATGTCAAACAGAATTTGTGCCGAGTCCACAGCAAATGTAAAATGATATTGGTCTTTCTTAGGCTTTCTGGTTTGTACAGTGACACAATGGATTTTAATTATGCTTTTGATATACAAAGCAATGTCTTTGGTTTTCTCTTTGAACGATACAGAGTAGTAGGGCTCACTATCCTTGTATGTATACATGAAACAAATGATGTTCTTAAATGGAATCATCCTTAGACTCTAGTTGCCTTACTTGCCTATCTTCTACAGATTTTGAAATTTCTAATATTCTTCTTCGTTATCTATGTCTTCGCCCTCATCTTTGTCTCTTTAAAGTTGAGATTGCTTGAAGAATGCCTCTACTTTAAAAACCTGTTCATCGATTTTGGACAAATGAAGAACAAGTTAAACATTTTAAGTCAAGTCAACCTAATCATTATCACATATAATGATGTATCAATATTATTACCAGTATAGGTGGTACATATGGGTTTTATCCAATGACACTTTAAATTGAGTCGACCTTAATTGAATTTATGCTAACTCTAACTTGTGTGATTGCTTTTTCATCCTATTATACCAGGATTATCTTCTCTGACATGTTTTTGGGTTTTGATGTTGTGTTGGATGTCTGACGTCGCGTATTGTATAGGACAAAGTGTCAGATGGGCGTCCAACTTTGTTGCGTAAGGGTTAAAATTTTACCCCTTGATAATACGATTTTGCCTATGTGGTAGGCTCTGAAAACTTATGTGGAAACTGACGTGGAAATTGATGTAGGCAACTACGGGTGGGGGCGCATGCAGGTCACAATAAGGTGACATTGGGTCCAAATTTTAGGACAACATCAAGTCCAAAAAACCAGGTGACTTCGAGTTCAATGGTGACCTCAAATACAAGGGAACAGGACGAGTTTGGGGCCCTAGTTGACTATACGTCCAGGGGTGACTAGGCAACAATGGGTGAGGAACGTTGGACGACTTTGGATACTTAAGACCTTGGATCCATTGTCTTAGGAAACATCGAGTTCAAGGGCAATTGCAGCTTCAAGTTTTTTTGGGTGATTACGGGTCTGAGGACGCCCACATGTAATTTGAAGTGCAATTGCGGGTTTAGGATGCAATTGTAGGTTAAGAGGGTGATTTCATGTCTACTATTATAGGGGTTCTGTGGATATATGTCCCACCTAAATGCTCAAAGCCTTTTTTTAGTTCTAAGAATTTGCTCCAAAGTAAAAAAAAGTCCAACAATTTTTTAAGTTGTATGAATTTTTCGGAAATTATTACCATACAAAATCAGAGGTTATTTGTTAAAGATCACATAGAAAAAGTATATAAAACAATTTCACTTACGAATTCAAAAATTATAATGTGTGGTTCTGAGGATATTTAAACTCCAAAATCAATTTGAAGTCTTTTAATCTGCTTTTCACATGTCACATTTTAAAAGTTGGTTATCCCAAGAATAATGAGGTTCAATGGCCTAACATACATAACCCCTATCAATTTGAGCCTTATCATATATAAGTTGTTCAATTACTCAAATTGAAGTTGTTACTTACAAATAAGTTAATAGTCTATGAACTTCAACTACAAATCTTAACTACAAAATAGATATGCTAAACCCTAGAACACTATTATCTACCATACCGCTTAGACATCTAGTTCCTTGGTCTATAAATAGAATCGCTCTGTATTTCATCAATGTCAAGGTCCATGTCTTCATGCGATGCAGTGGTGCTCTTGTTGTCCTCTGAGCTCTTGTTCTTGTCATCTTCACTTGTTACTAGTTCATTTCGTACCTTACTTTCTATCTTAGAGTTCAGGTTCCGCATTTCAATATCTATACCACCCGCCTTCCGTTTGCACTAGTCGCTTTGTAATCCTCATTGCATTGATGGTTCCATCAGTGTTGGATCCTTCTCTAAATGGTTGTTCAACAATTTGCTTGGAACATCTTGCCCTTATGCTATATTGTTGGACAACCTTGTTTTATGTTTAGGATTCATGTAAATCCTCTCATCTTTGTTCTTGATATGCTTGTGTCTTCCTCTTACACTCCACGTGATGATTCTCCAAGGTCGAATAGAGGTGACGATTGAGTGGGTTGTGGAGTTGAGCCACAAATCTCTTCATCAATACTTGGTATTGCACCTTGGTGTCCAAGCAACCTCGCTCAGGGGGTGGAAACAGACCTTCTAATTGTAACCAAGTTTGTGCCTTGTCCACGATTCGAGGGTGCATTACGTGCGATGTTCAAGAGAGTATTCAATGGAGCTTTATCTAAATCATACTCCGTAGCGTTGGATGTTCATAAAGTTCCTATGTTCACTATTGCAAAAATTGGAATTCCTTTATGTACCACTTCATCAACATGAGGTGCCTCTTCTTGTCATTCACTTTCCAAACTCCTACATTGAACATTACAAAGATTCATTGTTGGGCTCAAAGGCACCTATGCTGGTACTAGAGATCTTGTTTGCCATTCTGATGTTGGAATAAGACTATGTAAGCCTTCAATGTCCAACTCAGGAGTTTGTTTGGCAGTAAATCCTCTATCAAATCCGCATGCCATGCATGGATATAGGCTAGTAATGGTGAATGTAATGGTTCTCATTTGCACGCAAGCAAATGAGAATCCGCATGCCATGCACGGATATAGGCTAGTAATGGTGAATGTAAGATTTCTTCCTCAACAAATATATGTTGCCATCATTGTTAGCCACATGTGTATTTATGTAAAATTGTCATTGTCGATAAGGACTATCTTGAAGAGGGATCATTGTAGCCTACACATTGTCGCGCACGCATTCCTCTTCATCCCTACGGTTCTCATTTGCTTGCATGAAATTGGGATTCAGTTCTTCTTCATCTTTCAAATCCAACAGCTCATCGTACTCTATTGCAACAAGAATTTTTGGATTTCTTAACTTATCTAAAAATTGGAATGGAAACCAATATCAATGGATCTGGATCCAACTAGGAGGCGTAAGAAAATTAAAAATAAACAAAAAAAATGAAGTGGCACTATAAGAAAACTGTCTCCACCGAGACATCACAATTTTGACATCCGGACATCGCGCTTGACGTGTCTACGTTAGGGTGGACGTCCAATTAGACCATGCTGCCGTGGACATGCATTTTGCATGCTACGTCCACGCAGATTTTTAGGCTGGACATCGTGATGTCCAAAAAAACTTCGGTCAACGGGGGGTTTAGAAAGTTGACATGTGGCTGCCACATAGGCACGAGAAAGCCAGAGTGTCATTTTTTTCATCCATTGCCCGTCTATGACGTGGCAGCGATGTGGCAGTGACATGGCAGTGACGTGACGTGGCATGTCACGTCAGTGATGACAAAATTGGCTGACGTGGCATCCGCGGATGTTGACGTGGCATTTCTCAGAGATTTCTAAACTGTCTTTTTAAAATTTAATGATGTTATTTGAGACATCAATGTGGACATCTGAGTATCTTGAATAACATCAGGTGAAACAACTGTATGCTTCTCATGATGTCTCGTCTGACATCAACAATGACATGAGGTATATTTTATTATATCATGTGATATGTTATAAAAGACTATAGCAATATGTTGTACACAATATAAAATATGCAATATATGGTATATTATATGCAATATAACAACACAGCATACAAAATATGTCATTTAAAATATAATATATACAATATGCCATACAAAATACAATATGCCATACAAATTACAATATATACAATATATCATACAAAATATAGTATATACAATATGCCATACACATGTACACAATACATTATATTTATTAAGTATATTACATGGCTTAAAAATCCACTTGTTAATCGATGAGAAGACAAGCCTTTTATACTAGTGGGGTGTAGACAGCATGACAAATCATATGGGATATATAGAACTAGAATATGAGTAGGAATATGAATACAATAATGTCTGAAATGATGTTTTAAAAAACATCTGCATGTCTTAATTATGTTTTTTCGGACGTCATTGTAAACATTCAAAAGAACATCTATATGTCTTAGTTATATTTTCTTTGATGTCATTGTAAACATTCAAATGAACATTTGGAGTCATTTTTGACATCAAAGTGGACGCCTACAGTTGCTTTCACAACGCCCACATGTCCAGTCAGACGTAATGAAACGCACCATGGATAGCATGTGGTTTGAAGTTATAGTCGCAGGAAGTACAAAATGTTAATGCTAGAAGTGATGTCAATGTGGATGTCAGCACGTCAGGTGTGATGTCCACAGAGACATCCCAGGTCGGAACATGGACTGGTCACGGCTGCTGACGTGGCATGCCACATCATCACCCCTATCCACGTCACACAATAGCCACGTCATCATGCCACATCATCATGCCACGTCACACAATAACCACCTCATCTCGCCACATCAAATACCACATAAGCTTTTAGGAGTCACCACCTGCCCGTTGTCCTCTTTTTAGCCTTGGGCAATCACTTTACCTCTGACCGCACCAAAATTCTATCTAAACTTGTGAGGTATGTTTGACCAAAGATGATGACGTGGCTAAACATGTTATTGTGGACATTCTGGGAAACATCTGATGTCCACTTGGATGCCTTACATTGCATGCACGTTTTTTGTAGCATCAGTATGCTGTGACTGTAATCTAGCAATGCTAACACAAACATCATCGCAAAATCTCCACTTTCTCGACCTGACACCCTGACGTCTCGTGCAACGTATCGTGTCTACGCGGATATACGTTGTTTTTGGCTGGATGTCCAGGCGGACACCGTTTTCTTATAGTGTGGTGGGCCAATCGGATCCAATCCAGTTCAAAGTTACAGTTGGACGGGAACGGAATCCAATTCAGATTATGGTTAATCCGGATGTAGAACGACCGGACCGGAAATAGTCATGATGACTAATTTGGGGCCCTGAGACTATAAAAGTACTAGCCTTCCCAGTTGCACCTCTTTTCCAACCTTGCTTTCTGAAACATTCTTTTGCGCGCTCACCTCCTTTTTCGCCTAGTGCTTTAGTTTTCCGGGTTGTGAGTGTGAAGGGTGCGTTATAGAGTTTGCTCTTGGATGTGCTGCAGGTTGTTTCCGATTAAGATTGGAGAGAGAGAGTGAAGAACGGGATGTGCGACTAAGAAAGAGTGAAGTAGAATCGGAAAGGATTTGAGCGGACTGACTTGTGCCCATGCCGCGGCTACGCAAGTCAAGAGTTTAACCATCTAGTCCTTCTTTAATCGAGGTGAAACTCCGGAAGGTGATTCCGGTTATTCCCTCTATGGAGCTAAAGAAGTCCCAATTTATAGAAGACCTCAACTCCATAGGTTGCCTAGGGTTTGCTAAGAAACCTTGGGATTTTTGAGAGGAGTGGATGGTGAGGGAATTCTTGGGCAAACTGTCCAATCAATTTGACAACATCTTGAGAGGGATTCCGAGGCTTTGGACCGATGAGTTGTAGAGAGCGGTGTATAGCTTCCGGGTAGGGGGATTAGGGATGGCGAGCCGGAATGATGAGTTCATCCAGGGGAAAGTTCAGGGCGTCGTCAATCCTAAGGACGGATAATTATACTATCAAGGATTGTATAGACAACCAACACCGCCGCCTCCTTCAATTCTTGATTTCTGTTTTCCATTCGAAAAAGCCAACAAAGGTGATGATAATCCTCGGCAACACCATTTTCGGTGCTCTGAATGGGAACCGGAAAGTTGACTGGGCTCGGATCATTTTTGATCTAGTCGCCCAGCTCTTTAGTAGGATTGAAAAGAGTAGGGCCACTCCCTTGAATCCCTACCTCTTCCATCTCTACCAGCACTACCAACTTCTCACCAACACGGAGGAGAAGGAGTAGAGGACTTAAAAGGTCCTCTTGAAGTATGGGGAATCAAAGTTGGATGACGAGGCCGACCCCGGTTCCGGATCGGATTCAAAGACTGAAAAGGAGGAGGAAGAATCTTGGATGTTGCCGAACAAGCGACAGAAGACGACACCTCCTTACACGTGAGGGACACCTCCTGGTTGCAACAAATCCACCCTGGAAGGGAAACTGGAAGTTGAGAAGACGGTCTCGGAAGAAACAGATCCCAATGATCCGTTCAACAATTTAATCACCATCCTCAGTCTGTGATATAAAGACGGATTGGGAGATCAAGAGGAGGATCTTTTTTTGAGATTGGAAAGTTGGTTGGAGCATTCCCGGATAGCAAGCTACCGACAAAGGTGGCGGATTGCATCACCAATCCAGTCGAGATCCGGAAGCAGGAGGAAGAGATCCGCCGGCTGTAGAAGGAGGTGGATACGTTGAAGGCGAAACTCTTTGCCTTCAAAGAAGGTGCCACTGCCACCCGTGAAATGGCAGACGAGACTCGGAAAATAGCCGAGTGGATGAAGGCCACCTTCGGGGAAATTGGAATGGCCGCTGCCAAAGCAAGGCTATTTGACAAAGGGGTGCATAGGGACAAGAAGCTATTCGGTTCTCGGCTAGTTCAGATCCTCTCCGACTATGCCGAGCAGGTGAAAACGGCAATGGCAAAGGCACGGGAGGCTGCAGACTAGATAGAAGAGAGCATTCAGAAGCTGACCGTAGCTACTTACTCCAAAGAGTTTTGTCTCTTGGATCTTTCGCTACCGGAGTCATTTCCGGATGTACTAATTCAGGGAGGAGGAAAGGATAGGATTTCTAAGTCCAAAAAATCAAGGAAGGGGGATCCGATGGCCAGTACCCCCGTTTCTATGATCGACTTGGACTCGACATCCGGATCTGGCCAAGAAGTCTCGGTTCTTAATCTTGTGGAAGGAAAACAAAACCGGAACTTGAATGAGATCTTTGATTAGATGAAGCCCGGTACTAAGAGTCCCATAGTAGGTTCTAGGTTGTTAAGTAGATTGAATTTTTTTAGTTAGATTAGAAATGATAGACACGGATATGGATTTGGATCTGGTCCAGTAGTATTAGGTCAAATCGGAAGTCTAGCTCGAATGGCAATGGACTTTTGTAGGCTTTTGCCCTTTTGTGCCTTTTCAAATTTTTTTTATATATAAGCCAATCCCTGTGTAGAAGCTAGGAGAGTCTTCCCTTGCAAACTTCTTGTGTTCTCTACTTGCTTTCTTGTTGTAGGTCTTTCCTGAGTGTGGCAAAGTTGTATGGTGAGGAGTTAGGAGGGTGCGAGTAGAATTCGAAGTGAATTCTCCTCTTGGTGTTTCATTTTTTCATTCCAAGTGTATGTGAGTGGGTAGTAAAGAGTTAGGAGTGAACTTCAGTTTCTCAGCACGTCTAGAGTTTAGAATTCTGAATGAAAAAGCCGTTGTTAGGTTAGATGTATGAGGAGGGATTCTTTAGTCGCACTAGAATTCCTAGGTGTAAAATCCGGTTGAGTGTCCAAATTTCTGTAAGATCTCATCACCCTAGTTGGTAAACAGAAGAGCTTTAATAGATGTTGGATCGAACGGGTACACTTGTGATCACCTAACTTCGCACGGATAGGAATTGGCATCAAAGGTCGTTATAGTATGAGAATAGGATAGTGGGTCTTCAACCATTATAAGTCACGGAAGGAGTGGTGGGCCTGCCACTCTTAAAAGCAAGCGACAACCCCTCTAATGGTGAAACAAAAGCAAAACTAAACCGGATAGGAATAAGGATACAAGTAGATAGTCCATAACGGATTGATTTATAGAAGTACCCAAGACCAAAAATAGTAAGATCCTAGGGTTGTGATAATTTACGGACCAAATAGCTAGTAGGGTCGGAAAAATGGAAGAAATCCGGTCCTCAATTTTCTAGGTGTTTTGGTGTTTCCGGTTTTAGACATAGGACCGAAAAATGGGATTTAGATACTGATTGGGTTTAACCGCTTAATAAAGTCAGATACTTCATAGGGGCTCGTGGATTTGATCTTTAGAGTCACTTAGTTATGCTCTAGAGTGATTTTTGGGAATATAATGGAGAATTAACTTGCCCTGCACTACGACATGATAAAAATCTGGCACCGCTGCCAGGGATCCTAAAGCTATCGGCTTCATTGTAATACGTAGGAGCTGAATTAGTAGTAGTTTTGATTTACGTGTTGTCTTTTCTCTGATTGAATTGGGTCTTCTAGCAAAACCGGAATTCTTACTCATGAGAAAAGGGACGAGTGTCGCAGTATAAGGTAAGTAATTTCCCCGTTATACTCCCAAAACCACTCTAGAGCATAACCAAGTGACTCTAAAGATTAAACCCGCGAGATCCTATGAAGTATCTGGCCTTAGTAAGTGATTAAGTTGAGTTAATACTACTTATTTTACTTTCCGTTTCTATGTATAAACTGGAATTCCTAATACACCCGGAAAGCTAAGAAACGACTTACTCCTACGTTCTAGTCCTACTAGCTATCCGATTCGTGTATTACCAACACCCCAGAATCCTACACATTTTGATTCCGAGTAACTCTGTAGACTAATCCGTTCCTGATTATCTACGCGTACCCTCAATTTTATCCGGTTTAATTTAACCTCTGTTTCACCATCAAAGAAATCGCCACTTGATTTTATGAGTGGTAGGTCCACCACTCCTTCTAGAATTTATAGTGGATGAAGACCCACTCTCCTATCTCCTACTCTGCTAACTATTACAGATCTAGTTTGATCCTTTACAACAACCTGGGCAGTAGTCCGGATCGTAGGTCACGCAAAGACCCCCCGTACGATCCCTTGATACTACAACGACCTTAGGCACCTGTTCCTATCCGTGCGAAGTTAGGTGGTTACAAGTAAACCCGTCCATTCCAACACCTACTAGAGTTATTCCGTTTGCCAACTAGGGCAGTGAGACCTCACAGGAGATTGGACACTCAACTGGATTTCCCACCCAGGAATTCTAGCGCGACTAAGGAATCCCTCCCTATCCGCCTAGCCTAACAATGGTTTTCTCACCCGGAATCTCAAGTTTTAGACGTGTTGAGGAACTGAAGTGCACTCCCAACTCTTTACTACCCACTCACATACACTTAGAATAAAACAACAGAATATATTAAGGGGAGAAAAAATCAACTACAACTCTACTCTTGCCACTACAAGGAGAATTGTGGTCGAATTGACAAAAAAATGACAAAATTTTGTCAATTCCTTTGTCAATTAGGAGGAGCTGATTCAAGTCAATTTGGGACACCTGTTTGATAAGATTTTGTTACTCCATTGACAAAATTATATCAATCATATGACAGAATTCTGTCAATTTGGACATTCTATAACTTCAAAATTTTAAATTACACATAGAGGGTTTGACTACTTAGAGGCTACCACATGGCATATGCCATGTCAATATTAAGTATAGAAAATTGTCGAGTAAGCACACCCACCCACATAGCACAGTCACCTTAATAAATAGCTCACATGGCACAACCACCTAAGCAAATAACAACTCTATAAGTCACCTAAGCAAATACAACAAGTGATCAAGCCATGTAAGCACCCAACATACACATGTCAAAGAATATGAGTGTTGGCTAATATATACAAGGCAGTAAAATATTTACCAATACATATGGGATAAGTGTATTAGGGGAGGAGGAAAACCAAGTGAATTCCGAAATTGTTTAAAAACTAGATTTTCAGACTGGATTTAGGCATAGTAAATTAATTTTTTTCAAAAAACTTTTAACTAAAATTAGTTGGAAAATTAAATGAAGTTCCACCTCCAAAAATCCGTTTGAGATTTCAAGTCTCCAATAAAAAGTTATAGACAAATTTCAGACCGGGTGTTTGAAGTGAATTTCAAACTTTTCAAACATCCGGTCTGGAATTTATCCATAACTTTTTATTAAAGACCTGAAATCTCAAACGGATTTTTGGAGGTGGAACTTCATTTGATTTTCCAACTAATCTTAGTTAAAAGTTTTTTGAAAAAATTAATTTACTATCCCTAAATCCGATCTGAAAATCTAGTTTTTAAACAATTTCGGAATTCACTTGGTTCTCCTCTTCTCCTAACACACTTATCCCATATGTATTGGTAAATGTTCTACTGCCTTGTATATATTAGCCAACACTCATATTCTTGACAAGTGAGTGTTGGTACTTATTGGGTACTTAAATGGCTTGACCACTAGTTGTATTTTCTTAGGTGGCACTCTATGGTTTGTTGTTTGACTAGGGTTTTGGATTCTTTGGGTTTTGTGGATTCTATTGATAAAGATCTTGATAAATAATCAACAAGAAGTTGACAAAAAATTGATAGGTCTGTCCTAATTGACAAAATAAGGTTGTTAAAAGTGATTGCTATTAATTCGGGCAAAATTTTGTCAAATGCTTGTCATCTAGGGCTGCAATCCCTTGTAGTGTGCCCCTCCTTACTTTTGGTCACACAGCACTCACGTGCACACTCACACGAAAGAAACATACAACAAGAAAAAAAATAGAAGAACACAAGGAGATTTGCAAAAGAAGATTTTTCTCCCTCTTCCCCTCCTTGGGACTGGTTTATATACAAAACCCTAAAGTACAAAAGGCAAAAAGGACCACGGAATCTTGCTGCGATTCAAGTGGAACTTCCGATCCTACCTACTACCCTACCGAATCGGAATAGTATCCGGATCCATTCTAAACATTCCTAGTATATACAACTTTAACTATTTCACAATCCTAAACCTAAGGTGGGGCTCCTCGGATTGGCTTCCATCTAATTGAAGACTTCATTCCGATTCCGATTCCGTTCACCGTTTGTAGGTTGAAGAACTAGTTCGACGGGGCCGGAATCGGGCGTAGACTCCAAATCGATCGCGGACTCTGGTGTATTGGCCGGTTTGGATACTCGCTCAGATGTCTTGGACTTAGGAGTTCTATCCTTTCCTTCCTCGGCAACTAACTCATCCGGAAATGATTCCGATAGGGAGAGGTTTGAGAGATGATCCCCTTGGAGCACGTAGCTCCCATCAACTTTTGGCTACTCTCCTCAATCGGGTCTGCTGATATCTGTGCCTCCATCATTACTGCTTCAACTCGTTCGGCATAACCCGTGAGAACCCTCACTATCATAGTATCGGATAGTTTCTTCTCTTTCTACACCTCTTCGTCAAATAGCTTAGCCTTGGCAGCAGCCATTCCAGATACTCCCAAGGTGTTCTTCACTTACTCCGCTATCTTCCGAGTCTCCTCCGTCATTTCTCTAGTGGTGGTTGCATCCTCCGTCAAGGCGAAGATTTCTGCCTTCAAGGTATCCACCTCCTTCTGCAGACGGATTATTTCCTCTTCTTGCTTCCGGAACTCGCTCGGGTCGGTGATGTAGTCTGCTACTGTCGCAACCCGACTTTTTTATTTTTTTTCTCTATCGTGTTCTGAGATACGGAATCCGGAAAAAATATACCCAGATTGGTGCAGGAGGAAGGAAAAGACAAAGAGATAGGATAACTAGGGAACCAAGCAACGATCAAACCGGACAATAAAATAGAATGGGTATCGGAAACGAATCCGGTCTATATTTACAACCGGAAGATCGGATTCGGAAACTTCGCCCGGAAAATCGAAAAAAAGTAATGATTAGGTTTCCCAGTATACTAAAGGACTCCTTTAGGGTTTGGACTGTTATTTGTACTTGGGAGCTCTCACGTACTTGCCACGCTCTCAACTGTTCCTTTTTGTAAAAGTGTGTTTGAGTTTCTGCGAGTTTGTTTGTTTTCTGCAAGTGTGTTTTTAGTTTCCTTTGCGCTGATTGTGGAGAAGAATTGGTTGCGCATCTCTGAGTGCAGACGATTGAGATCGAGTGAACGCCGTGAGAATCTGTGTGAGGATTGGCGCAGGTGGTAACTTGGTTGAGATCGAGGAGAAAATTGTGAGGAACCGGGACGTGCGGACAGGAGAGAAGTGAGGTAGTCTTTTGGTAAGGAGACAGATGCCGCAACTAAAGCGCACTAGAAATCAGGGATAGGCGAGCGCATCGAAGGTAGAAGTAAAGGTTCGCAAGGTGGCACCTTTAGAGCCTAGTAGCGACCGGGAGAAAGCGGAGTTGATGGAGGATATCTCTGCCATGGAGTGTGCACGGATTTACGAGAAACCCTGGGGCTTCCGGAATATAGTTAGGGAGCTCATAGAAGGAGCCCCTAACCAGTTTGAGAACTCCATCTGGCCAGTTCCGCCCATATGGATGCAGGAAATTTGGAGAGGAGTGTACGAATTTGCGGAGGACAGCACGGCGCAGGCAACCTGAAAGGGAGATGTCGTGCGGGGAAAGTTCAAGGGAGTAGCCAAACCCAAAGATGGATTCGCCATCGAGGATTGCGTCAACTCGCGACACCGCCGATTATTGGAGTTCGTGGTGCCGATCTGGCATCCGGAAAAACCCACGCGGGTTACTTCCATGATCGGGGACGCCATCTTCGGAGCATTGAGCGGGGAGAAGAAGATGGATTGGGCCAGCTTCGTGCAGGGACTGGTGAATGGCCTCGTGGCAAATGTGGACAAGAGTAGGGCTACTCTGGTATGTCCCTACCTTTTTCCACTTATACCAAAACTAGAACCTCCTAACGGCGGAGGAAAACAAGGAATGGAGAGCGCAGATGGCTCTCTGGAAGTTCGGAGGATCGAATGAGGAAGGATCCGAAACCGAATTAGATAGTCCAGAGCCGAAAGATAAGGGTGAAAACCCGAGGAAGAGGGCCCTGGAGTTGGAGGAAGAGGAGGAAGAGGAAGTCCCCCTCACTAGGAGAAGGTTCAAGCGAACTCCTAACCTAAAGGGTTCTCCTTCCGATCTCTCCAAGAACAAGGAGCTGGAACTGGTGGATAGAGAGGAACCGGCTGTTCCAAGGAAGGAGCCAGTGGAGGCAAGCAAGTCGAGGACTGCTCCGATGACCCAGTTGATAGACCTGACGGGTCCATACAACAACCTAATCCGGATTTTCAGTACAGTAAGAGCGGATTGGGAGGTGAAGACCACTACGCTCTGTGAAGTGGCGGACTTAGTGGGAAGTACCCCAAATAGTGCGCTTCTAGAAGCAGTGGCAAACAACATCAGCAACTCGGATGTGATCCGAGAGTTAGAAGATTGGGTACTGACGCAGAATATCTACCTGCTGGAGATGGACGAGTTGACAATCCGATTGCAAGGGGAGATGCAAGTCTTCCGGAAACATCTGGAGACCAACCATGAGTAGGTAAAGATTGCCATGTCTCTATAGGAAGAGACCAAGACAGCAATTGAGCGGATGACCACGGTGATGGAGGCATCTAGTGAGGTGATGGCGAAGGCCAGATTATTTGACGAGGGAGTGCACAAGGACCAAAAGCCATCCGGAACCCGGATTGCCTGTATCCTTGCTGACTTCACTAAAGAGATAGAGGACATAATGAAGGAGTTCCGGAAGGATGCTAGGGGGATAGAAAAAAGCATCCGGAAGTTCTAGAGTGAGTAGATCTCCCTATCCAGGATTTCAATCCTAGATGATGTGGACGACCTGGAGATTCTGGAGGAGAAGTTTGAGACCCCAATCTCAAAAGAGAAGGTAGGAGGGGTAGCTTCCGCATCAGGAACTCCAGAGCCGATAACAGGGACAACCTTCCTTGTGGAACTGGAACGCACTTCGGAAGGGGGAGACAAGAGTAAGAACTTGAGTGAACTCTCATCCATGGCTACTCCAGACACACTAGAAGAAAAATCAGGGTTTTGCAACTACGATTTGCGATTGGTTTGTAGTCGTATCAGACGTTTGCGACTTGATGATATTCTGGAGTCCGCAGTCGCAGTGGACAAGTCGCATGAGTTGCACTGCAGTCGCGAGATTGTTTGTCATTCGATAGACAATGGAGAATTTCGTCGATGAACTGCTGTGACATGGTTGCTGATGTGAAAGTTATTTCACTTATTTGTGTGCAACTGGTTTGCGACTAATGTGCAACTGGTTTGCGATTGATATACAATTGGTGTGCAACTAGTTTGCGATTGACATACAATTGGTTTGCAATTGGTGTGAAACTAGTTTGCGATTGATGTGCAACTCGTTTGCGACTATCGTGCAACTAGTTTGCGATTGACATACAACTGGTTTGCAACTAGTATGCAACTAGTTTGCGATTGATGTGCAACTCGTTTGCGATTAGTGTGCAACTGGTTTGCGATTGACATACAACTGGTTTGCAACTAGTTTGCGACTTGGTTATAATTTATAGAGTTGTAGATTATAGAAATCTACAAAGTGTAAAAATCTACAAAATATATAAATATTAGAATTTCACTATCAAAATTCATTACACAAGAATGCTATAACTTACCATTCTTATCTGTTCAAGCTGATGGTATTCTTGACAATCGATATGGGACAATTGAATCGATTTTTAGTCATGTTCTAGTTGCATTGCACTTGTTCTCTAGTTGCATTTGAATCGATTTTTAGTCATTTTCTAGTTGCATTGCACTTGTTCTCTAGTTGTATTTGAATCGTTTTTTAGTTGCACTGTAGTCGGGCTCTAGTTGCATTATAGTTGATTCCTAGTTGCATTTGAATCATTTCTAAGTTGCAATCTTCTAGTTTTTAGTTGCAGCGAGCCTGTAATCAAAGTGATTGCATTTTTCCACAGTGGACTCTACTTCGCGGATAGCTGTCCACATGGACAACTGCGATGAATATTGGATGTAGAATACCTCATGTCAGTTCTTCTGTTACAATATCGTAACCCTATTCTTCATTTTCCGACTACTTTGCGACTACAACAACATACACGTGAAATTTGGTGCAAATATAGAGGGCTACAGTTGCATCTTAGTTGTATAGGACACATAGTCGCATCTCAGTGGGTTGCAATGGATTCGTTTTTCTTCTAGTGACAGTGGTGGACCCCTATAAGAGGAATAGGTAGTTAGGAATTTAGAAGTAGAAAATTTTGTTAGACCAGACCTTATCCCGGAAAAGTAGAAAAAGTTCCGATCTGAAAATCTCGGCTGGATCAGTGCTGGATTTTCGAGGACACTTTTTGTAAATTTATGTATATAATTCAAGTCTCAAGACTGAGACGAGAAGAAAATCCTTTCTTTAGCATATGTTGTTTCCTCTTGTATTTTCTATTGTTTCTTTCTCTTCCCAAAGAATGGCCGGGTGAGGAGATGAGAGATTGAGTACAGACGAGCAGATTGTGAAAGGTGTTCCTCTCCTTAGCATCTTCTTGTGATTACATGTGCATGTGAATGGGTTGTAAGTGTTGGGAGTGAGTCATTGCACCTCAGTAGATTTAGAGTCCATTATTCCAAGTGAGATAGCCAATATTAGGCTAGGGTGTTAGGGAGGGGATTTTTAACTGTGCTAGAGCTACCAGATAAGATATCTGGATTAGTGTCCAATCGCTTGAGAGGTCTCGCCATCTGAAATAGTAAATGGAAGGACTTTGGACTGCACTGGTACGAGCGGATACACATGTAACCACCTTAGTTTTGTACGGGTCCAAGGAAGCATTAAGGTCGTTGTAGTTAAAGAGGATCGTATGGGGGATTTCTGTATAACCTGCAGACCAGATTCATCCCTGGTCTGTTGTGAAAGATTAAACCGGATCTTGTTAGAATAGGAAATTAGAGTTAATCAAGTGATACTTCCGTCACTATAAAGACCGGAAGGAGTGGTAGGCCTACCTCTCTAAAATCAAGTGGCGGATCCCTCTGAAGTGCCAACAGAGGTTAAGCAAAACAGGAACGAAAACTGAGGAAGAAGAGATTCTCGGATGTGGTAGTGAAATCTAGACGGATTTGTTAATTTCGACAGGATTTGAGTTTATTGGATGATCGGATCTTGGTTTGACTTGAGTAGAAGTACAACCCAGATCAGTGATTAATGGTCGAATGAGTTGTCCGGTTTTGAGGGAAAAGAGAGCTAGAGAGAAAGAGAAGTATTTGTATTGATATTTACCCCCAAATTACCTAGTAACACGAAACACTTCACAGAGTCTCTTGGGTTCGATCTTTAGAGTCACTTTGTTATGGTTTAAAGTGGTTTTTGTGAGCAAAATAGGGAATTTCACTTACCCTGTGCTGCGACAGCTACCTTCTCCGGCAAATGGCTATTTGGTGGCACGCTCACCAACTTCCCAATCGCCTCCAAGGTCTGGTACTTGACTTCCCAATCCGCTCGGACACTATAGAAGATGGCTATTAAGTTGCTGAATGGATATCGCGGATCCAATTTTTCCTCATCGACAGCCTTCCGTTTTCCTTCCGGAGTTGACATGCCGTGACTTGGTGGCGTCTCTCGTCCGTGAGGAGGCATCGTCTTTTGTCGCTTTATAGGCAGCAATAGACCTTCTTCATCTTCTTTTGTTTCCGGATCCGATCCATGAACAAATTCTGCTTCTTTGTCTATCTTCGACTCTCCATATTTAAGGAGGACTTCCTAGGTCTTCTACTCCTTGTCCTCCGAGTTAGTCAAAAGCTGGTGGTTATGGTACAGGTGGAAGAAGTAAGGGCATGTTGGGGTAGCCCTACTCTTCTTTGTTCTTCCAACGAGCTGGGTAACCAAATCGAAAACAATCTGGGCCCAATTGACGTTCCAGATCCCGCATAAGGATCCAAAATTCGTATTACCAAGGGTGATCGTTACCCTTGGCAGCTTTTCCAGATGGAGAATTGGAATCAAAAACTGAAGAAGGCGGCGGTGTTGGTCATCTATGCAATCTTCGACTGCATATCCGTCCTTTAGATTGGGGGCACCCTGGAATTTGCTTCGGATGAATTCATCCTTCCGGCTCGCCATCCCTAGACCCCCAACCCAGAAGCCATACACTGCCCTCCACATTTTTTCAATTCAGAGGGGCGGATTTCCTCGCAAGGTGTGGTCGAACTCATTGGACAACTTGCCCAAGAGTTCCTTCACCATCCATTCCTCTTGGAATCCCCAAGGTTTCTCAACAAAACCTTGGCAACCTATGGAAGTTAAGTCTTCTATGAGTTGGGCCTTTTTCTGTTCGTCGGACGGAATCACTAGAACTATCTTCCGGAGCTTCACCTCAACCGGATCAGAGCTAGCCAACCCCGCTCTCTTCCTACGCAATAGCAGCATGGAAGTAGGTTGCCTCTCACGGATTCCTTACCGCTTCTACCTTACCCGCTCCTAGCCGCACGTCCTGTTCCTCACTTTCTCTCTCTGATCTCAACCAGAATCAATGTCGCACACTTTCCAATTCTATAAGTACGCTCTCACATTCCACCATACAACTACCACACGAAAGCATGAGGTATTGGGAACCACACCATGAGCGTCTAAACTGCTAGAAAATGAAAAAGGAGTAAGATTGGCGAGGTCAGTCCTTAAGTAGTCCCAGGACTCCGTATTGGCCATTATGACCTTCTTCCGGTTCTGACGGCTTGACATCCCGTCTAACCCTAATCTGGTTCCTAGGTCAATTTCGAATGGGTTTCCGATCCCGACCAATATGAACTTGGGAAGGATTTAGATCCAGTCCATCTATTACTTCGTTCCCATATCTAATTTTGTTTTTTCCTACAACTATCAATCAAATCCGGTTCCCTTCCACTAGTTTCCATTCCAACTTCTAGGTAAGCTAAACAAAACCAAAAATTCACGTTGCGACAATGAGGAGTAGGAGAAAGTCCGAACGCTTAAGGAAGAATCAACCATTGGGAGAAGCGTTTGGACCAAGCCTTAGTGATCCAAATATTACTAATCCGGAAGGCCAACCAATTTTTATACCTACATTTGGTGGAGAGGACAAGACTCCAAGGTCTGGACATACACCCCAATCTCTTGATCACGAATTGGAACCGGATCCGCGGTTAGAATAAGAAGACGTCATGACTTGATTGAGGTACAAGCGTTTCAAGGGTGACACAAGCCAAGATGCGGATGACTGGCTGTGCGAGTTTGAATCGACTGCACTTGCCAATCAAGAGAATGAGGCGGCCCAACGAAGAATCTTCGAAGGATTGCTGAAAAGAGAAGCTCTCAAATGGTATCAAGATATTCCGGATCTAATTCGGAATAATTGGGATCAACTGAGAACGAATTTCCTACAAGCTTTCCGGGAGGTAGGCGGAGAAGCCAGAGCCTTGGGTCGGTTGAATATACTAAAGATGAAATCAACCGAATCTGTGCAGAAATATGGGTAGAGGGTGAAGGTGCTCATCCAAAAGCTGACCACTGAGATTGCTCCTAGTTTGCAGGTGGAGTGGTACATTGCTAGATTACCCAAGTCTATGGGATTTTTGATCCAACAAACGCGACCCAGGACATTTAGAGACGCTATGGATGTTGCAACCAACTACAAAAACTCAGCGCAATCACTTCAAAAGTCCTCGAGAAGAAGCAAATAGTAAGATAAGGGAAAATGCAAGAAGAGCAACTGGAAGCCAAAGCATCATGAGAAGGTTTCGGATTTGGAAAGTAGTTCCGAGAGTTCTGGAACAGAAGTTTCCAATCTGAGCTCGTCGAACTCAAATGAGGAGTGGAGTGTTTCATCCCCTCGACGTTCGTCCAAGTTGAGGGGTCTACAAGAGAAGACCATTGTGAAAGTCAAGACAGAGGATACGGATTTGAAGAAGATGATGAAGAGCATCCAAGAGTCTTTGGAGGCAATCAAGGTCAAACTTGCGGAGAATCGAAAACTAAGACGGATCATTCCCACTTCTCGATCCAATGTCTGGTGCAGAAGATGTGGAAAACCAGGTCACTATCCAAGTGAATGTCAGAGAGCTACCCAAAAACAAGTCCACTTTGTGTATCTGGAAGAAGAGATCTACTATACCATGGCAAACAAGAAAGAGAAGGAGGTCTACCAAGTTCAGCCCACTTACGCAAGAGGGAATCCCAATTTGGAACTATCTGCCAGAACCGAGTCAAGGGTTGGTGATGCAGCAGTCCATGTGAGCACCTGGATATCCGAATAGACAAGTGGCAATTTGTTATCGTTGTGGAGAGCTAGGACACTATGCCAACGCATATCCTAATAGAAGATTAGGACAAGGTGCTCCACGGACTCTTCCATGCCAAAATTGCTAGGAATATGGACATCAGGAGGATCAATGTCCGAAGCCAATGCAACCAAGGCCGGTTTACAAGCAAGTCCAAATCCTTCTAAGGGAGCAAACCGCACTCAACTATGGCCACTCAGCTAGAACAGAGAATCTAGAAAAATGACGGTGCAAGGTGGAACTGCCAATGAGAACTGAAACCTTTGTAAACCAGATATCTACCCGTAGTTCCTCCAGAAACCAACCAGAACGGTTTGTTAGGGGTAGGAGGAAGAAGCAAAAGAGGAAACCAAAATTGAATAGTGATTTTGATCAAGAGCAGTCATCAGAACCAGAGAAAGTTCACTCTGAGGAAGGGGTGGACCGAAACCAGATTCCGATAGATATTAGTGTAGAGATTCAGACCAAAATTTCTAGATCGGAGGTAGTGCCAAACTAAAAGAGGATTAGTTTCAGTGACACCCCAGTGATTATTGATCTGGATGTTAGTACGTATGAGTATAATATTATCTAGGACATCAAGGATCAGAAGGTGTCGTAGCACAAGAAAGCACAATTACTCCTAATGGCATGAAAATACCACTAAGTGACTTGTGTATCGTTCCACAGGGATTCAGTTTGTAACTCCTTTAAACATCCGGATTAGGAATGTATTCTGGTTATCATTCTTTCCTCTTTAATCTACTGAATCTCTCTCTTATCTTAGTTTCAAAATATCTTTCACTGTTATCCGGAATCTAAAAAAGAACAACTAGGACCTGTGCCTAATCCGTATTCCGGTTCAGTTATACAAAGTAGTTTAACCTCTTAGGGAAGAGGGTTCCGTGCTTAGATTTAAGGGAAGGCACGTAAATCCTACCCTCCGAGTATTTAGGGACTCGGAGAAAACGCTCATTCACCCACACTTATACTCTTACACAACCCAAAGAAATATCCGGGTAATGACTTCCTCACAGCTAATCCGGTTTGTTCACTAAAGCAGTAGGTCACGCAAGAAGCCTTACCCTCTTCAATTACTACAATGACAAATCCTAAGCCGACTCAATTCTATATGGAGATGCTCAAGAACTTTAAAGGGAGTAGCAATTACTCAATCATTCCAACATACTCCGTAATACTCACTAGATGGTTTCAGATTACTCACTTCCTCCGGGGAGATATCCGGATTAGTATCCTGACTACCGCCACTTAACTAAGTTTTCATACCTGCACCCTACTCAAACATATGGAGAAGGACTTCCAAACAATCTTTCCCTATCTTCCTCGCACTCTCAGTACCTCAGTGTACAATTCTTACTCATAGAATCGTATCTGCTAGGATCCGGGGACTGTTTCCTCTTTCCTTTCTCTCAACCACAGCAACCTCAGCTACCCGTACAGATCAGTGATAACTCAACACAAGTACAATACAATAGACACATCAACTTGTGAAGTGGAAATACTGATTTTTACTTCAAATCAAGATGAAATTCTCACAACCGGAAACTGCCCGAGGAAACAATTGATCGTCACCTCCTAAATAACAAACCTGGGGACACAACGGTTCCCAACTGAGAATCCTAACTAACCACAAGGGAGTGACACGTGCCATCCCAAAGCATATCCTTGACTTTCACTAAAAGATAGGAAACAAAAAGAAGGAATCCAGATCCTAAGAGTCCGGATCAAGAAGTCCGGATACATCTGTACTAGAAAGTACCTTCCTAACTATTCCTACTTAACAACTTTGGTCTTGACTAACTCTTATGCCTAGCCCCTACTTCTTCGGTCGCTTGGAGGTGTCTTCCAAATTCTTGGCCCTTCCTTTCCGAGTTGGTTGCTTCCTTTCGGTCGCAGTCTTCCCTCCTCGTGATGTCTGGCCCTTCCCTAGAGTGTTCCCTTTCAATTTACCTTTCTTGGGAGGCGACTCTGATTCTGAAGACTCAGTTGTGCTGCCTTCTTTGTCACTGACCTCGGGCGAATCCTCCTCCTCTTTGTTTAAAACCGGAATAACGTCTGGTAACCTCGCCCTCTTGTTTGTTTACTTCTTCTTGGTAGCGCTTGGTTGAACCGGACTCGGCTTCTTGCTGATTGGAGAGTCCAAACTTTCGCCCAACCTTGAGTGACTTCGAGTATGCGATCCGGGTGTTGAATCTTTGCCGGCCTCAGACCCCATCTTCCCGTATGGTGGGATTCGGGGAGGGGTGAATTCAATCCCTTTTCCCTTCTTGGATGATATGGGAGAAGGAGAATGAGCCTTGGAGGGGGTGGCACCACCGGTTCCTCCCATTCCTTTTCCTGGTTGGTTTAATCCCAACAGGTCTCTCATTTCACTCAAAGTCTTCTCCATCTTTACACCATAACTAACCAGAACTGAGACCAACTTTGGCCCTAGTTGCGTTCCTTCCTTGTGAACGCCCTCATCAAACAACCGGGCCCGATTCACCACATCTCCGGTATTCCCAAGGAATTCCCCAATCTGCCCAAGCAGGTCCACAGATTCAGCAGAGAGTTTCTTACTCCTCTTTAATTCATCTATTTTCTCCTTGACCTGATTTTGGAGCTCTCCTATGGTCCCGGTCAACTCTTCTACTTTACTCTCCAACTTCCGGACACTCTTCCCGGGTAGCAAAGTATCTACTTCCCTCGTGAGCTAGGAGGGATCTACTCCTAACGCCTTGCTGACTTTTTGAATGGTTTCCCATTCTTTGGCTATGTGCTGGCGGATCTTGGTTAACTCCTCAATGATCTACCTTAAGGTGTCTCCCTTCCGGACTGAATCCCATGTCGGCTCATCTTTCTTAGTTCCTACCTCTGGACCCTTATCCTTACGACTGGGTTTTGGTTCCTTGGATTCCGGTTCCGGAGTTGAATCTCCCTCTTTCCCTTTTTGCTCGTCTTCAATATCAAACTCTAACATCACTAAGGCAGATTGGTAAGTCTCGTATTCTTTCTCACTCAAGAATCCTAAGGAATCATACAGGTGGTAGAGGAAGGGTGTTAAACCGGAGGGTTTAATTTTCCCTACAGCAGCGACCATCTTCCTCACTGTCTCCTTGATCACTAACCCCCACCTTATCTCTCTCGCTCCAGTTAGTGCATCAAAGATGCAGTTAGACAGGGTGACTGTGAGTCAGGTTGGCCTGTCCGAATTGATAATTGGAGCCAGAAATTCTAAAACTCTCCTCTCACGCTCATCCCCACAATGCACAATCATGTACCCATTCTTTGCGTGAATGGTTCGGGTATACTTACCCTTGTACTTGTCCCGTTGCGTGTTCAAACCTTCTCCGGATGTGGTGAAGCCATACGCCTTCTCCCAATGCTCCGCCATCTACCTTCTTGGCTGCCCCCGGATTGTGCTTTTCATTTCCTCAGTTGCCTCCTCGAGTAGCTCCTGCACCATCGCTTCATCCCGTAGGTTCCAGGGCACCTTGAGTAGTCCCAAGCAGCCGATACGAGTAAAATCCTCCTCCAATTGCGCCTTCTCGGTCTCATCTTCCGGAATGATAGGAACTATCGTCCGGAGTGCTAACAGTAGTCCTTCCTCACTGCTCATATCCTCAGAGCTCTCCCTATCACTCATGGCGACTAACGATTCCTCCAACTGCTCCAAAAACATACAACTCTACTCCGAACAAGACGAGTAAATCACCCCACGTCTCTCTTTTGAGAATCCGGAATGGAATTCCCTCTCTCTTTTGCTCAGAGCTCACCTCGGAATTACGAAAAATTGACAACCCAGAATGATCCAGAACGGAAAAGAATTTCCCTTTTTCCCTTTCCTCGAATTCTGGTCCCGATGTCCGTTAAAGTTCCTACCGTTGGTACTTTTCTAACGGATAGGATTTCCTCGGTAACCCGTCATTCCCGCTAGGAGATTAACGTTAAGCATAGGCTTCCGATAGGATTAGCCTGTAAGTCTATTTCGCCATTACTCCTAATTCCAGTTTTAATTGAATTTCCTGGAAAAGGACTATAATCCGATGTCCAATTCCGGATGGACTATCTTCCTTTTTAACTACTTTATCATATTAAGGAATTCCGAAGGTCCTTAAGTCTGAATCTAGCATTTTAAAGGCTGAATAATTTATCCTAACCAAAAAAATATGCTAGTAATGGGTCCCCTTACTCTACTTTCGTCATAATGTAATCCTTCTTTCTAACTAGAGTGCCACAGAAGGCAAATGTGACAATTGGACAGCTCCTACATGACAACTTAATATATCAGAGGCTAATCTGGGATGCCTAGACATAGAAATGGAAGAAGAGGGTAAAGCTTCCAACGGTGGCGATTAACTTCTCTCAACCGGAAGATTCCGGTGTTCCAGAAGTCACTATAGAGATAGAAGGATGCTCGATTCCAAAGGATCCTATCAACGACGGATTTGGAGTCAATTTCATGTTGGAGGATATAGCATTTGATTTAGGATTCACCACGTTTGAAGCCACAGAACAAGTTCTTTGGATGGCGGACCAGTCTCGAGTACACCCGATTGGTAGACTTTCACAAGTGCCAACCCGGATTGGAAGAATAGATTATCTACTTAACTACATCATCATCATCCGTATGCACAAAGGAAGACCCTTCTTGATGCTACTTGGCAGACTATGGTTGTACTCTGCCCATATACTTGTACATTGAGGAACCAAAGAGTTGGTGGTAGAGAAACCTTCTATCCAATACCCTGGGCCATGAAAATACATTTAGGAGAGACCAGCGACTTGGATGGTTACACATTGAATTGGATGAATCCGGAAGATTCCGTCCCGAGCTATTATGTGGATTTGTTTGAACACAAGTCCAAGGCAAGCTTTGGATTCTCTGATGTTGTGTTGAAGCATGTTCCGGAAGAGATCCGCAACACGGGTGCAGAAGATCCATCTTAGGAGAATCAAGCGTTCCACTCACGGCTGAGGGGATCGCTCGACAAATCGTGACCAGAAACCTTTCGATAGGAAGAAGTAAAGCAAACGAACCAGACTAGGGAAACTTAGTATCTATTTCAAAAGAAGTTCACGCGGAAAAGGTCAAATTGGTGGTTTCGCCCACGGATTATGAGAAGGAGGACGGCGAACCAAGTAATTATTTTTATCTCAACAAACTCTTGAAGAACACAAAGAGATCCAGTTACGTTCAACTTCTGAAGGAGTATCTCAATATTTTTGCTTGGGAGCCATCCGACCTGAATGGAATTCCCCCTCACCTAGGAGAGCATCACATCAATTTGACGGAAGGATCCATTCCAGTCCGTTAGTGACAGTATTGACTCAACCCCAAGTATTCATTAATGGTCAAGGAGGAAATCGACCGGCTATTGGAAGCCAGATTCATCTTGTCGGTCAACAACTCCGAGTGGATTTCCCCCATTGTGGTGGTTCCAAAGAAGGTGGAGACGGATGGGAAAGTCAAGATCCAGGTCTGTCAAGACTTCCAAAAATTGAACGCAGCCACAAAGAAGGATTATTGTCCCCTTTTGTTCACTAACATCATTTTAGACCACGTGGATGGATATGAGTGTTACAGCTTTTTGGATGGATTTTCCGGTTACAACCAAGTGTTCATCCGGTGGTGCGATCAGTTGAAGACCACATTCACGACGGAATGGGGAACTATCGCCTTCACCCGGATGCCGTTTGGTTTGTGCAATGCATTCGGAACCTTTCAGCGATTGATGATGGACATTTTCAAGTATTTCCTCTGGCATTTCATTGAGGTATTCATAGATGATTTTTCCGTTTTCAGCAACCGGAAAAGTCATCTTAAGTGCTTGCGAAAGACATTTCAAAAGTGTCGAGAAACCAATTTGAAATTATACCCCGAAAAATGTTTTTTTGTAATGAGCTCCAAGATTTTGCTTGGGTACATGGTGAGCCAATCCGGATTGCAAGCGGACTTGGAGAAGGTGAGGGTGGTTCTATCCCTGTTGCCTCCAATAACCATAAGAGAGATCCATGGGTTTCTCGGATGTGTGGGCTACTACCGCCAATTCATCGACGGATATGCCAAGAGGGCTATTCCTCTTACGGAACTTCTCAAGAAGGATACGGAATTTGTGTGGACCGATAGGCGACAGCAGGCCTTCGAAGATCTCAGACCCAGTTTGCTAGAGCTCCGATCCTTTTCGTACCGGATTGGACAAAAAAATTCCATGTCACCATCGATGCATCCGATTGGTGTTTGGAATCCATTTTGTGGTAGTTCGACACGGAGAAGTGTGAGAATTCGGTTTACTATGCAAGTAGGCAAATGAGCTTGGCAAAACGGAATTATACAACTACAGATTAAGAAGCGTTGGCGATGGTGTATTCTTGTAAAAAGTTCCGACATTATGTACTAGGATACAAGGTAATTTTTCACACAGACCATGACTCTTCGAAATACCTTGTGATCAAACCGAATTTGTCAAGCGGGATTGCTAGATGGATTCTGTTTTTACAAGAATTTAACTACGAAGTTGTAGTGAAACCTGGGAAAGCAAATTTGACCGCGGATTACCTCTCAAGGCAAAGAGGGCAAGAATCCGTGGCGGATATTTCCGCTGAGTTTCTAGATGAATTTCCGGATCCTTTGGAGACTCTGGTTAGGATAGAAAAGCCGGATTCTCCCTTGGTAGAGGTCTTTCACCTTAGCAACGAGTCTGTTTCCAAATTTCAAGATATCATAGATTATTTAGTGGAATCTAGATATCTGGAACAGATGAATCAAGAGGAAAAAGAAATATTTTAAAGAAAGGTGGCTCCTTACACCTTGAGTAGGGGAGTCCTTTTTAAGTTAGGAGCAAATGACATTCTTAGGTGATGCCTTGAACCTTTGGATCGGAAAAAGGTCATTCGGGCACTTCATGCCGAAAGTTCAGGAGGGCACTTT
This sequence comes from Climacium dendroides, assembly GCA_950106755.1. NCBI lineage: Eukaryota > Viridiplantae > Streptophyta > Bryopsida > Hypnales > Climaciaceae > Climacium > Climacium dendroides. The sequence continues at coordinate 1,654,296 of CATNNA010000004.1, read as the reverse complement.
GCCTTTGTGAGTATAGTAAACCGGATCCGGTTAGCAAAATACTGTTGGTCGTATCTGCATCGAGATGTAAGGAATTTTGTTCGGAGTTGCGACCAGTATCAACGGACAGAAGCACCATCCTTCCGAAACCACTGGCCGCTCACTCCTATCATTCTCCTAGCGCCATTCGAGAAGTGGGAAATAGACTTTATTGGACCCATGTTTTTGATCAATGCGAGAAGAAAGAGATATATTATTCTAGCCACCGATTACGCGACCAAGTGGGTAGAAGCCAAAGCGTCACGAAAGAACGGCACCAAGACTTCTGCAACCTTTTTGTTTGAAGATATTCTCATGCGATTTGGACACCCACTAGAGCTGGTCAATGACCGGGGAACCCATTTCCTCAATGATGTCATTGCCGACCTAACCAATAAGTATCTTATTAAGTACCGGAAGACAACTCCCTATAATCCAAAGGCGAACGGATTGGGAACGGAGCGAGCGAATAGAATCATTGGTAAGATATTGAACAAGATGGTTTTTGCTCACAAGACAGATTGGGACCAAAAAATACCTTTGGCGGTCCATTCGTACAACATTGCAGAGAAAACCACAACTAGACAGACGCCTTATTTTTTGGTCTTTAGAGTTGCTTAGTTATGCTCTAGAGTGATTTTTGTGAGTATAACAGGGAATTAACTTGCGTTGCATTGCAACATACTCCAAAGCATCGTTGGCATCTATAAAAAGCTGCTCGTAGAAAATAACAGGGTTGTATCTACGTTTCTCACATTCTAGTTTACTGTTCACATAAATGTAAACCAATGTCTCCACCTTGAATGTAGCTAGGTAGTTTTGCACTTTATTATGCACAAACAAATACATGCTCCAATTCCTTTCACATGAAGATGTTGAGCACATCAATCTAAGAATTCATTTTACAATCTTCAGAAGAGCATTGCCACCCACATGATTCTACCATTGATGAGAGAGTAATTTACATTGATTGATATTGGGAGCTTGTAGTAAGGGGTTGAATAAACTTGTCTTCTCTTCAAATTGCGTCAACTACATCATTGCCTCATATACACTCCCAGTGGCTCATTGGCTCATTTATTTTTTGTATGATTTAATTTAGAGCTCGCTTGGCTTCTCCATTGTTATAAATGGAAGGTGTATTTGTCAAAAGGGGTTTAGTAGTGCCCTTGCAAAGTGTAAATTTGTTCTCATCAACCTCTAACAAGCGTCACATTGCTTCTCGTACTTATTTGATACCGCCAACTCTAGCATAAATGGCCACTTCTAAAACACTTGTTCAATGACCACTTCTAAAACAAAGCCAAAGTAAACTTGTATTTTTTGATATACTTCACAATATCCCTACACTTAGCCACCAAACAGGATTGCTAGCATGCGAGCCTAAAAGTGTGAGCTTGTAAGCTTGTAAGCGGGAAAAAAAAATATAAAAAAAAGAGTAAGTTATCTATGACCGTGGATGTACCTATGACTATGCATGCACTGAATCTATATTTTTCAAGAATGGTTAGTTCATTGTTCTTTCAAATATTGAGTGACTTATGAATTGAATGATAAAAATATGCTTCAACATTTGCATTTTGGTTACTTTAAATTTTGTTTAATTCTCAAACACTAATTTCCGAAATAAGATTCAATTTTGAGTTTAGGATGATCTTTATTTTTGCCCTTCTAATTCTGGATATTCTACTTTCATTGCTATGAATTTTTTTACTAATCTTTGACCTTTTTATGGGGGATAAAGACACTTTGTTTATTTTGGGTTTGTAGATTACACTACATTTTTTTGTGGCTATACACTTCATTTGGTGAAAATATATTTTTTAACTTCAAATATTTTATTTGGTTAGACACTTCAACTAGTATACATTTATTTGACTCTTCCTTCTCTTTTTTTAGTATTGAAGACTCTGTCACTCTATGGATTATAGTCAATTGCTAGACAATATCCGGATTGCAAGGGTGTCAAGGTAAATTAATCACACAACATGTGGCCATAAAATACACAAATCCAATCATCATGAAAATCAAAACATAATGGTGCAGGCTCATAAGATACATCGATCTCATGAAACCCTATATTAAAAATTATGGGAGTTTTGGACTCTCCCAAAATAATATTATCAATTTTGATACGAATACAAATGGCTTTTCTAAACAAAATTCAGGACGACACTCACTAAAATTATTAGTTTAGGAGCTCAATTTCCATTAAATTGAGAGTGTACAGACATGCAAAGTCCGCAATGAACATGAAAAAAATTTGGAAACACTGATGTTAACATTAATATATAAAAAAAAGATGATACGATGAACATCAAGTCATGAGCTCTGTGGTTGGTTACAAGGGTTTTTTCATCTCATTCAGGCGGTCCAAGTTTGATTCCCGTTGAATTCATATGAGCAGTTGAAGGACATGCATGACTTGGTGCTGCCTAGTATCCTATACAAGTAGCTAGGAAAGTTGTAATAATCAACCGCCCCCCTACCCGGAATGTGACAAGTGCTTAATACACAGTTATGAAATACAAAGTGGTTATATCCACTACCTAGTTTTCCCCATTTCCTCAATTTTATTGGTTATAGATATTGTAATATAAGTGCTTCTAAAAAACAAAATAAAACATAGAAAAACAAGCATTAAATTCAAATGTACTCAAAAGCAATTTATTAAAATATAAATTAAACACTCTTGTTTTGTAAAACAAAGACGTACATTTCAAAGCATATATGCAATACCAAACTATAAATCCAAACCAACAAAATTAAAACCTACGCCATCTATTGCAATATATAAATTCCATCCATTACACACAATATATGGATGCAAAATACAAAACAATGCATATCACATGTATGCACTTACGAACATATGGCTTCTCAATTATAAGCAGTCAAGTTCTCGTTGATGACTTCAATTTGTATAGCAGAGATCTTGCTCATACATTCCTAAGTATCTTTCTTGATCCTTGACTTCCACGCTACCATAAGGGCATCAATGTATTGCCAAATAGGAGGTTTAGTATCATCAACCTTCCAATGTAGACCTCTTTCGTTGTCCCATCCGGTGTAGAAATCTATAACATCTTAATTCCTTGATGTTTGACAGAAGTGTTGAATAAGAACACAATTCAAATTCTTTGGGTTGGAGTTTGGATTTGACAATGCCCTTGCAATCTACACTAGATGAGTGGCACCATCTACAAGTCGAACCGCAACAAAATAGCCTCAAACAAATCTCGAGCCACTTAAAAGGATGGATTTGCACGATCACTCAATGGCCCAACATACGGGTCATCCTCCCCGAACTCTTCACGGTCTTCACCATCCTCGTTCAATTCATCAGTTCGATTTGCTTCTACCCATGTAGTTGGCCAGAAACAATCCCTCAAAACACTAAACGTAGGTAATGGTTCCATCAGGGCAACCTTGACACCACGTCAATACTTCACTATATGCTCATAACGTTTTAGGTAATCCCCGGTGACGTCTGCATTGCATAAATTGTCCCAATACTTCACAAACCGCGACACACCTTTGAAGATGTCATTCAAGTCTTTCATAGGCTTCAACGGAACTAGCAACGGTTTACCACGTGGCCACAAACTTCACCCCTCACCATCCTCTTTCCACAATTTAATACCCCTTCTGTCTTCCCCTAACCACTTCGCATCAGTACAATACAGTTTGTACTTCATGACAGGGCACCCCGTCGAGTCCAGATAGAACTTCAACTGATGTGGTTTTGTATGTCCAACGAGGATGTCATCACCATCAACAAGTGACCCTGCTATAAAACCCTTGAAATCGGACACTTCTTCAATAAGGTGAGGGATAATGCGTATGGAATCCACATCTATGAACGACTTCATTAGCACCGATACTGTTGGGAAGTTGTCTTTCAAATCCATGCTCCATCTTCCAAATAGCGCATCAATATCATCATGTATATGACCCACAATCATGAAGTTTACATACACTTCTCGGAAGATCTTATTCGCAACAAGTAGAGACCAGAAACAGAAAAACATTTATTTTTGTTGTCTCCAATGATAGGGAATTTCATTAAAATGGCAATATTCCATGTGCCATTTTCACAATGTGTCATTCCCACAGTTCAGACCGGGTGGTCTGAAATCTATTAGTGTACTAGATTTCAGACTGCCCGATCTAAACTATGGGATGTCAAAGTCATAGAATATTTGTCATTTTAATGAAATTCCCATAGTGGCATTGTCCATTTGCACTTTCAAAATCGGTTGTAGTCACGTGGCTGTAGCTATTGTAAAGTAATTGAGAGCGGCGGTAAGGACGCGGTGCACATATCTGCACCCTCTAGCACAGCCATATACAAATTTGTGGACTTTAAATTTGTGAACAACTCTCGAGAGGAAGACTTCGGAACTAACTCCAAATCTTGCAACAACTTCGCCATTGATCCGACGGTGTAGTTGGAGTCATGGGAGAAGACATTCAAGCCATAATGCACATAGCGCACATCTGCATGACCATGTGCAATCATACCTGTCACAGAAACCAGTAGCTTCACGAGGCCATCAAGTTCTTTACTCTTGTGAGAGAAGACCGAACAAGCGGTTTTCGAGTGATCCATTTTGTCGTGTATGATTGTAAGACATTCATGCGGAGACTTGAACGACAACTCTCAATTGATGTAATATACATCCCTGTGGGCACAAGCAAGGATAAGATGCTTATCCAACCTCCTCGCCTACTTCATAGCAGTTTGAGATCCATTGATAGCACCCTTGACAAGCTCATTGAATTTGTCACAAGTAGCGTAGCGAGCAAAATTATCGCCTGGCTTTTTCACATTGAACTCTGAAAACTTTGTGGACCTTATCTTGCTCAAGTTCGAAGTAGAGATCTCCTTCAAACCAAAAGCCGCATTGCTGTCATTGAGTTTTTTCAATTGGTCCTTCCATTGGAAAGATGCCGGAAGAATCCTAGACACGACCTTTTCACTGGCTTTCAAACTCCGGGTTCGATGAGGCATGTAATCAGCCTCCTTGTCTAGAATGCACTTTAGCGAAGCTGTAGCTTGAAGAATGTGCTCTCTAGGCTTCAACAATCCTGTATTGCCGTGATCCCTTGCTTCCCACTTATCCTTCATGACTGTATTTTAGGTACCGATAGAATGTAGACTCTGCAACTCAAGCAATAAGCATCCATGCGCACAAACACACATTTATGCCTTCAATTGTCACCATCTTCCTTCGGTATGCACCTTCATGTACATGCCTATGCACATCACTCTTCATGAATGCTCGATGTTTGAACGTCAGTACATTCGTTCGCAGAATGCTCGAATTTTGTCTCTCGGAAACGGTTGGACACAATTCTTTTGGCAACACACCTTGTTGGACACCAAGTTGATCGACTCGTCCGTAAAGAGGAGTTTTGTCTAAGTAGCGGTCTCACGAGGCGGGTTTCTGTTGGCACTAGTGTATGGCCTTACAAATGTTGCAGAAGGTGGGTTCAGAAGTGCTACTTGTCTACAGTTGAAATTGTTCCTAGTTTCATAATTGTGCAAACTTGCTCCATGATAATGTACCATCTGAGTAGGCCAAGCTACCAATGAGTAAACACGTTCCTCAGGAAGGTCCACTTCAGAATACGACCTTGATATGTGAACCAATACATGAATGTCACCGAGAGGCTCGCACTACTAGAAAATTTCATTTTTCTGTTGTTTTGGTCACGTTGATCCGGTCAAAATCTGACAAAAATGTGTTGATTTCAACAGATTTTTGTCAAATTTTGACTGGATCAACGCGACCAAAACAACAGAAAAACGAAATTTTCTAGTAGTGTCGGTAGCACCAAGGACAAGATATGAGTTCACGCTGTGGCAGGTACCTTCACCAACAAGTACTCCCTCAACATTATACAACTTTACACATTTTGTGTTCCACAAGTGATGAGGAATTCCTTCACAATCAGGAACGTCAACATTCATTTGCTGAAGGACTTCAAGCTCATTGCCCGAAGAGTCCGTCATATGATCCATAACACCTAAAACACACATAGAATTAGCCATTCAGTATCTTCATGCACATTAGCGCGACTAGTACTAAGTTGAAATCGCATATCCTACCGTGACAATGTCTATACAGCAGTCAGGGCTTTGATTTAGCAATGAAATGCCAAACTCAAACTAAATATCACTATCATATACACATATTCCCTCCAACATTAAAGCAGAACTAAAATGTAAATAGAGATTCTTACAACAAGGATACTGACTTTAGCGCGACTCGCGCTAAACTAAAGGAATTTTTCTCAGACAAAAAGAGATGCATTTTGTAATAGGTAGAAAAAATATGTCAACATAGGTTTCTAAAAGGAAATAAACTGGCAACAACTTCACATGCGACAAATGATTATAGCGCGAGTCGCGCTAAGCTACACACGGAAGCTTCTAGACAAGAAAACTTCTTGTTTGAACGCACAACCCAGAACTGTGAGAAGACGGTTCAGATAATATGGGTTAAATTATTATAGCGCTATCCAAGGCAAGTAAAATTTGCTTTAGCGCGACCAACGCTAAAGTATATAAATGGATAAATGAACTTTAGCGCGACCAGCACTAAAGTGTAAAAATGGATATATGAACTTTAGCGCGACTAGCACTAAAGTGTAGAAAAGGAATATTGGACTTTAACGCAACCAGCACTAAAGTGTAAAAATGGGAAGATGGACTTTAGCGTGAGTTGAGCTAAACCGTTGTCAACTCTTTCTGAAATCGTACACTAGCAAGGGAAGCAAATTGCATTTTACCGCGACTAGCGCTAAACTGTAAACATGGATTGTAGAACTATATTGCCATTAGTTGTTCAATAAACTTACTGCAAAATAGGTTTTCAGAGGGGGATGAATATACTCTAGCGCGAGTCGCGCTAAAGTGCTATCATGGCTCTCTACGTGAAGGTGTTTCTATGAATCCTGGATCAGATGTTCCGTATTTTACGGAGCACATGAAAATTATCAATCAAAAACTTCATTATTTTTAGTAAATTCAAAATTTAAGGAAGACAACAGTATGCTCTTGTATGAATCATTTGTGTACCAACCTAAAGAAATGAAAACCATTGGAATGCAAGGGTCGTAATACGAAACGCACAATTCAGAAGTGACTACTTGCGTACGCAGTTGCCTTGGTGAAGCAAACGTAGTATAACATTGATGTAAACTTTTGCAAATTCCTAATTGAACTCTTAAAACTCATAGAGAAGGTGCAAGTACCTTACCAACAACGAGACGTGATGAAGTACGTCTTCAACCAAGGATGCAAACAATAACTAACTACTCCAGTCGTGTTTTGATTCCAAATCTAGACTCCTGAAATCACCTCAAAAACTAACAATGCAAGTACAACACACACAAAAAGAGAGCAATACGCATAGACAGCGATTGGATTGAAGAGAAATGTGGGAAGACTTGCTTGCATCTCGGTTGACGTTTCACACTAGATTTCTTGGCGGGAACAAAATTGCGCCAACCCATTCCATGATTTTGAAAAACCTTCCTTCTAATTTCAGAAAATGCGGAATTCCTTCTGCCTTGTGCAACTTTACAAATTGAAGCATCACCTAATCCTGGAATAGAAACAATTTTGAGGAATGTGAAGGTGTAAGCAGCCTTTTGAACATGCGGTTTATTAAAGCCCGACAACTTTTCTCTTCTGACGTGTCTCCTTGCAGTTGGAACAATGTCACAAACGGCAGGCAGAATTTTAATTTATAGCCTTATCCTAAATTATTCGCCTTTTTTGCACTTGTTTTTGGGAATACTTTTCAACTCGCACTACAAACTTTTGCTTATTTTAAAAGGATTTTATGTTTCCTGGAATGTCATTGAGCTCATTTTTTAATCGGATTTTATTCCTTGTTAATACATGTACACTATTATAGAAATTCCTTGTCCTTTTAAAGTGAATAAATATTGTATGGTATAAAACATGTGTTATTTTTTATAGTGCAAAGTAAATTCCTTTTCAGACTTTTTAGGGTTTAGGGTTTAGGGTTTAGAGTTTAGGATTTAGGGTACGAATAATCCATATCATATAAAAATGATGAATGAGATTTATCACGTGCAAACTAAAATTTCAGATATTGTTCATTGCTTTCTTGAGCTTCATGTGTATAGAAAATAATTGCCACAATATGGAACAACTAATTCATGCATGAAGTTTTGAATTTCTGTTTTACATCTAATTTATTTTATTAGAGTTTTATTTAATTTTTCAAAATGAATTCTAACAAGTGGCAAAAAAATTTGCTTGTTTTTTTCTAAAAGCATACGGAATCACGTGTATTAAAAAAAATTCAACTCCACATGCAACTGCAAAATTCATTCTGAAATTTTAAATTGGTCTATTAGTTGGAATCCTTAACATCTTCTGCAAAGGTCATATTTTAGAAGTACAATAAGAATGAAGACTCATTGATTGTTTGACTTTAAGGCATAATGAGATGAAGGAATTAAATAGAATTAATCATCATATGCAAGAGGAAATTCAAGCATTTTGTTGTAAATTGATCTATAAATTGAAGGTTAAGTTTGTGATTTACTAATTCTTTAGATAAAAACATAACTACATATTAAAATAATACGTGAAGTCTATAAGGTAAAAAACTAGCAAAATTTTTTTACTTTCAAAAGGAGGAATGTTTTTGTAATTTCAAAAACAATTTCACATTTTATTTTATTTTTTTAAAATCATTTCAAAGTTTGTCATCCATAGCCTTTTTCCTTTAAAGCTGATGACCTCATGTAACTAATTTCATCATTTTTTTACCCTATAAACTATAAATGTTTGCATGACTTTTTTGTAATTGCATGAATTTCATACATTGCAAGAAATGCATGAATTGCTTAACTTTTCTGGAATTCTCTTCACTCGGGTACACATTCATTTTAATTTGGTCCTTGTCCACTTCATTTCAAATAGAATTAGGTCTCCTATTGCAAAACGATGAATTGCAATTTTTTTTTTAGTGAACAGTCTATAAAGCTTGTTCAATCTATGAAGGTGGATTTAGGATTTGCACATATCTTCATATTGAATGGCAATTATGAAAGTAAATTCAATATTTATAAAGAATGTATTTACCTACAATTTTTACTACTTGCGCAACATAAAGTTCCAACTTTTCCTTCTCAACATCCATGACTTTGCCATTGAGTATTCTTTAATTGCAGGGTGCCAATCATAAATTTTTTTTAAATTTGTGTACGTATAGATTGATAAAAATTGGTCCAAAATTCAATTTACATGGAGACTCTATTTGTATACAATTTTAGCAACTTCCACAACAAAAATTTGTGTTCTTTTATTTTTTAAATCCATGACTTTGCCAATTGCCATTCATGGTTCCTGAACTACAAGGTGTCAATCACTTTTTTTGGGGGGGGCACATAGAGATTGATAAAAATTGGTCCAAAATTCAATTTACATGGAGACTCTACTTCTGGACAAATTTAGCAACTTCCACAACAAAAATTGCGTTCTTTTATTTTTTAAATCCATGACTTTGCCAATTGCCATTCATGGTTCCTGAACTACAAGGTGTTAATCACTTTTTTTGGGGGGGGCACATAGAGATTGATAAAAATTGGTCCAAAATTCAATTTACATGGAGACTCTACTTGTGGACAAATTTAGCAACTTCCACAACATAAGTTTCTATTTTTTTTTTTATAAATCCATAACTTTGCCATTCATGGTCCCTTAAGTACAGGGTGTCCAATATTTTTTAATTTATTTTGGGCACATATAGATTGATGAAAATTGGTCTAAAATTCAATTTACAAGGAGACTCTATTTGTGTACAAATTTATCAACTTCCACAACATAAATTTGTGGATTTTTGTTTTCAAAATCCATGAGTTTGCCATTTGGGGTTTAGGGACTATAAGGTGAATTTTTTTTTGGAGTTGCTGCATGTAGGGATTGATAAAGATTGGCAAGAAATTCATTTTCAACAAAGAATAATTTTGTCTACAATTTTGACAACTTGCACGACATGAAGTTGTGGCTCCTCTATTCTAAAATCCACAACTTTTCAATTCATAGTTGTTTAAATTTGGGGTGCCATTTAAAAAAATAAAACAATATAATTAGTGATTTTAAAAAGTAAAATAACCCAAAACTACTTATCATAGATATGTAAATGTAACATACATAACTCTATAAATTAGGGCTTCACATGTGATCTTTGTATTCTTTACAGAAACGTCTCAAGTATCTCTGAAAACAACTATTTCTAGCTCTTAAAGTTTGTTCAAAAAAGTTAGTAGAGAAGAAAATTTAAATCTCCTTTTCACTTCCAAAGGATTGAAGCTATTAGCTAAACTAAACAAATTCAACAATAGTAGCAATGGTCAATTGTTAATCACAAGTACGATTAGGTATACAATTGATAATTATTTTGTTTAAGGTTCAATCATATATTATATGCCTTTTTTTAATTAATTATTATTGAATACTAATTATACATTTCAAATCCTAAAACCATCTTATTTTAGACTAAAAAACAATTCCAAGTATATGCTGCATATTTAAAAACCTAGATCGCTGAAATATCGCCATCTTAATAGAATATACTTTGTATGTCAGGTACACATTCACATGAACTATTGCCATTTGCAATTCAAATGATTTCAATGGAATCCGTAATTTGAAGAAAAGAATTCAAATCCTTACGATTTAAAACTTTTATTGACTTCATACTTCAAATTCTTTATAATATAGTAACACATGTGAATTCAAATTTACTAAGTGAAGTACGAGTGATTAAAAATGCATTATATATTACAAAAATGGGGCTACAATAGAAATACCTATTTTAATACATGCCCACTCCCCTATGATTTATGCATACGTGACTCTATTGTGGACAATAATTGCATGTAGGTTTAAAAAGAAATTGAGGGTTTAAGCATTGTCTTCTCTCATCCTCTTTCTTTTTGGGCCTATTGAAAAACCCCAAAGCAAAGACACAATAGATACCTATTTGAATACATGCCCACTGTATTGTAATTCAAACAAAGACAACTCTATTGTGGACAATAATTGCATATAGGTTTAAAAACAAATTGGAGGTTTGGGCCTTGTCCTCTCTTATCCTACTTCTTTTGGGGCCTATTGAAAAGTGCCAAAAGAAAACCACAATACATACCTATTTAAATACACGCCCACTCCACCATAATTCAAACGAAGGCAACTCTTTAATGGACAAGAATTGCATGTAGATTAATTTTTTTTTGGAGGGATTTGGGCCTAACTTATTTTCTCTCATTCTCTTTTTTCTTGGGCCTATTGTAAAGTGCCAAATCAAAACCACAATAGTGAAGTTAAAGAATCTACCTTTGAATGTATTTCTCATACATAATTCACTTTTGGTTCCAAAATTGAATTCATTTCGAGAATTATTTTTCTTTTTCTAAGGCATCTTTGCATGGCCTCTTCTTGACACACAAAAAAATTAAATTCTCTTTACATTTCGTTGATCATCAAGTTTAGAATAATGAAACTTACTCATCCAAAATGCTTAAGTTATTTAAAAGAAACGCTACTATCCTACAAAGGGAATCTACATCTTCTGTCTCATAAAGGTTGGGCAGTTTTCAATTAGGAGGATATCAAGGGTGATTGGGTCTGGAACCAACCAATACTTGGTACCATGCCAACCGGATGTCAATGCACACCGGGTATCTGAGAAGTAAGGGTATCTACTTGTAGCGCCAAATTCGGAAATTTGTAGTTTAGGGTTAAGTCTACTTTGATTGTAGTTTGCCTTTGTAACTTCTGTGATTACTGTGCATTTAGCTTCATCTGAGTTCAAGTTCATAGTTTACGTGATTAGTGTGCATTTTTGTCTTTGTGTAATCTGAGTTCACGTTTGTAGTTTCCGTGATTAGTGTGCATTTTTGTCTTCATTTAAAGTGCAATTTCGTATATAGTGCAACTTCGTGTACAATGCGAGTGCCAATTTGTTTCCTTCATTTTTTCCTTTCCTCCGGATTTCGGAGGCAGGTGGAGTTCGTTTTCTTCTTTCCTCCTGCGCATTTCAGAGGACGGTGGAGTACATAAGTAGGTCGATTCTTTTTTCACGAAGAGAAGCAATAACGTACTTGTACGGAATTCAGAGGTAAGCGGTTAGGCAGTGTTTGTGAAATAAGCTTTTTCGATTTTGGAACAAGCTTTTGCGATTTTCAAGTGGATAGCATGTCAAACGTCAACGCTCAACAGAAATTCAAGTTCATAGTATGCTTTGCTTGGATGAACGCAGGGTTTTACATACTTGTGCTAATCCCCCCACTGTACCTTGGCAATACCGCTTTGGGGGTTGTTGTGATTACAGGAATTGTTGGTACTTGGACTCTTATTATTATAAACTTGTTTTATTTTCTCCAAACACTTCATCAAGTAGCGGAAGCACTTGCAAAGTTTCTTTAAACAATCTTCTAGTTTTTATCAAATAGCGGAAGCGCTTGCAAAGTTTTCTTAGAAATTTTTCTAGTTTTCATCAAGTAGTGGAAGCGCTTGCAAAGTTTCCTTAGAAATTCTTTTCATGTTTAAAAACACGGCGAAGCTCTTACCCCCCTCTTTAGATTTTAAGAGAAAATCTCTCAAAAACCTTCTTAGAAGTGTTATAGAGGTACTTATTTCCAAATATAGCAAAAAACATCCAAAAGAGATGTTTAGAGAGTTTTGTTGATTTCCTTGTACAAATTGATTTTCCAAAAAAATCCTTTTCCTTAGGAGATCCAATTCTCCCTAAAAAAAGAATTAGAAAAAAATCCAATTTTTATTTTGTTTGGGGGCCAGCTTCCAACGGCCAACCCTAGCCGACAACAAGCAATAGTCCAGCCACAGGATAACCCAGCCACTGCAACAGCCCAGTAGCTGACAGCTAGCAGCAGCCTAGCTACAGAGCAGCCCAAGCGTAGAATAGCTGAACCGTAGGCCAACCCAACCGCAAGCCAGCCAAGCCGCCGCAACAGCCCGGTAGCTAGACAGGGAGGGGGTTTGATCACTTCTTCCTCCAAAATTAAGTTAGTTTCCTTTTTTTAAAAAAAAAAAAAAAAAAAGAGTTTTGTGTTTATAAACACAATTAGAAACGATTGATCAAGTGTATTGAGTCAATTTTTGTATTTTTTTGAAATACGTGAAATAAGTGAAGGAAAGGGAAGAAGAAGAAATAATTGAATAGAATAGAATATAGAAAAAAAGAAAGGAGAGATAAAGAGGAGGAAAGAAGTTAGAGAGAAATAGGACTTAGAAGTGTATCCAACCACAACTTTAAGCCGTGGGCAAAAATTACAAATCAACGTAGGAAGATGGTAGACGATGGAGCATTCCAAGATGCATACAACTACCTCAACGAGGAACCCAAATCCTAGGTAAAGCATTGAGTTCTTCTCTTCCTATTGAATTATTGAAAACAGACTAATATATCATATGGCCGAATTACCAATAGGATTTAGAGTATAAAGATTAAGGTTTTAGACAAAGTTAATAAGATCAAATGGTAGATCTTGCTTAGAGGTTTCCAAAAACATCTCACACTTCAAAATCCGACTTAAAATGAGAAAGATAGAAGCGGATGAAGTTTAGAGTCAGAATTGGATGAAAGATAGACGGAACCACAACTTTGGAACAAGTTGAAGGATTCAAAGAAAGGTTATTATATAGCACCCAAAACCAAAAGAGAATCTAAATTTCAAGTTGTAACTTAGGAGATATTAATGGGTGAAGTTTGAATAATTGATTAGCGGTCAAATTTCATCCATCACTAACTTATAGTAGAAGAATCCAATTAGCAAGTATGAACCCAATCTAGAATCCTAGAATTAAGAACTACAAGAAGAAAATACAAAATTTCCAAAAATAGTAAATTGACAGAAGCTAGACTAAGGCTAAAAAAACAAGGTAGGCTAATTTAAAACTTAGAAATTAGATTAGAATGGTAACTTAGAATCACAAGCTCGTAGAGGAGGAACTTCAAATCCAAGAAAAAACTAAAAAACCAATAAGATATTAAAGGATGAAGTTCTAGGCTAGGAATGGATGAAACTTCAATAGAATTGTCAATTTAAGACCAAACCTCAAAGTTTGATAGTAAGAACTATTTAAAATATATCTTCAAAATATCAAAGTCTTTTGAATTAGGGGACTAGCACAAAACCGCGGATGAAGTTTGATGAACCAATTAGCGGTCAAACTTCATCCACTTATATCTTTTGTTAAGAGTGTTTGATTGGGATGAATTATATAGTTTTGGAAAGGAGAATTAACCATCTACAAGATGGCGTACTCAGTTTGTGTCTGAACCACCTTTTGCAAAACAACCAAAGCGGCTCATTAGAATCTACAATCACTTGACAAACAATAGTTTAAATCTTGTTTTGATAGGGTTTTCGCATACTTAAAGCCTACTTAGAATTAGAAAAGATCCATTGCTTGGAAGGCACAATGGACTAACAATAGAATACCCATAGGATAAAACCAATTAAAAGAACTTGGTTGTGTTTGCTGATTTATCAAGGGTGGGTAATTAAGTGCTCACACCACCAAGTTATGGAAGCCCGTTGTATCATCCCAGATGATCATTCTGACCATTCCGACCAATTTGGAGCACCAAAAACTAGATGAAGATTTGACCCGGATGAAGTGTTTAGGATTTATTCAAAGGCCTTGGAGTCTCAAGAACAATAGTATGGTTTAGGAACTCATTGATGGGGGTCCGAATCAATATGAGAGAACAGTGAGAAGACAACCCATTAATTGGTCCATAGATATGTGGGTGGAAGTTTACGGGTTCGATAAGTCAGGATTCGGGTTTACTTCCCAGATGGACAAGTATGCCTCTGAAAGATTCCGAAATCTGACTAATCCAAAAGATAGGTACACCATCAGTGACTGTAAAGACGGAAGGCAGAGGAGGGTTCTAGAGTTTCTAATCTCAATCTTAAATCCGGAAAAGCCCATCCGAGTCATGGTTGCGATGGCCAACACTCTTTTCAGATCCTTAGAGGATAGACCAATTAATTAGAGGCAGGTAATTGGGACCATAGTAGCGAAATTAGCAAATATTGTGTCCCGTAGCAAATCGAGCCCAATTAGCCCCTATATATATACTACTTTTACCATTTCAATGAAGTATTGAGTAATCCAAAAATGGTGGAGTATCAAATCGGATTTCAGGTCTTAAAGCATGAGTTGACAGTGGAGTTTGAATCAGAACACTTGTAGTCAGATCGGCAGGAGGAAGTACCAGAAGCCAATGATCTCGTTAGTACATGAAAGTAAAAATTGGGGCATGAACTTAGCCCTGTACTTTAGTGTCCAACAAAATCTAACCTCATGAAATTCAGGTAACAAAAAATGGGAAACATGTTGTGCAAGTTCCAATTATTCATAAAGTCACGAATTCAAAAATAATGCAATTCGTGGTCACTTTGAATGACCTCGTTAGTACATGAAAGTAAAAATTGGGCCATAAACCTAGCAATGTACTTTAGTGTCCCACAAAATTTAACCTCATGAAATTCAGGTAACAAAAAATGGGAAACATGTTGTGCAAGTTCCAATTATTCATAAAGTCACGAATTCAAAAATAATGCAATTCGTGGTCACTTTGAATGACCTCGTCAATACATGAATGTAAAAATTTGGGCATGAACCTAGCCGTGTACTTTAGTGTCCAACAAAATCTAACCTCATGAAATTCACGTAGAATAAAATGGGAAACATGTTGTGCAAGTTCCAATTATTCATAAAGTCAGGAATTCAAAAATAATGTAATTTGTGGTCACATTGATTGACCTCGTTAGTACGTGAAAGTAAAAATTGGGCCATAAACCTAGACCTGTACTTTGGTGTCCAACAAAATGAGACCTCATGAAATTCACGTAGAATAAAATGGGAAACATGTTGTGCAAGTTCCAATTATTCATAACGTCACGAATTCAAGAATAATGCAATTCGTGGTCACTTTGAATGACCTCGTTAGTACATGAAAGTAAAAATTGGGCCATGAACCTAGCCGTGTACTTTAGTGTCCAACAAAATCTAACCTCATAAAATTCACATAAGAGAAAATGGGAAACATGTTGTGCAAGTTCCAATTATTCATAAAGTCACGAATTCAAAAATAATGCAATTCGTGGTCACTTTGAATGACCTCGTTAGTACATGAAAGTAAAAATTGGGCCATAAACCTAGCCCTCTACTTTGGTGTCCAACAAAATGAGACCTCATGAAATTCACGTAAAAAAATATGGAAAACATGTTGTGCAAGTTCCAATTATTCATAAAGTCACGAATTCAAAAATCATGCAATTCGTGGTCACTTTGAATGACCTCGTTAGTACATGAAAGTAAAAATTGGGGCATGAACCTAGCCCTGTACTTTAGTGTCCCACAAAATCTAACCTCATGAAATTCAGGTAACAAAAAATGGGAAACATGTTGTGCAAGCTCCAATTATTCATAAAGTCACGAATTCAAAAATAATGCAGTTCGTGGTCACTTTGAATGACCTCGTTAGTACATGAAAGTAAAAATTGGGCCATAATCCTAGCCCTGTACTTTGGTGTCCAACAAAATGTAACCTCATGAAATTCAGGTAACAAAAAATGGGAAACATGTTGTGCAAGTTCCAATTATTCATAAAGTCACGAATTCAAAAATAATGCAATTCATGGTCACCTTGATTGACCTCGTTAGTACATGGAAGTAAAAATCGGGCCATCAACCTAGCCCTGTACTTTGGTGTGCAACAAAATGAGACCTCATGAAATTCACGTAAAATTAATGGGAAACATGTTGTGCAAGTTCCAATTATTCATAAAGTCACGGATTCAAAAATAATGCAATTGGTGGTCACTTTGATTGACCTCGTTAGTACATGAAAGTAAAAATTGGGCCATAAACCTAGCCCTGTACTTTGGTGTCCAACAAAATGTAACCTCATGAAATTCAGGTAACAAAAAATGGGAAACATGTTGTGCAAGTTCCAATTATTCATAAAGTCACGAATTCAAAAATAATGCAATTCGTGGTCAATTTGAATGACCTCGTTAGTACATGAAAGTAAAAATTGGGGCATGAACCTAGCCCTGTACTTTAGTGTCCCACAAAATCTAACCTCATGAAATTCAGGTAACAAAAAATGGGAAACATGTTGTGCAAGCTCCAATTATTCATAAAGTCACGAATTCAAAAATCATGCAATTCGTGGTCAATTTGAATGACCTCGTTAGTACATGAAAGTAAAAATTGGGGCATGAACGTAGCCCTGTACTTTAGTGTCCAACAAAATGAGACCTCATGAAATTCAGGTAACAAAAAATGGGAAACATGTTGTGCAAGTTCCAATTATTCATAAAGTCACGAATTCAAAAATAATGCAATTCGTGGTCACCTTGAATGACCTCGTTAGTACATAAAAGTAAAAATTGGGCCATAAACCTAGCCCTCTACTTTGGTGTCCAACAAAATGAGACCTCATGAAATTCACGTAAAAAAATATGGAAAACATGTTGTGCAAGTTCCAATTATTCATAAAGTCACGAATTCAAAAATAATGCAATTCGTGGTCACTTTGAATGACCTCGTTAGTACATGAAAGTAAAAATTGGGCCATAAACCTAGCCCTGTACTTTGGTGTCCAACAAAATGTAACCTCATGAAATTCACGTAAGAAAAAATGGGAAACATGTTGTGCAAGTTCCAATTATTCATAAAGTCACAAATTCAAAAATCATGCAATTCGTGGTCACTTTGAATGACCTCGTTAGTACATGAAAGTAAAAATTGGGCCATAAACCTAGCCCTGTACTTTGGTGTCCAACAAAATGTAACCTCATGAAATTCAGGTAACAAAAAATGGGAAACATGTTGTGCAAGTTCCAATTATTCATAAAGTCACGAATTCAAAAATAATGCAATTCGTGGTCACTTTGAATGACCTCGTTAGTACATGAAAGTAAAAATTGGGGCATGAACCTAGCCCTGTACTTTAGTGTCCCACAAAATGAGACCTCATGAAATTCAGGTAACAAAAAATGGGAAACATGTTGTGCAAGCTCCAATTATTCATAAAGTCACAAATTCAAAAATAATGCAATTCGTGGTCAATTTGAATGACCTCGTTAGTACATGAAAGTAAAAATTTGGGCATGAACCTAGCCGTGTACTTTAGTGTCCAACAAAATCTAACCTCATGAAATTCACGTAGAATAAAATGGGAAACATGTTGTGCAAGTTCCAATTATTCATAAAGTCACGAATTCAAAAATCATGCAATTCGTGGTCACTTTGAATGACCTCGTTAGTACATGAAAGTAAAAATTGGGCCATAAACCTAGCCCTCTACTTTGGTGTCCAACAAAATGAGACCTCATGAAATTCACGTAAAAAAATATGGAAAACATGTTGTGCAAGTTCCAATTATTCATAAAGTCACGAATTCAAAAATCATGTAATTCGTGGTCACTTTGAATGACCTCGTTAGTACATGAAAGTAAAAATTGGGCCATAAACCTAGCCCTCTACTTTGGTGTCCAACAAAATGTAACCTCATGAAATTCAGGTAACAAAAAATGGGAAACATGTTGTGCAAGTTCCAATTATTCATAAAGTCACGAATTCAAAAATAATGCAATTCGTGGTCACTTTGAATGACCTCGTTAGTACATGAAAGTAAAAATTGGGGCATGAACCTAGCCCTGTACTTTAGTGTCCCACAAAATGAGACCTCATGAAATTCAGGTAACAAAAAATGGGAAACATGTTGTGCAAGCTCCAATTATTCATAAAGTCACAAATTCAAAAATAATGCAATTCGTGGTCAATTTGAATGACCTCGTTAGTACATGAAAGTAAAAATTTGGGCATGAACCTAGCCGTGTACTTTAGTGTCCAACAAAATCTAACCTCATGAAATTCACGTAGAATAAAATGGGAAACATGTTGTGCAAGTTCCAATTATTCATAAAGTCACGAATTCAAAAATCATGCAATTCGTGGTCACTTTGAATGACCTCGTTAGTACATGAAAGTAAAAATTGGGCCATAAACCTAGCCCTCTACTTTGGTGTCCAACAAAATGAGACCTCATGAAATTCAGGTAACAAAAAATGGGAAACATGTTGTGCAAGTTCCAATTATTCATAAAGTCACGAATTCAAAAATAATGCAATTCGTGGTCACTTTGAATGACCTCGTCAATACATGAATGTAAAAATTTGGGCATGAACCTAGCCGTGTACTTTAGTGTCCAACAAAATCTAACCTCATGAAATTCACGTAGAATAAAATGGGAAACATGTTGTGCAAGTTCCAATTATTCATAAAGTCAGGAATTCAAAAATAATGTAATTTGTGGTCACATTGATTGACCTCGTTAGTACGTGAAAGTAAAAATTGGGCCATAAACCTAGACCTGTACTTTGGTGTCCAACAAAATGAGACCTCATGAAATTCACGTAGAATAAAATGGGAAACATGTTGTGCAAGTTCCAATTATTCATAACGTCACGAATTCAAGAATAATGCAATTCGTGGTCACTTTGAATGACCTCGTTAGTACATGAAAGTAAAAATTGGGCCATGAACCTAGCCGTGTACTTTAGTGTCCAACAAAATCTAACCTCATAAAATTCACATAAGAGAAAATGGGAAACATGTTGTGCAAGTTCCAATTATTCATAAAGTCACGAATTCAAAAATAATGCAATTCGTGGTCACTTTGAATGACCTCGTTAGTACATGAAAGTAAAAATTGGGCCATAAACCTAGCCCTCTACTTTGGTGTCCAACAAAATGAGACCTCATGAAATTCACGTAAAAAAATATGGAAAACATGTTGTGCAAGTTCCAATTATTCATAAAGTCACGAATTCAAAAATCATGCAATTCGTGGTCACTTTGAATGACCTCGTTAGTACATGAAAGTAAAAATTGGGGCATGAACCTAGCCCTGTACTTTAGTGTCCCACAAAATCTAACCTCATGAAATTCAGCTAACAAAAAATGGGAAACATGTTGTGCAAGCTCCAATTATTCATAAAGTCACGAATTCAAAAATAATGCAGTTCGTGGTCACTTTGAATGACCTCGTTAGTACATGAAAGTAAAAATTGGGCCATAATCCTAGCCCTGTACTTTGGTGTCCAACAAAATGTAACCTCATGAAATTCAGGTAACAAAAAATGGGAAACATGTTGTGCAAGTTCCAATTATTCATAAAGTCACGAATTCAAAAATAATGCAATTCATGGTCACCTTGATTGACCTCGTTAGTACATGGAAGTAAAAATCGGGCCATCAACCTAGCCCTGTACTTTGGTGTGCAACAAAATGAGACCTCATGAAATTCACGTAAAATTAATGGGAAACATGTTGTGCAAGTTCCAATTATTCATAAAGTCACGGATTCAAAAATAATGCAATTGGTGGTCACTTTGAATGACCTCGTTAGTACATAAAAGTAAAAATTGGGCCATAAACCTAGCCCTCTACTTTGGTGTCCAACAAAATGTAACCTCATGAAATTCAGGTAAAAAAATATGGAAAACATGTTGTGCAAGTTCCAATTATTCATAAAGTCACGAATTCAAAAATAATGCAATTCGTGGTCACCTTGAATGACCTCGTTAGTACATAAAAGTAAAAATTGGGCCATAAACCTAGCCCTCTACTTTGGTGTCCAACAAAATGAGACCTCATGAAATTCACGTAAAAAAATATGGAAAACATGTTGTGCAAGTTCCAATTATTCATAAAGTCACGAATTCAAAAATAATGCAATTCGTGGTCACTTTGAATGACCTCGTTAGTACATGAAAGTAAAAATTGGGCCATAAACCTAGCCCTGTACTTTGGTGTCCAACAAAATGTAACCTCATGAAATTCACGTAAGAAAAAATGGGAAACATGTTGTGCAAGTTCCAATTATTCATAAAGTCACAAATTCAAAAATCATGCAATTCGTGGTCACTTTGAATGACCTCGTTAGTACATGAAAGTAAAAATTGGGCCATAAACCTAGCCCTGTACTTTGGTGTCCAACAAAATGTAACCTCATGAAATTCAGGTAACAAAAAATGGGAAACATGTTGTGCAAGTTCCAATTATTCATAAAGTCACGAATTCAAAAATAATGCAATTCGTGGTCACTTTGAATGACCTCGTTAGTACATGAAAGTAAAAATTGGGGCATGAACCTAGCCCTGTACTTTAGTGTCCCACAAAATGAGACCTCATGAAATTCAGGTAACAAAAAATGGGAAACATGTTGTGCAAGCTCCAATTATTCATAAAGTCACAAATTCAAAAATAATGCAATTCGTGGTCAATTTGAATGACCTCGTTAGTACATGAAAGTAAAAATTTGGGCATGAACCTAGCCGTGTACTTTAGTGTCCAACAAAATCTAACCTCATGAAATTCACGTAGAATAAAATGGGAAACATGTTGTGCAAGTTCCAATTATTCATAAAGTCACGAATTCAAAAATCATGCAATTCGTGGTCACTTTGAATGACCTCGTTAGTACATGAAAGTAAAAATTGGGCCATAAACCTAGCCCTCTACTTTGGTGTCCAACAAAATGAGACCTCATGAAATTCACGTAAAAAAATATGGAAAACATGTTGTGCAAGTTCCAATTATTCATAAAGTCACGAATTCAAAAATCATGTAATTCGTGGTCACTTTGAATGACCTCGTTAGTACATGAAAGTAAAAATTGGGCCATAAACCTAGCCCTTTACTTTGGTGTCCAACAAAATGTAACCTCATGAAATTCAGGTAACAAAAAATGGGAAACATGTTGTGCAAGTTCCAATTATTCATAAAGTCACGAATTCAAAAATAATGCAATTCGTGGTCACTTTGAATGACCTCGTTAGTACATGAAAGTAAAAATTGGGGCATGAACCTAGCCCTGTACTTTAGTGTCCCACAAAATGAGACCTCATGAAATTCAGGTAACAAAAAATGGGAAACATGTTGTGCAAGCTCCAATTATTCATAAAGTCACAAATTCAAAAATAATGCAATTCGTGGTCAATTTGAATGACCTCGTTAGTACATGAAAGTAAAAATTTGGGCATGAACCTAGCCGTGTACTTTAGTGTCCAACAAAATCTAACCTCATGAAATTCACGTAGAATAAAATGGGAAACATGTTGTGCAAGTTCCAATTATTCATAAAGTCACGAATTCAAAAATAATGCAATTCGTGGTCACTTTGAATGACCTCGTTAGTACATGAAAGTAAAAATTGGGCCATAAACCTAGCCCTCTACTTTGGTGTCCAACAAAATGTAACCTCATGAAATTCAGGTAACAAAAAATGGGAAACATGTTGTGCAAGCTCCAATTATTCATAAAGTCACAAATTCAAAAATAATGCAATTCGTGGTCAATTTGAATGACCTCGTTAGTACATGAAAGTAAAAATTGGGCCATAAACCTAGCCCTGTACTTTGGTGTCCAACAAAATGTAACCTCATGAAATTCAGGTAACAAAAAATGGGAAACATGTTGTGCAAGTTCCAATTATTCATAAAGTCACGAATTCAAAAATCATGCAATTCGTGGTCACTTTGAATGACCTCGTTAGTACATGAAAGTAAAAATTGGGCCATAAACCTAGCCCTGTACTTTGGTGTCCAACAAAATGTAACCTCATGAAATTCAGGTAACAAAAAATGGGAAACATGTTGTGCAAGTTCCAATTATTCATAAAGTCACGAATTCAAAAATCATGCAATTCGTGGTCACTTTGAATGACCTCGTTAGTACATGAAAGTAAAAATTGGGCCATAAACCTAGCCCTCTACTTTGGTGTCCAACAAAATGTAACCTCATGAAATTCAGGTAACAAAAAATGGGAAACATGTTGTGCAAGCTCCAATTATTCATAAAGTCACAAATTCAAAAATAATGCAATTCGTGGTCAATTTGAATGACCTCGTTAGTACATGAAAGTAAAAATTTGGGCATGAACCTAGCCGTGTACTTTGGTGTCCAACAAAATGTAACCTCATGAAATTCAGGTAACAAAAAATGGGAAACATGTTGTGCAAGTTCCAATTATTCATAAAGTCACGAATTCAAAAATAATGCAATTCGTGGTCACTTTGAATGACCTCGTTAGTACATGAAAGTAAAAATTTGGGCATGAACCTAGCCCTATACTTTAGTGTCCAACAAAATCTAACCTCATGAAATTCAGGTAACAAAAAATGGGAAACATGTTGTGCAAGTTCCAATTATTCATAAAGTCACGAATTCAAAAATCATGCAATTTGTGGTCACTTTGAATGACCTCGTTAGTACATGAAAGTAAAAATTGGGCCATAAACCTAGCCCTGTACTTTGGTGTCCAACAAAATGTAACCTCATGAAATTCAGGTAACAAAAAATGGGAAACATGTTGTGCAAGTTCCAATTATTCATAAAGTCACGAATTCAAAAATCATGCAATTCGTGGTCACTTTGAATGACCTCGTTAGTACATGAAAGTAAAAATTGGGCCATAAACCTAGCCCTGTACTTTGGTGTCCAACAAAATGTAACCTCATGAAATTCAGGTAACAAAAAATGGGAAACATGTTGTGCAAGTTCCAATTATTCATAAAGTCACGAATTCAAAAATAATGCAATTCGTGGTCACTTTGAATGACCTCGTTAGTACATGAAAGTAAAAATTGGGGCATGAACCTAGCCCTGTACTTTAGTGTCCCACAAAATGAGACCTCATGAAATTCAGGTAACAAAAAATGGGAAACATGTTGTCCAAGCTCCAATTATTCATAAAGTCACAAATTCAAAAATAATGCAATTCGTGGTCAATTTGAATGACCTCGTTAGTACATGAAAGTAAAAATTTGGGCATGAACCTAGCCGTGTACTTTAGTGTCCAACAAAATCTAACCTCATGAAATTCACGTAGAATAAAATGGGAAACATGTTGTGCAAGTTCCAATTATTCATAAAGTCACGAATTCAAAAATAATGCAATTCGTGGTCACTTTGAATGACCTCGTTAGTACATGAAAGTAAAAATTGGGCCATAAACCTAGCCCTCTACTTTGGTGTCCAACAAAATGAGACCTCATGAAATTCACGTAAAAAAATATGGAAAACATGTTGTGCAAGTTCCAATTATTCATAAAGTCACGAATTCAAAAATCATGTAATTCGTGGTCACTTTGAATGACCTCGTTAGTACATGAAAGTAAAAATTGGGCCATAAACCTAGCCCTCTACTTTGGTGTCCAACAAAATGTAACCTCATGAAATTCAGGTAACAAAAAATGGGAAACATGTTGTGCAAGTTCCAATTATTCATAAAGTCACGAATTCAAAAATAATGCAATTCGTGGTCACTTTGAATGACCTCGTTAGTACATGAAAGTAAAAATTGGGGCATGAACCTAGCCCTGTACTTTAGTGTCCCACAAAATGAGACCTCATGAAATTCAGGTAACAAAAAATGGGAAACATGTTGTGCAAGCTCCAATTATTCATAAAGTCACAAATTCAAAAATAATGCAATTCGTGGTCAATTTGAATGACCTCGTTAGTACATGAAAGTAAAAATTTGGGCATGAACCTAGCCGTGTACTTTAGTGTCCAACAAAATCTAACCTCATGAAATTCACGTAGAATAAAATGGGAAACATGTTGTGCAAGTTCCAATTATTCATAAAGTCACGAATTCAAAAATAATGCAATTCGTGGTCACTTTGAATGACCTCGTTAGTACATGAAAGTAAAAATTGGGCCATAAACCTAGCCCTCTACTTTGGTGTCCAACAAAATGAGACCTCATGAAATTCACGTAAAAAAATATGGAAAACATGTTGTGCAAGTTCCAATTATTCATAAAGTCACGAATTCAAAAATCATGTAATTCGTGGTCACTTTGAATGACCTCGTTAGTACATGAAAGTAAAAATTGGGCCATAAACCTAGCCCTCTACTTTGGTGTCCAACAAAATGTAACCTCATGAAATTCAGGTAACAAAAAATGGGAAACATGTTGTGCAAGTTCCAATTATTCATAAAGTCACGAATTCAAAAATAATGCAATTCGTGGTCACTTTGAATGACCTCGTTAGTACATGAAAGTAAAAATTGGGGCATGAACCTAGCCCTGTACTTTAGTGTCCCACAAAATGAGACCTCATGAAATTCAGGTAACAAAAAATGGGAAACATGTTGTGCAAGCTCCAATTATTCATAAAGTCACAAATTCAAAAATCATGCAATTCGTGGTCAATTTGAATGACCTCGTTAGTACATGAAAGTAAAAATTTGGGCATGAACCTAGCCGTGTACTTTAGTGTCCAACAAAATCTAACGTCATGAAATTCACGTAGAATAAAATGGGAAACATGTTGTGCAAGTTCCAATTATTCATAAAGTCACGAATTCAAAAATAATGCAATTCGTGGTCACTTTGAATGACCTCGTTAGTACATGAAAGTAAAAATTGGGCCATAAACCTAGCCCTCTACTTTGGTGTCCAACAAAATGAGACATCATGAAATTCAGGTAACAAAAAATGGGAAACATGTTGTGCAAGTTCCAATTATTCATAAAGTCACAAATTCAAAAATAATGCAATTCGTGGTCACTTTGAATGACCTCGTTAGTACATGAAAGTAAAAATTGGGCCATAAACCTAGCCCTGTACTTTGGTGTCCAACAAAATGTAACCTCATGAAATTCAGGTAACAAAAAATGGGAAACATGTTGTGCAAGTTCCAATTATTCATAAAGTCACGAATTCAAAAATAATGCAATTGGTGGTCAATTTGAATGACCTCGTTAGTACATGAAAGTAAAAATTTGGGCATGAACCTAGCCGTGTACTTTAGTGTCCAACAAAATCTAACCTCATGAAATTCAGGTAACAAAAAATGGGAAACATGTTGTCCAAGTTCCAATGATTCATAAAGTCACGAATTCAAAAATAATGCAATTTGTGGTCACTTTGAATGACCTCGTTAGTACATGAAAGTAAAAATTGGGCCATAAACCTAGCCCTGTACTTTGGTGTCCAACAAAATGAGACCTCATGAAATTCAGGTAACAAAAAATGGGAAACATGTTGTGCAAGTTCCAATTATTCATAAAGTCACGAATTCAAAAATAATGCAATTCGTGGTCACTTTGAATGACCTCGTTAGTACATGAAAGTAAAAATTGGGCCATAAACCTAGCCCTCTACTTTGGTGTCCAACAAAATGTAACCTCATGAAATTCAGGTAACAAAAAATGGGAAACATGTTGTGCAAGTTCCAATTATTCATAAAGTCACAAATTCAAAAATAATGCAATTCGTGGTCACTTTGAATGACCTCGTTAGTACATGAAAGTAAAATTTGGGCATGAACCTAGCCGTGTACTTTGGTGTCCAACAAAATGTAACCTCATGAAATTCAGGTAACAAAAAATGGGAAACATGTTGTGCAAGTTCCAATTATTCATAAAGTCACGAATTCAAAAATAATGCAATTCGTGGTCACTTTGAATGACCTCGTTAGTACATGAAAGTAAAAATTTGGGCATGAACCTAGCCCTATACTTTAGTGTCCAACAAAATCTAACCTCATGAAATTCAGGTAACAAAAAATGGGAAACATGTTGTGCAAGTTCCAATTATTCATAAAGTCACGAATTCAAAAATAATGCAATTCGTGGTCACTTTGAATGACCTCGTTAGTACATGAAAGTAAAAATTGGGCCATAAACCTAGCCCTCTACTTTGGTGTCCAACAAAATGAGACCTCATGAAATTCACGTAAAAAAATATGGAAAACATGTTGTGCAAGTTCCAATTATTCATAAAGTCACGAATTCAAAAATCATGTAATTCGTGGTCACTTTGAATGACCTCGTTAGTACATGAAAGTAAAAATTGGGCCATAAACCTAGCCCTCTACTTTGGTGTCCAACAAAATGTAACCTCATGAAATTCAGGTAACAAAAAATGGGAAACATGTTGTGCAAGTTCCAATTATTCATAAAGTCACGAATTCAAAAATAATGCAATTCGTGGTCACTTTGAATGACCTCGTTAGTACATGAAAGTAAAAATTGGGGCATGAACCTAGCCCTGTACTTTAGTGTCCCACAAAATGAGACCTCATGAAATTCAGGTAACAAAAAATGGGAAACATGTTGTGCAAGCTCCAATTATTCATAAAGTCACAAATTCAAAAATAATGCAATTCGTGGTCAATTTGAATGACCTCGTTAGTACATGAAAGTAAAAATTTGGGCATGAACCTAGCCGTGTACTTTAGTGTCCAACAAAATCTAACCTCATGAAATTCACGTAGAATAAAATGGGAAACATGTTGTGCAAGTTCCAATTATTCATAAAGTCACGAATTCAAAAATAATGCAATTCGTGGTCACTTTGAATGACCTCGTTAGTACATGAAAGTAAAAATTGGGCCATAAACCTAGCCCTCTACTTTGGTGTCCAACAAAATGAGACCTCATGAAATTCACGTAAAAAAATATGGAAAACATGTTGTGCAAGTTCCAATTATTCATAAAGTCACGAATTCAAAAATCATGTAATTCGTGGTCACTTTGAATGACCTCGTTAGTACATGAAAGTAAAAATTGGGCCATAAACCTAGCCCTCTACTTTGGTGTCCAACAAAATGTAACCTCATGAAATTCAGGTAACAAAAAATGGGAAACATGTTGTGCAAGTTCCAATTATTCATAAAGTCACGAATTCAAAAATAATGCAATTCGTGGTCACTTTGAATGACCTCGTTAGTACATGAAAGTAAAAATTGGGGCATGAACCTAGCCCTGTACTTTAGTGTCCCACAAAATGAGACCTCATGAAATTCAGGTAACAAAAAATGGGAAACATGTTGTGCAAGCTCCAATTATTCATAAAGTCACAAATTCAAAAATCATGCAATTCGTGGTCAATTTGAATGACCTCGTTAGTACATGAAAGTAAAAATTTGGGCATGAACCTAGCCGTGTACTTTAGTGTCCAACAAAATCTAACGTCATGAAATTCACGTAGAATAAAATGGGAAACATGTTGTGCAAGTTCCAATTATTCATAAAGTCACGAATTCAAAAATAATGCAATTCGTGGTCACTTTGAATGACCTCGTTAGTACATGAAAGTAAAAATTGGGCCATAAACCTAGCCCTCTACTTTGGTGTCCAACAAAATGAGACATCATGAAATTCAGGTAACAAAAAATGGGAAACATGTTGTGCAAGTTCCAATTATTCATAAAGTCACAAATTCAAAAATAATGCAATTCGTGGTCACTTTGAATGACCTCGTTAGTACATGAAAGTAAAAATTGGGCCATAAACCTAGCCCTGTACTTTGGTGTCCAACAAAATGTAACCTCATGAAATTCAGGTAACAAAAAATGGGAAACATGTTGTGCAAGTTCCAATTATTCATAAAGTCACGAATTCAAAAATAATGCAATTGGTGGTCAATTTGAATGACCTCGTTAGTACATGAAAGTAAAAATTTGGGCATGAACCTAGCCGTGTACTTTAGTGTCCAACAAAATCTAACCTCATGAAATTCAGGTAACAAAAAATGGGAAACATGTTGTCCAAGTTCCAATGATTCATAAAGTCACGAATTCAAAAATAATGCAATTTGTGGTCACTTTGAATGACCTCGTTAGTACATGAAAGTAAAAATTGGGCCATAAACCTAGCCCTGTACTTTGGTGTCCAACAAAATGAGACCTCATGAAATTCAGGTAACAAAAAATGGGAAACATGTTGTGCAAGTTCCAATTATTCATAAAGTCACGAATTCAAAAATAATGCAATTCGTGGTCACTTTGAATGACCTCGTTAGTACATGAAAGTAAAAATTGGGCCATAAACCTAGCCCTCTACTTTGGTGTCCAAC
Source organism: Climacium dendroides (assembly GCA_950106755.1). Lineage (NCBI taxonomy): Eukaryota > Viridiplantae > Streptophyta > Bryopsida > Hypnales > Climaciaceae > Climacium > Climacium dendroides. Next base: position 1,625,299 of record CATNNA010000004.1, on the reverse strand, counting down.
AAAATGTAACCTCATGAAATTCAGGTAACAAAAAATGGGAAACATGTTGTGCAAGTTCCAATTATTCATAAAGTCACAAATTCAAAAATAATGCAATTCGTGGTCAATTTGAATGACCTCGTTAGTACATGAAAGTAAAAATTTGGGCATGAACCTAGCCGTGTACTTTAGTGTCCAACAAAATCTAACCTCATGAAATTCAGGTAACAAAAAATGGGAAACATGTTGTGCAAGTTCCAATTATTCATAAAGTCACGAATTCAAAAATAATGCAATTCGTGGTCACTTTGAATGACCTCGTTAGTACATGAAAGTAAAAATTGGGCCATAAACCTAGCCCTGTACTTTGGTGTCCAACAAAATGTAACCTCATGAAATTCAGGTAACAAAAAATGGGAAACATGTTGTGCAGTTCCAATTATTCATAAAGTCACGAATTCAAAAATAATGCAATTCGTGGTCACTTTGAATGACCTCGTTAGTACATGAAAGTAAAAATTGGGCCATAAACCTAGCCCTCTACTTTGGTGTCCAACAAAATGAGACCTCATGAAATTCAGGTAACAAAAAATGGGAAACATGTTGTGCAAGTTCCAATTATTCATAAAGTCACAAATTCAAAAATAATGCAATTCGTGGTCACTTTGAATGACCTCGTTAGTACATGAAAGTAAAAATTGGCACATAAACCTAGCCCTGTACTTTGGTGTCCAACAAAATGTAACCTCATGAAATTCAGGTAACAAAAAATGGGAAACATGTTGTGCAAGTTCCAATTATTCATAAAGTCACGAATTCAAAAATAATGCAATTCGTGGTCAATTTGAATGACCTCGTTAGTACATGAAAGTAAAAATTTGGGCATGAACCTAGCCGTGTACTTTAGTGTCCAACAAAATCTAACCTCATGAAATTCAGGTAACAAAAAATGGGAAACAAGTTGTGCAGTTCCAATTATTCATAAAGTCACGAATTCAAAAATAATGCAATTCGTGGTCAATTTGAATGACCTCGTTAGTACATGAAAGTAAAAATTGGGCCATAAACCTAGCCCTGTACTTTGGTGTCCAACAAAATGTAACCTCATGAAATTCAGGTAACAAAAAATGGGAAACATGTTGTGCAGTTCCAATTATTCATAAAGTCACGAATTCAAAAATAATGCAATTCGTGGTCACTTTGAATGACCTCGTTAGTACATGAAAGTAAAAATTGGGCCATAAACCTAGCCCTGTACTTTGGTGTCCAGCAAAATGTAACCTCATGAAATTCAGGTAACAAAAAATGGGAAACATGTTGTGCAAGTTCCAATTATTCATAAAGTCACAAATTCAAAAATAATGCAATTCGTGGTCAATTTGAATGACCTCGTTAGTACATGAAAGTAAAAATTTGGGCATGAACCTAGCCGTGTACTTTAGTGTCCAACAAAATCTAACCTCATGAAATTCAGGTAACAAAAAATGGGAAACATGTTGTGCAAGTTCCAATTATTCATAAAGTCACGAATTCAAAAATAATGCAATTCGTGGTCACTTTGAATGACCTCGTTAGTACATGAAAGTAAAAATTGGGCCATAAACCTAGCCCTGTACTTTGGTGTCCAACAAAATGTAACCTCATGAAATTCAGGTAACAAAAAATGGGAAACATGTTGTGCAGTTCCAATTATTCATAAAGTCACGAATTCAAAAATAATGCAATTCGTGGTCACTTTGAATGACCTCGTTAGTACATGAAAGTAAAAATTGGGCCATAAACCTAGCCCTGTACTTTGGTGTCCAGCAAAATGTAACCTCATGAAATTCAGGTAACAAAAAATGGGAAACATGTTGTGCAAGTTCCAATTATTTATAAAGTCACAAATTCAAAAATAATGCAATTCGTGGTCACTTTGAATGACCTCGTTAGTACATGAAAGTAAAAATTGGGCCATAAACCTAGCCCTGTACTTTGGTGTCCAACAAAATGAGACATCATGAAATTCAGGTAACAAAAAATGGGAAACATGTTGTGCAAGTTCCAATTATTCATAAAGTCACAAATTCAAAAATAATGCAATTCGTGGTCACTTTGAATGACCTCGTTAGTACATGAAAGTAAAAATTGGGCCATAAACCTAGCCCTGTACTTTGGTGTCCAACAAAATGTAACCTCATGAAATTCAGGTAACAAAAAATGGGAAACATGTTGTGCAAGTTCCAATTATTCATAAAGTCACGAATTCAAAAATAATGCAATTGGTGGTCAATTTGAATGACCTCGTTAGTACATGAAAGTAAAAATTTGGGCATGAACCTAGCCGTGTACTTTAGTGTCCAACAAAATCTAACCTCATGAAATTCAGGTAACAAAAAATGGGAAACATGTTGTCCAAGTTCCAATGATTCATAAAGTCACGAATTCAAAAATAATGCAATTTGTGGTCACTTTGAATGACCTCGTTAGTACATGAAAGTAAAAATTGGGCCATAAACCTAGCCCTGTACTTTGGTGTCCAAAAAAATGAGACGTCATGAAATTCAGGTAACAAAAAATGGGAAACATGTTGTGCAAGTTCCAATTATTCATAAAGTCACGAATTCAAAAATAATGCAATTCGTGGTCACTTTGAATGACCTCGTTAGTACATGAAAGTAAAAATTGGGCCATAAACCTAGCCCTGTACTTTGGTGTCCAACAAAATGTAACCTCATGAAATTCAGGTAACAAAAAATGGGAAACATGTTGTGCAAGTTCCAATTATTCATAAAGTCACAAATTCAAAAATAATGCAATTCGTGGTCAATTTGAATGACCTCGTTAGTACATGAAAGTAAAAATTTGGGCATGAACCTAGCCGTGTACTTTAGTGTCCAACAAAATCTAACCTCATGAAATTCAGGTAACAAAAAATGGGAAACATGTTGTGCAAGTTCCAATTATTCATAAAGTCACGAATTCAAAAATAATGCAATTCGTGGTCACTTTGAATGACCTCGTTAGTACATGAAAGTAAAAATTGGGCCATAAACCTAGCCCTGTACTTTGGTGTCCAACAAAATGTAACCTCATGAAATTCAGGTAACAAAAAATGGGAAACATGTTGTGCAGTTCCAATTATTCATAAAGTCACGAATTCAAAAATAATGCAATTCGTGGTCACTTTGAATGACCTCGTTAGTACATGAAAGTAAAAATTGGGCCATAAACCTAGCCCTCTACTTTGGTGTCCAACAAAATGAGACCTCATGAAATTCAGGTAACAAAAAATGGGAAACATGTTGTGCAAGTTCCAATTATTCATAAAGTCACAAATTCAAAAATAATGCAATTCGTGGTCACTTTGAATGACCTCGTTAGTACATGAAAGTAAAAATTGGGCCATAAACCTAGCCCTGTACTTTGGTGTCCAACAAAATGTAACCTCATGAAATTCAGGTAACAAAAAATGGGAAACATGTTGTGCAAGTTCCAATTATTCATAAAGTCACGAATTCAAAAATAATGCAATTCGTGGTCAATTTGAATGACCTCGTTAGTACATGAAAGTAAAAATTTGGGCATGAACCTAGCCGTGTACTTTAGTGTCCAACAAAATCTAACCTCATGAAATTCAGGTAACAAAAAATGGGAAACATGTTGTGCAGTTCCAATTATTCATAAAGTCACGAATTCAAAAATAATGCAATTCGTGGTCACTTTGAATGACCTCGTTAGTACATGAAAGTAAAAATTGGGCCATAAACCTAGCCCTGTACTTTGGTGTCCAACAAAATGTAACCTCATGAAATTCAGGTAACAAAAAATGGGAAACATGTTGTGCAGTTCCAATTATTCATAAAGTCACGAATTCAAAAATAATGCAATTCGTGGTCACTTTGAATGACCTCGTTAGTACATGAAAGTAAAAATTGGGCCATAAACCTAGCCCTGTACTTTGGTGTCCAGCAAAATGTAACCTCATGAAATTCAGGTAACAAAAAATGGGAAACATGTTGTGCAAGTTCCAATTATTCATAAAGTCACAAATTCAAAAATAATGCAATTCGTGGTCAATTTGAATGACCTCGTTAGTACATGAAAGTAAAAATTTGGGCATGAACCTAGCCGTGTACTTTAGTGTCCAACAAAATCTAACCTCATGAAATTCAGGTAACAAAAAATGGGAAACATGTTGTGCAAGTTCCAATTATTCATAAAGTCACGAATTCAAAAATAATGCAATTCGTGGTCACTTTGAATGACCTCGTTAGTACATGAAAGTAAAAATTGGGCCATAAACCTAGCCCTGTACTTTGGTGTCCAACAAAATGTAACCTCATGAAATTCAGGTAACAAAAAATGGGAAACATGTTGTGCAGTTCCAATTATTCATAAAGTCACGAATTCAAAAATAATGCAATTCGTGGTCACTTTGAATGACCTCGTTAGTACATGAAAGTAAAAATTGGGCCATAAACCTAGCCCTGTACTTTGGTGTCCAGCAAAATGTAACCTCATGAAATTCAGGTAACAAAAAATGGGAAACATGTTGTGCAAGTTCCAATTATTCATAAAGTCACAAATTCAAAAATAATGCAATTCGTGGTCACTTTGAATGACCTCGTTAGTACATGAAAGTAAAAATTGGGCCATAAACCTAGCCCTGTACTTTGGTGTCCAACAAAATGAGACATCATGAAATTCAGGTAACAAAAAATGGGAAACATGTTGTGCAAGTTCCAATTATTCATAAAGTCACAAATTCAAAAATAATGCAATTCGTGGTCACTTTGAATGACCTCGTTAGTACATGAAAGTAAAAATTGGGCCATAAACCTAGCCCTGTACTTTGGTGTCCAACAAAATGTAACCTCATGAAATTCAGGTAACAAAAAATGGGAAACATGTTGTGCAAGTTCCAATTATTCATAAAGTCACGAATTCAAAAATAATGCAATTGGTGGTCAATTTGAATGACCTCGTTAGTACATGAAAGTAAAAATTTGGGCATGAACCTAGCCGTGTACTTTAGTGTCCAACAAAATCTAACCTCATGAAATTCAGGTAACAAAAAATGGGAAACATGTTGTCCAAGTTCCAATGATTCATAAAGTCACGAATTCAAAAATAATGCAATTTGTGGTCACTTTGAATGACCTCGTTAGTACATGAAAGTAAAAATTGGGCCATAAACCTAGCCCTGTACTTTGGTGTCCAAAAAAATGAGACGTCATGAAATTCAGGTAACAAAAAATGGGAAACATGTTGTGCAAGTTCCAATTATTCATAAAGTCACGAATTCAAAAATAATGCAATTCGTGGTCACTTTGAATGACCTCGTTAGTACATGAAAGTAAAAATTGGGCCATAAACCTAGCCCTGTACTTTGGTGTCCAACAAAATGTAACCTCATGAAATTCAGGTAACAAAAAATGGGAAACATGTTGTGCAAGTTCCAATTATTCATAAAGTCACAAATTCAAAAATAATGCAATTCGTGGTCAATTTGAATGACCTCGTTAGTACATGAAAGTAAAAATTTGGGCATGAACCTAGCCGTGTACTTTAGTGTCCAACAAAATCTAACCTCATGAAATTCAGGTAACAAAAAATGGGAAACATGTTGTGCAAGTTCCAATTATTCATAAAGTCACGAATTCAAAAATAATGCAATTCGTGGTCACTTTGAATGACCTCGTTAGTACATGAAAGTAAAAATTGGGCCATAAACCTAGCCCTGTACTTTGGTGTCCAACAAAATGTAACCTCATGAAATTCAGGTAACAAAAAATGGGAAACATGTTGTGCAGTTCCAATTATTCATAAAGTCACGAATTCAAAAATAATGCAATTCGTGGTCACTTTGAATGACCTCGTTAGTACATGAAAGTAAAAATTGGGCCATAAACCTAGCCCTCTACTTTGGTGTCCAACAAAATGAGACCTCATGAAATTCAGGTAACAAAAAATGGGAAACATGTTGTGCAAGTTCCAATTATTCATAAAGTCACAAATTCAAAAATAATGCAATTCGTGGTCACTTTGAATGACCTCGTTAGTACATGAAAGTAAAAATTGGGCCATAAACCTAGCCCTGTACTTTGGTGTCCAACAAAATGTAACCTCATGAAATTCAGGTAACAAAAAATGGGAAACATGTTGTGCAAGTTCCAATTATTCATAAAGTCACGAATTCAAAAATAATGCAATTCGTGGTCAATTTGAATGACCTCGTTAGTACATGAAAGTAAAAATTTGGGCATGAACCTAGCCGTGTACTTTAGTGTCCAACAAAATCTAACCTCATGAAATTCAGGTAACAAAAAATGGGAAACATGTTGTGCAGTTCCAATTATTCATAAAGTCACGAATTCAAAAATAATGCAATTCGTGGTCACTTTGAATGACCTCGTTAGTACATGAAAGTAAAAATTGGGCCATAAACCTAGCCCTGTACTTTGGTGTCCAACAAAATGTAACCTCATGAAATTCAGGTAACAAAAAATGGGAAACATGTTGTGCAAGTTCCAATTATTCATAAAGTCACGAATTCAAAAATAATGCAATTCGTGGTCACTTTGAATGACCTCGTTAGTACATGAAAGTAAAAATTGGGGCATGAACCTAGCCCTGTACTTTAGTGTCCCACAAAATGAGACCTCATGAAATTCAGGTAACAAAAAATGGGAAACATGTTGTCCAAGCTCCAATTATTCATAAAGTCACAAATTCAAAAATAATGCAATTCGTGGTCAATTTGAATGACCTCGTTAGTACATGAAAGTAAAAATTTGGGCATGAACCTAGCCGTGTACTTTAGTGTCCAACAAAATCTAACCTCATGAAATTCACGTAGAATAAAATGGGAAACATGTAGTGCAAGTTCCAATTATTCATAAAGTCACGAATTCAAAAATAATGCAATTCGTGGTCACTTTGAATGACCTCGTTAGTACATGAAAGTAAAAATTGGGCCATAAACCTAGCCCTGTACTTTGGTGTCCAGCAAAATGTAACCTCATGAAATTCAGGTAACAAAAAATGGGAAACATGTTGTGCAAGTTCCAATTATTCATAAAGTCACAAATTCAAAAATAATGCAATTCGTGGTCAATTTGAATGACCTCGTTAGTACATGAAAGTAAAAATTTGGGCATGAACCTAGCCGTGTACTTTAGTGTCCAACAAAATCTAACCTCATGAAATTCAGGTAACAAAAAATGGGAAACATGTTGTGCAAGTTCCAATTATTCATAAAGTCACGAATTCAAAAATAATGCAATTCGTGGTCACTTTGAATGACCTCGTTAGTACATGAAAGTAAAAATTGGGCCATAAACCTAGCCCTGTACTTTGGTGTCCAACAAAATGTAACCTCATGAAATTCAGGTAACAAAAAATGGGAAACATGTTGTGCAGTTCCAATTATTCATAAAGTCACGAATTCAAAAATAATGCAATTCGTGGTCACTTTGAATGACCTCGTTAGTACATGAAAGTAAAAATTGGGCCATAAACCTAGCCCTGTACTTTGGTGTCCAGCAAAATGTAACCTCATGAAATTCAGGTAACAAAAAATGGGAAACATGTTGTGCAAGTTCCAATTATTCATAAAGTCACAAATTCAAAAATAATGCAATTGGTGGTCAATTTGAATGACCTCGTTAGTACATGAAAGTAAAAATTGGGCCATAAACCTAGCCCTCTACTTTGGTGTCCAACAAAATGAGACCTCATGAAATTCAGGTAACAAAAAATGGGAAACATGTTGTGCAAGCTCCAATTATTCATAAAGTCACGAATTCAAAAATAATGCAATTGGTGGTCAATTTGAATGACCTCGTTAGTACATGAAAGTAAAAATTTGGGCATGAACCTAGCCCTGTACTTTAGTGTCCAACAAAATCTAACCTCATAAAATTCACATAAGAGAAAATGGGAAACTTGTTGTGCAAGTTCCAATTATTCATAAAGTCACAAATTCAAAAATAATGCAATTCGTGGTCACTTTGAATGACCTCGTTAGTACATGAAAGAAAAATTGGCACATAAACCTGGCCCAGTACATTAGTGTCCAACAAAATGAGACCTCATGAAATTCAGGTAACAAAAAATGGGAAACATGTTGTGCAAGTTCCAATTATTCATAAAGTCACAAATTTAAAAATCATGCAATTCGTGGTCACTTTGAATGACCTCGTTAGTACATGAAAGTAAAAATTTGGGCATGAACCTAGCCCTGTACTTTAGTGTCCCACAAAATGTAACCTCATGAAATTCAGGTAACAAAAAATGGGAAACATGTTGTGCAAGCTCCAATTATTCATAAAGTCACGAATTCAAAAATAATGCAATTGGTGGTCAATTTGAATGACCTCGTTAGTACATGAAAGTAAAAATTTGGGCATGAACCTAGCCCTGTACTTTAGTGTCCAACAAAATCTAACCTCATGAAATTCACATAAGAGAAAATGGGAAACTTGTTGTGCAAGTTCCAATTATTCATAAAGTCACAAATTCAAAAATAATGCAATTCGTGGTCACTTTGAATGACCTCGTTAGTACATGAAAGAAAAATTGGCACATAAACCTGGCCCAGTACATTAGTGTCCAACAAAATGAGACCTCATGAAATTCAGGTAACAAAAAATGGGAAACATGTTGTGCAAGTTCCAATTATTCATAAAGTCACAAATTTAAAAATCATGCAATTCGTGGTCACTTTGAATGACCTCGTTAGTACATGAAAGTAAAAATTGGGGCATGAACCTAGCCCTGTACTTTAGTGTCCCACAAAATGTAACCTCATGAAATTCAGGTAACAAAAAATGGGAAACATGTTGTGCAAGCTCCAATTATTCATAAAGTCACGAATTCAAAAATAATGCAATTCGTGGTCACTTTGAATGACCTCGTTAGTACATGAAAGTAAAAATTGGGCCATAAACCTAGCCCTGTACTTTAGTGTCCCACAAAATCTAACCTCATGAAATTCAGGTAACAAAAAATGGGAAACATGTTGTGCAAGCTCCAATTATTCATAAAGTCACGAATTCAAAAATAATGCAATTCGTGGTCACTTTGAATGACCTCGTTAGTACATGAAAGTAAAAATTTCGGCATGAACCTAGCCCTGTACTTTAGTGTCCCACAAAATGTAACCTCATGAAATTCAGGTAACAAAAAATGGGAAACATGTTGTGCAAGCTCCAATTATTTATAAAGTCACAAATTCAAAAATAATGCAATTCGTGGTCACTTTGAATGACCTCGTTAGTACATGAAAGTAAAAATTGGGCCATAAACCTAGCCCTGTAGTTTAGTGTCCCACAAAATCTAACCTCATGAAATTCAGGTAACAAAAAATGGGAAACATGTTGTGCAAGCTCCAATTATTCATAAAGTCACGAATTCAAAAATAATGCAATTGGTGGTCAATTTGAATGACCTCGTTAGTACATGAAAGTAAAAATTTGGGCATGAACCTAGCCCTGTACTTTAGTGTCCAACAAAATCTAACCTCATGAAATTCACATAAGAGAAAATGGGAAACTTGTTGTGCAAGTTCCAATTATTCATAAAGTCACAAATTCAAAAATAATGCAATTCGTGGTCACTTTGAATGACCTCGTTAGTACATGAAAGAAAAATTGGCACATAAACCTGGCCCAGTACATTAGTGTCCAACAAAATGAGACCTCATGAAATTCAGGTAACAAAAAATGGGAAACATGTTGTGCAAGTTCCAATTATTCATAAAGTCACAAATTTAAAAATCATGCAATTCGTGGTCACTTTGAATGACCTCGTTAGTACATGAAAGTAAAAATTGGGGCATGAACCTAGCCCTGTACTTTAGTGTCCCACAAAATGTAACCTCATGAAATTCAGGTAACAAAAAATGGGAAACATGTTGTGCAAGCTCCAATTATTCATAAAGTCACGAATTCAAAAATAATGCAATTCGTGGTCACTTTGAATGACCTCGTTAGTACATGAAAGTAAAAATTGGGTCATAAACCTAGCCCTGTACTTTAGTGTCCCACAAAATCTAACCTCATGAAATTCAGGTAACAAAAAATGGGAAACATGTTGTGCAAGCTCCAATTATTCATAAAGTCACGAATTCAAAAATAATGCAATTCGTGGTCACTTTGAATGACCTCGTTAGTACATGAAAGTAAAAATTGGGCCATAAACCTAGCCCTCTACTTTGGTGTCCAACAAAATGAGACCTCATGAAATTCATGTAAAATAATATGGAAAACATGTTGTGCAAGTTCCAATTATTCATAAAGTCACGAATTCAAAAATAATGCAATTCGTGGTCACTTTGAATGACCTCGTTAGTACATGAAAGTAAAAATTGGCACATAAACCTGGCCCAGTACATTAGTGTCCAACAAAATGAGACCTCATGAAATTCAGGTAACAAAAAATGGGAAACATGTTGTGCAAGTTCCAATTATTCATAAAGTCACGAATTCAAAAATAATGCAATTCGTGGTCAATTTGAATGACCTCGTTAGTTCATGAAAGTGAAAATTTGGGCATGAACCTAGCCCTGTACTTTAGTGTCCAACAAAATCTAACCTCATGAAATTCAGATAAGAGAAAATGGGAAACTTGTTGTGCAAGTTCCAATTATTCATAAAGTCACAAATTCAAAAATAATGCAATTCGTGGTCACTTTGAATGACCTCGTTAGTACATAAAAGTAAAAATTGGGCCATAAACCTAGCCCTCTACTTTGGTGTCCAACAAAATGAGACCTCATGAAATTCATGTAAAATAATATGGAAAACATGTTGTGCAAGTTCCAATTATTCATAAAGTCACGAATTCAAAAATAATGCAATTCGTGGTCACTTTGAATGACCTCGTTAGTACATGAAAGTAAAAATTGGCACATAAACCTGGCCCAGTACATTAGTGTCCAACAAAATGAGACCTCATGAAATTCAGGTAACAAAAAATGGGAAACATGTTGTGCAAGTTCCAATTATTCATAAAGTCACGAATTCAAAAATAATGCAATTCGTGGTCAATTTGAATGACCTCGTTAGTTCATGAAAGTGAAAATTTGGGCATGAACCTAGCCCTGTACTTTAGTGTCCAACAAAATCTAACCTCATGAAATTCAGATAAGAGAAAATGGGAAACTTGTTGTGCAAGTTCCAATTATTCATAAAGTCACAAATTCAAAAATAATGCAATTCGTGGTCACTTTGAATGACCTCGTTAGTACATAAAAGTAAAAATTGGGCCATAAACCTAGCCCTCTACTTTGGTGTCCAACAAAATGAGACCTCATGAAATTCATGTAAAATAATATGGAAAACATGTTGTGCAAGTTCCAATTATTCATAAAGTCACGAATTCAAAAATAATGCAATTCGTGGTCACTTTGAATGACCTCGTTAGTACATGAAAGTAAAAATTGGCACATAAACCTGGCCCAGTACATTAGTGTCCAACAAAATGAGACCTCATGAAATTCAGGTAACAAAAAATGGGAAACATGTTGTGCAAGTTCCAATTATTCATAAAGTCACGAATTCAAAAATAATGCAATTCGTGGTCACTTTGAATGACCTCGTTAGTACATGAAAGTAAAAATTGGGGCATGAACCTAGCCATGTACTTTAGTGTCCAACAAAATCTAACCTCATGAAATTCACATAAGAGAAAATGGGAAACATGTTGTGCAAGTTCCAATTATTCTTAAAGTCACAAATTCAAAAATAATGCAATTCGTGGTCACTTTGAATGACCCCGTTAGTACATAAAAGTAAAAATTGGGCCATGAACCTAGCCCTCTTCTTTGGTGTCCAACAAAATGAGACCTCATGAAATTCACGTAAAAAAATATGGAAAACGTGTTGTGCAAGTTCCAATTATTCATAAAGTCACAAATTCAAAAATCATGCAATTCGTGGTCACTTTGAATGACCTCGTTAGTACATGAAAGTAAAAATTGGGCCATAAACCTAGCCCTCTACTTTGGTGTCCAACAAAATGAGACCTCATGAAATTCACGTAAAAAAATATGGAAAACGTGTTGTGCAAGTTCCAATTATTCATAAAGTCACGAATTCAAAAATAATGCAATTCGTGGTCACTTTGAATGACCTCGTTAGTACATGAAAATAAAAATTGGGCCATAAACCTAGCCCTCTACTTTGGTGTCCAACAAAATGAGACCTCATGAAATTCACGTAAAAAAATATGGAAAACGTGTTGTGCAAGTTCCAATTATTCATAAAGTCACAAATTCAAAAATCATGCAATTCGTGGTCACTTTGAATGACCTCGTTAGTACATGAAAGTAAAAATTGGGCCATAAACCTAGCCCCGTACTTTAGTGTCCCACAAAATCTAACCGCAGGCAATTCAGGTAACAAAAAATGGGAAACATGTTGTGCAGGCTCCAATTATTCATAAAGTCACGAATTCAAGAATAATGCAATTCGTGGTCAATTTGAATGACCTCGTTAGTACATGAAAGTAAAAATTTGGGCATGAACCTAGCCATGTACTTTAGTGTCCAACAAAATCTAACCTCATGAAATTCACGTCGAATACAATGGGAAACATGTTGTGCAAGTTCCAATTACTCATAAAGTCACGAATTCAAAAATAATGCAATTCGTGGTCACTTTGAATGACCTCGTTAGTACATGAAAGTAAAAATTTGGGCATGAACCTAGTCCTGTACTTTAGTGTCCAACAAAATCTAACCTCATGAAATTCACATAATAGAAAATGGGAAACATATTGTGCAAGTTCCAATTATTCATAAAGTCACAAATTCAAAAATAATGCAATTCGTGGTCACTTTGAATGACCTTGTTAGTACATGAAAGTAAAAATTGGCACATAAACCTGGCCCAGTACATTAGTGTCCAACAAAATGAGACCTCATGAAATTCACGTAGAATAAAATGGGAAACATGTTGTGCAAGTTCCAATTATTCATAAAGTCACGAATTCAAAAATAATGCAATTCGTGGTCACTTTGAATGACCTCGTTAGTACATGAAAGTAAAAATTTGGGCATGAACCTAGCCATGTACTTTAGTGTCCAACAAAATCTAACCTCATGAAATTCACGTAGAATAAAATGGGAAACATGTTGTGCAAGCTCCAATTATTCATAAAGTCACAAATTCAAAAATAATGCAATTCGTGGTCAATTTGAATGACCTCGTTAGTACATGAAAGTAAAAATTTGGGCATGAACCTGGCCCAGTACATTAGTGTCCAACAAAATGAGACCTCATGAAATTCAGGTAACAAAAAATGGGAAACATGTTGTGCAAGTTCCAATTATTCATAAAGTCACGAATCCAAAAAAAATGCAATTCGTGGTCACTTTGAATGACCTCGATAGTACATGAAAGTAAAAATTGGGTCATGAACCTAGCCCTGTACTTTAGTGTCCAACAAAATGTAACCTCATGAAATTCACATAAGAGAAAATGGGAAACATGTTGTGCAAGTTCCAATTATTCATAAAGTCACGAATTCAAAAATAATGCAATTCGTGGTCACTTTGAATGACCTCGTTAGTACATGAAAGTAAAAATTGGGCCATAAACCTAGCCCTCTACTTTGGTGTCCAACAAAATGAGACCTCATGAAATTCACGTAAAAAAATATGGAAAACGTGTTGTGCAAGTTCCAATTATTCATAAAGTCACAAATTCAAAAATAATGCAATTCGTGGTCACTTTGAATGACCTCGTTAGTACATGAAAGTAAAAATTGGGCCATAAACCTAGCCCTGTACTTTAGTGTCCCACAAAATCTAACCTCATAAAATTCAGGTAATAAAAAATGGGAAACATGTTGTGCAGGCTCCAATTATTCATAAAGTCACGAATTCAAGAATAATGCAATTCGTGGTCAATTTGAATGACCTCGTTAGTACATGAAAGTAAAAATTTGGGCATGAACCTAGCCATGTACTTTAGTGTCCAACAAAATCTAACCTCATGAAATTCACATAAGAGAAAATGGGAAACATGTTGTGCAAGTTCCAATTATTCATAAAGTCACGAATTCAAAAATAATGCAATTCGTGGTCACTTTGAATGACCTCGTTAGTACATGAAAGTAAAAATTTGGGCATGAACCTAGTCCTGTACTTTAGTGTCCAACAAAATCTAACCTCATGAAATTCACATAATAGAAAATGGGAAACATATTGTGCAAGTTCCAATTATTCATAAAGTCACAAATTCAAAAATAATGCAATTCGTGGTCACTTTGAATGACCTCGTTAGTACATGAAAGTAAAAATTGGCACATAAACCTGGCCCAGTACATTAGTGTCCAACAAAATGAGACCTCATGAAATTCACGTAGAATAAAATGGGAAACATGTTGTGCAAGTTCCAATTATTCATAAAGTCACGAATTCAAAAATAATGCAATTCGTGGTCACTTTGAATGACCTCGTTAGTACATGAAAGTAAAAATTGGGGCATGAACCTAGCCGTGTACTTTAGTGTCCCACAAAATCTAACCTCATGAAATTCAGGTAACAAAAAATGGGAAACATGTTGTGCAAGCTCCAATTATTCATAAAGTCACAAATTCAAAAATAATGCAATTCGTGGTCAATTTGAATGACCTCGTTAGTACATGAAAGTAAAAATTGGCACATAAACCTGGACCAGTACATTAGTGTCCAACAAAATGAGACCTCATGAAATTCAGGTAACAAAAAATGGGAAACATGTTGTGCAAGTTCCAATTATTCATAAAGTCACGAATCCAAAAAAAATGCAATTCGTGGTCACTTTGAATGACCTCGATAGTACATGAAAGTAAAAATTGGGTCATGAACCTAGCCCTGTACTTTAGTGTCCAACAAAATGTAACCTCATGAAATTCACGTAAGAAAAAATGGGAAACATGTTGTGCAAGTTCCAATTATTCATAAAGTCACGAATTCAAAAATAATGCAATTCGTGGTCACTTTGAATGACCTCGTTAGTACATGAAAGTAAAAATTGGGCCATAAACCTAGCCCTCTACTTTGGTGTCCAACAAAATGAGACCTCATGAAATTCACGTAAAAAAATATGGAAAACGTGTTGTGCAAGTTCCAATTATTCATAAAGTCACAAATTCAAAAATAATGCAATTCGTGGTCACTTTGAATGACCTCGTTAGTACATGAAAGTAAAAATTGGGCCATAAACCTAGCCCTGTACTTTAGTGTCCCACAAAATGTAACCTCATGAAATTCAGGTAACAAAAAATGGGAAACATGTTGTGCAGGCTCCAATTATTCATAAAGTCACGAATTCAAGAATAATGCAATTCGTGGTCAATTTGAATGACCTCGTTAGTACATGAAAGTAAAAATTTGGGCATGAACCTAGCCATGTACTTTAGTGTCCAACAAAATCTAACCTCATGAAATTCACATAAGAGAAAATGGGAAACATGTTGTGCAAGTTCCAATTATTCATAAAGTCACGAATTCAAAAATAATGCAATTCGTGGTCACTTTGAATGACCTCGTTAGTACATGAAAGTAAAAATTTGGGCATGAACCTAGTCCTGTACTTTAGTGTCCAACAAAATCTAACCTCATGAAATTCACATAATAGAAAATGGGAAACATATTGTGCAAGTTCCAATTATTCATAAAGTCACAAATTCAAAAATAATGCAATTCGTGGTCACTTTGAATGACCTCGTTAGTACATGAAAGTAAAAATTGGGGCATGAACCTAGCCGTGTACTTTAGTGTCCCACAAAATCTAACCTCATGAAATTCAGGTAACAAAAAATGGGAAACATGTTGTGCAAGCTCCAATTATTCATAAAGTCACAAATTCAAAAATAATGCAATTCGTGGTCACTTTGAATGACCTCGTTAGTACATGAAAGTAAAAATTGGGCCATAAACCTAGCCCTCTACTTTGGTGTCCAACAAAATGAGACCTCATGAAATTCACGTAAAAAAATATGGAAAACATGTTGTGCAAGTTCCAATTATTCATAAAGTCACGAATTCAAAAATAATGCAATTCGTGGTCACTTTGAATGACCTCGTTAGTACATGAAAGTAAAAATTGGCACATAAACCTGGCCCAGTACATTAGTGTCCAACAAAATGAGACCTCATGAAATTCAGGTGACAAAAAATGGGAAACATGTTGTGCAAGTTCCAATTATTCATAAAGTCACGAATTCGAAAATTATGCAATTCGTGGTCAATTTGAATGACCTCGTTAGTACATGAAAGTAAAAATTTGGGCATGAACCTAGCCATGTACTTTAGTGTCCAACAAAATCTAACCTCATGAAATTCACATAAGAGAAAATGGGAAACATGTTGTGCAAGTTCCAATTATTCATAAAGTCACGAATTCAAAAATAATGCAATTCGTTGTCAATTTGAATGACCTCGTTAGTACATGAAAGTAAAAATTTGGGCATGAACCTAGCCGTGTACTTTAGTGTCCAACAAAATCTAACCTCATGAAATTCACGTAGAATAAAATGGGAAACATGTTGTGCAAGTTCCAATTATTCATAAAGTCACGAATTCAAAAATCATGCAATTCGTGGTCACTTTGAATGACCTCGTTAGTACATGAAAGTAAAAATTGGGCCATAAACCTAGCCCTCTACTTTGGTGTCCAACAAAATGTAACCTCATGAAATTCAGGTAACAAAAAAAGGGAAACATGTTGTGCAAGTTCCAATTATTCATAAAGTCACGAATTCAAAAATCATGCAATTCGTGGTCAATTTGAATGACCTCGTTAGTACATGAAAGAAAAATTGGCACATAAACCTGGCCCAGTACATTAGTGTCCAACAAAATGAGACCTCATGAAATTCAGGTAACAAAAAATGGGAAACATGTTGTGCAAGTTCCAATTATTCATAAAGTCACAAATTCAAAAATCATGCAATTCGTGGTCACTTTGAATGACCTCGTTAGTACATGAACGTAAAAATTGGGCCATGAACCTAGCCCTGTACTTTAGTGTCCCAGAAAATGTAACCTCATGAAATTCAGGTAACAAAAAATGGGAAACATGTTGTGCAAGCTCCAATTATTCATAAAGTCACGAATTCAAAAATAATGCAATTCGTGGTCACTTTGAATGACCTCGTTAGTACATGAAAGTAAAAATTGGGCCATAAACCTAGCCCTGTACTTTAGTGTCCCACAAAATCTAACCTCATGAAATTCAGGTAACAAAAAATGGGAAACATGTTGTGCAAGCTCCAATTATTCATAAAGTCACGAATTCAAAAATAATGCAATTCGTGGTCACTTTGAATGACCTCGTTAGTACATGAAAGTAAAAATTTCGGCATGAACCTAGCCCTGTACTTTAGTCTCCCACAAAATGTAACCTCATGAAATTCAGGTAACAAAAAATGGGAAACATGTTGTGCAAGCTCCAATTATTCATAAAGTCACAAATCCAAAAATAATGCAATTCGTGGTCACTTTGAATGACCTCGTTAGTACATGAAAGTAAAAATTGGGCCATAAACCTAGCCCTGTACTTTAGTGTCCCACAAAATCTAACCTCATGAAATTCAGGTAACAAAAAATGGGAAACATGTTGTGCAAGCTCCAATTATTCATAAAGTCACGAATTCAAAAATAATGCAATTCGTGGTCACTTTGAATGACCTCGTTCGTACATGAAAGTAAAAATTGGGCCATAAACCTAGCCCTGTACTTTAGTGTCCCACAAAATCTAACCTCATGAAATTCAGGTAACAAAAAATGGGAAACATGTTGTGCAAGCTCCAATTATTCATAAAGTCACGAATTCAAAAATAATGCAATTCGTGGTCAATTTGAATGACCTCGTTAGTACATGAAAGTAAAAATTTGGGCATGAACCTAGCCCTGTACTTTAGTGTCCAACAAAATCTAACCTCATGAAATTCACATAAGAGAAAATGGGAAACTTGTTGTGCAAGTTCCAATTATTCATAAAGTCACAAATTCAAAAATAATGCAATTCGTGGTCACTTTGAATGACCTCGTTAGTACATAAAAGTAAAAATTGGGCCATAAACCTAGCCCTCTACTTTGGTGTCCAACAAAATGAGACCTCATGAAATTCACGTAAAAAAATATGGAAAACATGTTGTGCAAGTTCCAATTATTCATAAAGTCACAAATTCAAAAATAATGCAATTCGTGGTCACTTTGAATGACCTCGTTAGTACATGAAAGTAAAAATTGGCACATAAACCTGGCCCAGTACATTAGTGTCCAACAAAATGAGACCTCATGAAATTCAGGTAACAAAAAATGGGAAACATGTTGTGCAAGTTCCAATTATTCATAAAGTCACGAATTCAAAAATAATGCAATTCGTGGTCAATTTGAATGACCTCGTTAGTACATGAAAGTGAAAATTTGGGCATGAACCTAGCCCTGTACTTTAGTGTCCAACAAAATCTAACCTCATGAAATTCAGATAAGAGAAAATGGGAAACTTGTTGTGCAAGTTCCAATTATTCATAAAGTCACAAATTCAAAAATAATGCAATTCGTGGTCACTTTGAATGACCTCGTTAGTACATAAAAGTAAAAATTGGGCCATAAACCTAGCCCTCTACTTTGGTGTCCAACAAAATGAGACCTCATGAAATTCACGTAAAATAATATGGAAAACATGTTGTGCAAGTTCCAATTATTCATAAAGTCACGAATTCAAAAATAATGCAATTCGTGGTCACTTTGAATGACCTCGTTAGTACATGAAAGTAAAAATTGGGCCATAAACCTAGCCCTGTACTTTAGTGTCCAACAAAATGTAACCTCATGAAATTCACGTAAGAGAAAATGGGAAACTTGTTGTGCAAGTTCCAATTATTCATAAAGTCACAAATTCAAAAATAATGCAATTCGTGGTCACTTTGAATGACCTCGTTAGTACATGAAAGTAAAAATTGGGCCATAAACCTAGCCCTGTACTTTAGTGTCCCACAAAATCTAACCTCATGAAATTCAGGTAACAAAAAATGGGAAACATGTTGTGCAAGTTCCAATTATTCATAAAGTCACGAATCCAAAAAAAATGCAATTCGTGGTCACTTTGAATGACCTCGATAGTACATGAAAGTAAAAATCGGGTCATGAACCTAGCCCTGTACTTTAGTGTCCAACAAAATGTAACCTCATGAAATTCACGTAAGAGAAAATGGGAAACATGTTGTGCAAGTTCCAATTATTCATAAAGTCACGAATTCGAAAATAATGCAATTCGTGGTCACTTTGAATGACCTCGTTAGTACATGAAAGTAAAAATTGGGCCATAAACCTAGCCCTGTACTTTAGTGTCCCACAAAATCTAACCGCAGGCAATTCAGGTAACAAAAAATGGGAAACATGTTGTGCAAATTCCAATTATTCATAAAGTCACGAATTCAAAAATAATGCAATTCGTGGTCACCTTGATTGACCTCGTTAGTACATGAAAGTAAAAATTTGGGCATGAACCTAGCCCTGTACTTTAGTGTCCAACAAAATCTAACCTCATGAAATTCACATAAGAGAAAATGGGAAACATGTTGTGCAAGTTCCAATTATTCATAAAGTCACAAATTCAAAAATAATGCAATTCGTGGTCACTTTGAATGACCTCGTTAGTACATAAAAGTAAAAATTGGGCCATAAACCTGGCCCAGTACATTAGTGTCCAACAAAATGAGACCTCATGAAATTCAGGTGACAAAAAATGGGAAACATGTTGTGCAAGTTCCAATTATTCATAAAGTCACGAATTCAAAAATTATGCAATTCGTGGTCAATTTGAATGACCTCGTTAGTACATGAAAGTAAAAATTTGGGCATGAACCTAGCCCTGTACTTTAGTGTCCAACAAAATCTAACCTCATGAAATTCACATAAGAGAAAATGGGAAACATGTTGTGCAAGTTCCAATTATTCATAAAGTCACAAATTCAAAAATAATGCAATTCTTGGTCACTTTGAATGACCTCGTTAGTACATGAAAGTAAAAATTGGCACATAAACCTGGCCCAGTACATTAGTGTCCAACAAAATGAGACCTCATGAAATTCACGTAGAATAAAATGGGAAACATGTTGTGCAAGTTCCAATTATTCATAAAGTCACGAATTCAAAAATAATGCAATTCGTGGTCAATTTGAATGACCTCGTTAGTACATGAAAGAAAAATTGGCACATAAACCTGGCCCAGTACATTAGTGTCCAACAAAATGAGACCTCATGAAATTCAGGTAACAAAAAATGGGAAACATGTTGTGCAAGTTCCAATTATTCATAAAGTCACAAATTCAAAAATCATGCAATTCGTGGTCACTTTGAATGACCTCGTTAGTACATGAAAGTAAAAATTGGGCCATGAACCTAGCCCTGTACTTTAGTGTCCCAGAAAATGTAACCTCATGAAATTCAGGTAACAAAAAATGGGAAACATGTTGTGCAAGCTCCAATTATTCATAAAGTCACGAATTCAAAAATAATGCAATTCGTGGTCAATTTGAATGACCTCGTTAGTACATGAAAGTAAAAATTGGGCCATAAACCTAGCCCTGTACTTTAGTGTCCCACAAAATCTAACCTCATGAAATTCAGGTAACAAAAAATGGGAAACATGTTGTGCAAGCTCCAATTATTCATAAAGTCACGAATTCAAAAATAATGCAATTCGTGGTCACTTTGAATGACCTCGTTAGTACATGAAAGTAAAAATTTCGGCATGAACCTAGCCCTGTACTTTAGTCTCCCACAAAATGTAACCTCATGAAATTCGGGTAACAAAAAATGGGAAACATGTTGTGCAAGCTCCAATTATTCATAAAGTCACAAATCCAAAAATAATGCAATTCGTGGTCACTTTGAATGACCTCGTTAGTACATGAAAGTAAAAATTGGGCCATAAACCTAGCCCTGTACTTTAGTGTCCCACAAAATCTAACCTCATGAAATTCAGGTAACAAAAAATGGGAAACATGTTGTGCAAGCTCCAATTATTCATAAAGTCACAAATTCAAAAATAATGCAATTCGTGGTCAATTTGAATGACCTTGTTAGTACATGAAAGTAAAAATTTGGGCATGAACCTAGCCCTGTACTTTAGTGTCCAACAAAATCTAACCTCATGAAATTCACATAAGAGAAAATGGGAAACTTGTTGTGCAAGTTCCAATTATTCATAAAGTCACAAATTCAAAAATAATGCAATTCGTGGTCACTTTGAATGACCTCGTTAGTACATAAAAGTAAAAATTGGGCCATAAACCTAGCCCTCTACTTTGGTGTCCAACAAAATGAGACCTCATGAAATTCACGTAAAAAAATATGGAAAACATGTTGTGCAAGTTCCAATTATTCATAAAGTCACGAATTCAAAAATAATGCAATTCGTGGTCACTTTGAATGACCTCGTTAGTACATGAAAGTAAAAATTGGCACATAAACCTGGCCCAGTACATTAGTGTCCAACAAAATGAGACCTCATGAAATTCAGGTAACAAAAATGGGAAACATGTTGTGCAAGTTCCAATTATTCATAAAGTCACGAATTCAAAAATAATGCAATTCGTGGTCAATTTGAATGACCTCGTTAGTACATGAAAGTGAAAATTTGGGCATGAACCTAGCCCTGTACTTTAGTGTCCAACAAAATCTAACCTCATGAAATTCAGATAAGAGAAAATGGGAAACTTGTTGTGCAAGTTCCAATTATTCATAAAGTCACAAATTCAAAAATAATGCAATTCGTGGTCACTTTGAATGACCTCGTTAGTACATAAAAGTAAAAATTGGGCCATAAACCTAGCCCTCTACTTTGGTGTCCAACAAAATGAGACCTCATGAAATTCACGTAAAATAATATGGAAAACATGTTGTCCAAGTTCCAATTATTCATAAAGTCACGAATTCAAAAATAATGCAATTCGTGGTCACTTTGAATGACCTCGTTAGTACATGAAAGTAAAAATTGGCACATAAACCTGGCCCAGTACATTAGTGTCCAACAAAATGAGACCTCATGAAATTCAGGTAACAAAAAATGGGAAACATGTTGTGCAAGTTCCAATTATTCATAAAGTCACGAATTCAAAAATCATGCAATTCGTGGTCAATTTGAATGACCTCGTTAGTACATGAAAGAAAAATTGGCACATAAACCTGGCCCAGTACATTAGTGTCCAACAAAATGAGACCTCATGAAATTCAGGTAACAAAAAATGGGAAACATGTTGTGCAAGTTCCAATTATTCATAAAGTCACAAATTCAAAAATCATGCAATTCGTGGTCACTTTGAATGACCTCGTTAGTACATGAAAGTAAAAATTGGGGCATGAACCTAGCCCTGTACTTTAGTGTCCCACAAAATGTAACCTCATGAAATTCAGGTAACAAAAAATGGGAAACATGTTGTGCAAGTTCCAATTATTCATAAAGTCACGAATTCAAAAATAATGCAATTCGTGGTCACTTTGAATGACCTCGTTAGTACATGAAAGTAAAAATTGGGCCATAAACCTAGCCCTGTACTTTAGTGTCCCACAAAATCTAACCTCATGAAATTCAGGTAACAAAAAATGGGAAACATGTTGTGCAAGCTCCAATTATTCATAAAGTTACGAATTCAAAAATAATGCAATTCGTGGTCACTTTGAATGACCTCGTTAGTACATGAAAGTAAAAATTGGGCCATAAACCTAGCCCTGTACTTTAGTGTCCAACAAAATCTAACCTCATGAAATTCAGCTAACAAAAAATGGGAAACATGTTGTGCAAGCTCCAATTATTCATAAAGTCACGAATTCAAAAATAATGCAATTGGTGGTCAATTTGAATGACCTCGTTAGTACATGAAAGTAAAAATTTGGGCATAAACCTAGCCCTGTACTTTAGTGTCCAACAAAATCTAACCTCATGAAATTCACATAAGAGAAAATGGGAAACTTGTTGTGCAAGTTCCAATTATTCATAAAGTCACAAATTCAAAAATAATGCAATTCGTGGTCACTTTGAATGACCTCGTTAGTACATAAAAGTAAAAATTGGGCCATAAACCTAGCCCTCTACTTTGGTGTCCAACAAAATGAGACCTCATGAAATTCACGTAAAAAAATATGGAAAACATGTTGTGCAAGTTCCAATTATTCATAAAGTCACGAATTCAAAAATCATGCAATTCGTGGTCACTTTGAATGACCTCGTTAGTACATGAAAGTAAAAATTGGCACATAAACCTGGCCCAGTACATTAGTGTCCAACAAAATGAGACCTCATGAAATTCAGGTAACAAAAAATGGGAAACATGTTGTGCAAGCTCCAATTATTCATAAAGTCACGAATTCAAAAATAATGCAATTCGTGGTCACTTTGAATGACCTCGTTAGTACATGAAAGTAAAAATTGGGCCATAAACCTAGCCCTGTACTTTAGTGTCCCACAAAATCTAACCTCATGAAATTCAGGTAACAAAAAATGGGAAACATGTTGTGCAAGCTCCAATTATTCATAAAGTCACGAATTCAAAAATAATGCAATTCGTGGTCACTTTGAATGACCTCGTTAGTACATGAAAGTAAAAATTTCGGCATGAACCTAGCCCTGTACTTTAGTCTCCCACAAAATGTAACCTCATGAAATTCGGGTAACAAAAAATGGGAAACATGTTGTGCAAGCTCCAATTATTCATAAAGTCACAAATCCAAAAATAATGCAATTCGTGGTCACTTTGAATGACCTCGTTAGTACATGAAAGTAAAAATTGGGCCATAAACCTAGCCCTGTACTTTAGTGTCCCACAAAATCTAACCTCATGAAATTCAGGTAACAAAAAATGGGAAACATGTTGTGCAAGCTCCAATTATTCATAAAGTCACGAATTCAAAAATAATGCAATTCGTGGTCACTTTGAATGACCTCGTTCGTACATGAAAGTAAAAATTGGGCCATAAACCTAGCCCTGTACTTTAGTGTCCCACAAAATCTAACCTCATGAAATTCAGGTAACAAAAAATGGGAAACATGTTGTGCAAGCTCCAATTATTCATAAAGTCACGAATTCAAAAATAATGCAATTGGTGGTCAATTTGAATGACCTCGTTAGTACATGAAAGTAAAAATTTGGGCATGAACCTAGCCCTGTACTTTAGTGTCCAACAAAATCTAACCTCATGAAATTCACATAAGAGAAAATGGGAAACTTGTTGTGCAAGTTCCAATTATTCATAAAGTCACAAATTCAAAAATAATGCAATTCGTGGTCACTTTGAATGACCTCGTTAGTACATAAAAGTAAAAATTGGGCCATAAACCTAGCCCTCTACTTTGGTGTCCAACAAAATGAGACCTCATGAAATTCACGTAAAAAAATATGGAAAACATGTTGTGCAAGTTCCAATTATTCATAAAGTCACGAATTCAAAAATAATGCAATTCGTGGTCACTTTGAATGACCTCGTTAGTACATGAAAGTAAAAATTGGCACATAAACCTGGCCCAGTACATTAGTGTCCAACAAAATGAGACCTCATGAAATTCAGGTAACAAAAATGGGAAACATGTTGTGCAAGTTCCAATTATTCATAAAGTCACGAATTCAAAAATAATGCAATTCGTGGTCAATTTGAATGACCTCGTTAGTACATGAAAGTGAAAATTTGGGCATGAACCTAGCCCTGTACTTTAGTGTCCAACAAAATCTAACCTCATGAAATTCAGATAAGAGAAAATGGGAAACTTGTTGTGCAAGTTCCAATTATTCATAAAGTCACAAATTCAAAAATAATGCAATTCGTGGTCACTTTGAATGACCTCGTTAGTACATAAAAGTAAAAATTGGGCCATAAACCTAGCCCTCTACTTTGGTGTCCAACAAAATGAGACCTCATGAAATTCACGTAAAATAATATGGAAAACATGTTGTCCAAGTTCCAATTATTCATAAAGTCACGAATTCAAAAATAATGCAATTCGTGGTCACTTTGAATGACCTCGTTAGTACATGAAAGTAAAAATTGGCACATAAACCTGGCCCAGTACATTAGTGTCCAACAAAATGAGACCTCATGAAATTCAGGTAACAAAAAATGGGAAACATGTTGTGCAAGTTCCAATTATTCATAAAGTCACGAATTCAAAAATAATGCAATTCGTGGTCAATTTGAATGACCTCGTTAGTACATGAAAGAAAAATTGGCACATAAACCTGGCCCAGTACATTAGTGTCCAACAAAATGAGACCTCATGAAATTCAGGTAACAAAAAATGGGAAACATGTTGTGCAAGTTCCAATTATTCATAAAGTCACAAATTCAAAAATCATGCAATTCGTGGTCACTTTGAATGACCTCGTTAGTACATGAAAGTAAAAATTGGGGCATGAACCTAGCCCTGTACTTTAGTGTCCCACAAAATGTAACCTCATGAAATTCAGGTAACAAAAAATGGGAAACATGTTGTGCAAGTTCCAATTATTCATAAAGTCACGAATTCAAAAATAATGCAATTCGTGGTCACTTTGAATGACCTCGTTAGTACATGAAAGTAAAAATTGGGCCATAAACCTAGCCCTGTACTTTAGTGTCCCACAAAATCTAACCTCATGAAATTCAGGTAACAAAAAATGGGAAACATGTTGTGCAAGCTCCAATTATTCATAAAGTCACGAATTCAAAAATAATGCAATTCGTGGTCACTTTGAATGACCTCGTTAGTACATGAAAGTAAAAATTTCGGCATGAACCTAGCCCTGTACTTTAGTGTCCCACAAAATGTAACCTCATGAAATTCAGGTAACAAAAAATGGGAAACATGTTGTGCAAGCTCCAATTATTCATAAAGTCACAAATTCAAAAATAATGCAATTCGTGGTCACTTTGAATGACCTCGTTAGTACATGAAAGTAAAAATTGGGCCATAAACCTAGCCCTGTACTTTAGTGTCCCACAAAATCTAACCTCATGAAATTCAGGTAACAAAAAATGGGAAACATGTTGTGCAAGCTCCAATTATTCATAAAGTCACGAATTCAAAAATAATGCAATTGGTGGTCAATTTGAATGACCTCGTTAGTACATGAAAGTAAAAATTTGGGCATAAACCTAGCCCTGTACTTTAGTGTCCAACAAAATCTAACCTCATGAAATTCACATAAGAGAAAATGGGAAACTTGTTGTGCAAGTTCCAATTATTCATAAAGTCACAAATTCAAAAATAATGCAATTCGTGGTCACTTTGAATGACCTCGTTAGTACATAAAAGTAAAAATTGGGCCATAAACCTAGCCCTCTACTTTGGTGTCCAACAAAATGAGACCTCATGAAATTCACGTAAAAAAATATGGAAAACATGTTGTGCAAGTTCCAATTATTCATAAAGTCACGAATTCAAAAATCATGCAATTCGTGGTCACTTTGAATGACCTCGTTAGTACATGAAAGTAAAAATTGGCACATAAACCTGGCCCAGTACATTAGTGTCCAACAAAATGAGACCTCATGAAATTCAGGTAACAAAAAATGGGAAACATGTTGTGCAAGCTCCAATTATTCATAAAGTCACGAATTCAAAAATAATGCAATTGGTGGTCAATTTGAATGACCTCGTTAGTACATGAAAGTAAAAATTTGGGCATGAACCTAGCCCTGTACTTTAGTGTCCAGCAAAATCTAACCTCATGAAATTCAGATAAGAGAAAATGGGAAACTTGTTGTGCAAGTTCCAATTATTCATAAAGTCACAAATTCAAAAATAATGCAATTCGTGGTCACTTTGAATGACCTCGTTAGTACATAAAAGTAAAAATTGGGCCATAAACCTAGCCCTCTACTTTGGTGTCCAACAAAATGAGACCTCATGAAATTCACGTAAAAAAATATGGAAAACATGTTGTGCAAGTTCCAATTATTCATAAAGTCACGAATTCGAAAATAATGCAATTCGTGGTCACTTTGAATGACCTCGTTAGTACATGAAAGTAAAAATTGGCACATAAACCTGGCCCAGTACATTAGTGTCCAACAAAATGAGACCTCATAAAATTCAGGTAACAAAAAATGGGAAACATGTTGTGCAAGTTCCAATTATTCATAAAGTCACGAATTCAAAAATAATGCAATTCGTGGTCACTTTGAATGACCTCGTTAGTACATGAAAGTAAAAATTTGGGCATGAACCTAGCCATGTACTTTAGTGTCCAACAAAATCTAACCTCATGAAATTCACATAAGAGAAAATGGGAAACATGTTGTGCAAGTTCCAATTATTCATAAAGTCACGAATTCAAAAATAATGCAATTCGTGGTCACTTTGAATGACCCCGTTAGTACATAAAAGTAAAAATTGGGCCATAAACCTAGCCCTCTACTTTGGTGTCCAACAAAATGAGACCTCATGAAATTCACGTAAAAAAATATGGAAAACATGTTGTGCAAGTTCCAATTATTCATAAAGTCACGAATTGAAAAATAATGCAATTCGTGGTCACTTTGAATGACCTCGTTAGTACATGAAAGTAAAAATTGGCACATAAACCTGGCCCAGTACATTAGTGTCCAACAAAATGAGACCTCATGAAATTCAGGTAACAAAAAATGGGAAACATGTTGTGCAAGTTCCAATTATTCATAAAGTCACGAATTCAAAAATAATGCAATTCGTGGTCAATTTGAATGACCTCGTTAGTACATGAAAGTAAAAATTTGGGCATGAACCTAGCCCTGTACTTTAGTGTCCAACAAAATCTAACCTCATGAAATTCACATAAGAGAAAATGGGAAACATGTTGTGCAAGTTCCAATTATTCATAAAGTCACGAATTCAAAAATAATGCAATTCGTGGTCACTTTGAATGACCTCGTTAGTACATGAAAGTAAAAATTGGCACATAAACCTGGCCCATTACATTAGTGTCCAACAAAATGAGACCTCATGAAATTCAGGTAACAAAAAATGGGAAACATGTTGTGCAAGTTCCAATTATTCATAAAGTCACGAATTCAAAAATCATGCAATTCGTGGTCACTTTGAATGACCTCGTTAGTACATGAAAGTAAAAATTGGGCCATAAACCTAGCCCTGTACTTTAGTGTCCCACAAAATCTAACCTCATGAAATTCAGGTAACAAAAAATGGGAAACATGTTGTGCAAGCTCCAATTATTCATAAAGTCACGAATTCAAGAATAATGCAATTCGTGGTCAATTTGAATGACCTCGTTAGTACATGAAAGTAAAAATTTGGGCATGAACCTAGCCATGTACTTTAGTGTCCAACAAAATCTAACCTCATGAAATTCACGTCGAATACAATGGGAAACATGTTGTGCAAGTTCCAATTATTCATAAAGTCACGAATTCAAAAATAATGCAATTCGTGGTCACTTTGAATGACCTCGTTAGTACATGAAAGTAAAAATTTGGGCATGAACCTAGCCCTGTACTTTAGTGTCCAACAAAATCTAACCTCATGAAATTCACATAAGAAAAAATGGGAAACATGTTGTGCAAGTTCCAATTATTCATAAAGTCACAAATTCAAAAATAATGCAATTCTTGGTCACTTTGAATGACCTCGTTAGTACATGAAAGTAAAAATTGGCACATAAACCTGGTCCAGTACATTAGTGTCCAACAAAATGAGACCTCATGAAATTCACGTAGAATAAAATGGGAAACATGTTGTGCAAGTTCCAATTATTCATAAAGTCACGAATTCAAAAATAATGCAATTCGTGGTCACTTTGAATGACCTCGTTAGTACATGAAAGTAAAAATTGGCACATAAACCTGGCCCAGTACATTAGTGTCCAACAAAATGAGACCTCATGAAATTCAGGTAACAAAAAATGGGAAACATGTTGTGCAAGCTCCAATTATTCATAAAGTCACGAATTCAAAAATAATGCAATTCGTGGTCAATTTGAATGACCTCGTTAGTACATGAAAGTAAAAATTGGGTCATGAACCTAGCCCTGTACTTTAGTGTCCAACAAAATCTAACCTCATGAAATTCAGATAAGAGAAAATGGGAAACTTGTTGTGCAAGTTCCAATTTTTCATAAAGTCACAAATTCAAAAATAATGCAATTCGTGGTCACTTTGAATGACCTCGTTAGTACATAAAAGTAAAAATTGGGCCATAAACCTAGCCCTCTACTTTGGTGTCCAACAAAATGAGACCTCATGAAATTCACGTAAAAAAATATGGAAAACATGTTGTGCAAGTTCCAATTATTCATAAAGTCACGAATTCAAAAATAATGCAATTCGTGGTCACTTTGAATGACCTCGTTAGTACATGAAAGTAAAAATTGGCACATAAACCTGGCCCAGTACATTAGTGTTCAACAAAATGAGACCTCATGAAATTCAGGTAACAAAAAATGGGAAACATGTTGTGCAAGTTCCAATTATTCATAAAGTCACGAATTCAAAAATAATGCAATTCGTGGTCACTTTGAATGACCTCGTTAGTACATGAAAGTAAAAATTTGGGCATGAACCTAGCCATGTACTTTAGTGTCCAACAAAATCTAACCTCATGAAATTCACATAAGAGAAAATGGGAAACATGTTGTGCAAGTTCCAATTATTCATAAAGTCACGAATTCAAAAATAATGCAATTCGTGGTCACTTTGAATGACCCCGTTAGTACATAAAAGTAAAAATTGGGCCATAAACCTAGCCCTCTACTTTGGTGTCCAACAAAATGAGACCTCATGAAATTCACGTAAAAAAATATGGAAAACATGTTGTGCAAGTTCCAATTATTCATAAAGTCACGAATTCAAAAATAATGCAATTCGTGGTCACTTTGAATGACCTCGTTAGTACATGAAAGTAAAAATTGGCACATAAACCTGGCCCAGTACATTAGTGTCCAACAAAATGAGACCTCATGAAATTCAGGTAACAAAAAATGGGAAACATGTTGTGCAAGTTCCAATTATTCATAAAGTCACGAATTCAAAAATAATGCAATTCGTGGTCAATTTGAATGACCTCGTTAGTACATGAAAGTAAAAATTTGGGCATGAACCTAGCCATGTACTTTAGTGTCCAACAAAATCTAACCTCATGAAATTCACATAAGAGAAAATGGGAAACATGTTGTGCAAGTTCCAATTATTCATAAAGTCACGAATTCAAAAATAATGCAATTCGTGGTCACTTTGAATGACCTCGTTAGTACATGAAAGTAAAAATTGGCACATAAACCTGGCCCAGTACATTAGTGTCCAACAAAATGAGACCTCATGA
This sequence comes from Climacium dendroides, assembly GCA_950106755.1. Lineage (NCBI taxonomy): Eukaryota > Viridiplantae > Streptophyta > Bryopsida > Hypnales > Climaciaceae > Climacium > Climacium dendroides. The sequence continues at coordinate 1,595,051 of CATNNA010000004.1, read as the reverse complement.
AATTCAGGTAACAAAAAATGGGAAACATGTTGTGCAAGTTCCAATTATTCATAAAGTCACGAATTCAAAAATAATGCAATTCGTGGTCACTTTGAATGACCTCGTTAGTACATGAAAGTAAAAATTGGGCCATAAACCTAGCCCTGTACTTTAGTGTCCCACAAAATCTAACCTCATGAAATTCAGGTAACAAAAAATGGGAAACATGTTGTGCAAGCTCCAATTATTCATAAAGTCACAAATTCAAAAATAATGCAATTCGTGGTCAATTTGAATGACCTCGTTAGTACATGAAAGTAAAAATTTGGGCATGAACCTAGCCCTGTACTTTAGTGTCCAACAAAATGAGACCTCATGAAATTCAGGTAACAAAAAATGGGAAACATGTTGTGCAAGTTCCAATTATTCATAAAGTCACGAATTCAAAAATAATGCAATTCGTGGTCACTTTGAATGACCTCGATAGTACATGAAAGTAAAAATTGGGTCATGAACCTAGCCCTGTACTTTAGTGTCCAACAAAATGTAACCTCATGAAATTCACGTAAGAGAAAATGGGAAACATGTTGTGCAAGTTCCAATTATTCATAAAGTCACGAATTCAAAAATAATGCAATTCGTGGTCACTTTGAATGACCTCGTTAGTACATGAAAGTAAAAATTGGCACATAAACCTGGCCCAGTACATTAGTGTCCAACAAAATGAGACCTCATGAAATTCAGGTAACAAAAAATGGGAAACATGTTGTGCAAGTTCCAATTATTCATAAAGTCACGAATTCAAAAATAATGCAATTCGTGGTCACTTTGAATGACCTCGTTAGTACATGAAAGTAAAAATTGGGCCATAAACCTAGCCCTGTACTTTAGTGTCCCACAAAATCTAACCTCATGAAATTCAGGTAACAAAAAATGGGAAACATGTTGTGCAAGCTCCAATTATTCTTAAAGTCACGAATTCAAGAATAATGCAATTCGTGGTCAATTTGAATGACCTCGTTAGTACATGAAAGTAAAAATTTGGGCATGAACCTAGCCATGTACTTTAGTGTCCAACAAAATCTAACCTCATGAAATTCACGTCGAATACAATGGGAAACATGTTGTGCAAGTTCCAATTATTCATAAAGTCACGAATTCAAAAATAATGCAATTCGTGGTCAATTTGAATGACCTCGTTAGTACATGAAAGTAAAAATTTGGGCATGAACCTAGCCCTGTACTTTAGTGTCCAAGAAAATCTAACCTCATGAAATTCACATAAGAGAAAATGGGAAACATGTTGTGCAAGTTCCAATTATTCATAAAGTCACAAATTCAAAAATAATGCAATTCTTGGTCACTTTGAATGACCTCGTTAGTACATGAAAGTAAAAATTGGCACATAAACCTGGCCCAGTACATTAGTGTCCAACAAAATGAGACCTCATGAAATTCACGTAGAATAAAATGGGAAACATGTTGTGCAAGTTCCAATTATTCATAAAGTCACGAATTCAAAAATAATGCAATTCGTGGTCAATTTGAATGACCTCGTTAGTACATGAAAGTAAAAATTTGGGCATGAACCTAGCCATGTACTTTAGTGTCCAACAAAATCTAACCTCATGAAATTCAGATAAGAGAAAATGGGAAACATGTTGTGCAAGTTCCAATTATTCATAAAGTCACGAATTCAAAAATAATGCAATTCGTGGTCACTTTGAATGACCTCGTTAGTACATAAAAGTAAAAATTGGGCCATAAACCTAGCCCTCTACTTTGGTGTCCAACAAAATGAGACCTCATGAAATTCACGTAAAAAAATATGGAAAACATGTTGTGCAGGTTCCAATTATTCATAAAGTCACGAATTTAAAAATAATGCAATTCGTGGTCACTTTGAATGACCTCGTTAGTACATGAAAGTAAAAATTGGCACATAAACCTAGCCGTGTACTTTAGTGTCCCACAAAATCTAACCTCATGAAATTCAGGTAACAAAAAATGGGAAACATGTTGTGCAAGCTCCAATTATTCATAAAGTCACAAATTCAAAAATAATGCAATTCGTGGTCAATTTGAATGACCTCGTTAGTACATGAAAGTAAAAATTTGGGCATGAACCTAGCCCTGTACTTTAGTGTCCAACAAAATGAGACCTCATGAAATTCAGGTAACAAAAAATGGGAAACATGTTGTGCAAGTTCCAATTATTCATAAAGTCACGAATTCAAAAATAATGCAATTCGTGGTCCATTTGAATGACCTCGATAGTACATGAAAGTAAAAATTGGGTCATGAACCTAGCCCTGTACTTTAGTGTCCAACAAAATGTAACCTCATGAAATTCACGTAAGAGAAAATGGGAAACATGTTGTGCAAGTTCCAATTATTCATAAAGTCACGAATTCAGAAATAATGCAATTCGTGGTCACTTTGAATGACCTCGTTAGTACATGAAAGTAAAAATTGGGCCATAAACCTAGCCCTGTACTTTAGTGTCCCACAAAATCTAACCTCATTCAATTCAGGTAACAAAAAATGGGAAACATGTTGTGCAAGCTCCAATTATTCATAAAGTCACGAATTCAAAAATCATGCAATTCGTGGTCACTTTGAATGACCTCGTTAGTATATGAAAGTAAAAATTGGCACATAAACCTGGCCCAGTACATTAGTGTCCAACAAAATGAGACCTCATGAAATTCAGGTAACAAAAAATGGGAATCATGTTGTGCAAGTTCCAATTATTCATAAAGTCACGAATTCAAGAATAATGCAATTCGTGGTCAATTTGAATGACCTCGTTAGTACATGAAAGGAAAATTGGCACATAAACCTGGCCCAGTACATTAGTGTCCAACAAAATGAGACCTCATGAAATTCAGGTAACAAAAAATGGGAAACATGTTGTGCAAGTTCCAATTATTCATAAAGTCACAAATTCAAAAATAATGCAATTCGTGGTCAATTTGAATGACCTCGTTAGTACATGAAAGTAAAAATTTGGGCATGAACCTAGCCCTGTACTTTAGTGTCCAACAAAATCTAACCTCATGAAATTCAGGTAACAAAAAATGGGAAACATGTTGTGCAAGTTCCAATTATTCATAAAGTCACGAATTCAAAAATCATGCAATTCGTGGTCACTTTGAATGACCTCGTTAGTACATGAAAGTAAAAATTGGGCCATAAACCTAGCCCTCTACTTTGGTGTCCAACAAAATGAGACCTCATGCAATTCAGGTAACAAAAAATGGGAAACATGTTGTGCAAGTTCCAATTATTCATAAAGTCACGAATTCAAAAATAATGCAATTCGTGGTCACTTTGAATGACCTCGTTAGTATATGAAAGTAAAAATTGGCACATAAACCTGGCCCAGTACATTAGTGTCCAACAAAATGAGACCTCATGAAATTCAGGTAACAAAAAATGGGAAACATGTTGTGCAAGTTCCAATTATTCATAAAGTCACGAATTCAAAAATAATGCAATTCGTGGTCAATTTGAATGACCTCGTTAGTACATGAAAGTAAAAATTGGGCCATAAACCTAGCCCTGTACTTTCGTGTCCCACAAAATCTAACCTCATGAAATTCAGGTAACAAAAAATGGGAAACATGTTGTGCAAGTTCCAATTATTCATAAAGTCACGAATTCAAGAATAATGCAATTCGTGGTCAATTTGAATGACCTCGTTAGTACATGAAAGGAAAATTGGCACATAAACCTGGCCCAGTACATTAGTGTCCAACAAAATGAGACCTCATGAAATTCAGGTAACAGAAAATGGGAAACATGTTGTGCAAGCTCCAATTATTCATAAAGTCACGAATTCAAAAATAATGCAATTCGTGGTCACTTTGAATGACCTCGTTAGTACATGAAAGTAAAAATTTGGGCATGAACCTAGCCCTGTACTTTAGTGTCCCACAAAATCTAACCTCATGAAATTCAGGTAACAAAAAATGGGAAACATGTTGTGCAAGTTCCAATTATTCATAAAGTCACGAATTCAAAAATCATGCAATTCGTGGTCACTTTGAATGACCTCGTTAGTACATGAAAGTAAAAATTGGGCCATGAACCTAGCCCTGTACTTTAGTGTCCCACAAAATCTAACCTCATGAAATTCAGGTAACAAAAAATGGAAAACATGTTGTGCAAGTTCCAATTATTCATAAAGTCACGAATTCAAAAATAATGCAATTCGTGGTCACTTTGAATGACCTTGTTAGTACATAAAAGTAAAAATTGGGCCATAAACCTAGCCCTCTACTTTGGTGTCCAACAAAATGAGACCTCATGAAATTCACGTAAAAAAATATGGAAAACATGTTGTGCAAGTTCCAATTATTCATAAAGTCACGAATTCAAAAATAATGCAATTCGTGGTCACTTTGAATGACCTCGTTAGTACATGAAAGTAAAAATTTGGGCATGAACCTAGCCCTGTACTTTAGTGTCCAACAAAATCTAACCTCATGAAATTCACGTAGAATAAAATGGGAAACATGTTGTGCAAGTTCCAATTATTCATAAAGTCACGAATTCAAAAATCATGCAATTCGTGGTCACTTTGAATGACCTCGTTAGTACATGAAAGTAAAAATTGGGCCATAAACCTAGCCCTCTACTTTGGTGTCCAACAAAATGAGACCTCATGAAATTCAGGTAACAAAAAATGGGAAACATGTTGTGCAAGCTCCAATTATTCATAAAGTCACGAATTCAAAAATAATGCAATTCGTGGTCACTTTGAATGACCTCGTTAGTACATGAAAGTAAAAATTGGGGCATGAACCTAGCCCTGTACTTTAGTGTCCCACAAAATCTAACCTCATGAAATTCAGGTAACAAAAAATGGGAAACATGTTGTGCAAGTTCCAATTATTCATAAAGTCACGAATTCAAAAATAATGCAATTCGTGGTCACTTTGAATGACCTCGTTAGTACATGAAAGTAAAAATTGGCACATAAACCTGGCCCAGTACATTAGTGTCCAACAAAATGAGACCTCATGAAATTCAGGTAACAAAAAATGGGAAACATGTTGTGCAAGCTCCAATTATTCATAAAGTCACGAATTCAAAAATAATGCAATTCGTGGTCACTTTGAATGACCTCGTTAGTACATGAAAGTAAAAATTGGGGCATGAACCTGGCCCTGTACTTTAGTGTCCCACAAAATCTAACCTCATGAAATTCAGGTAACAAAAAATGGGAAACATGTTGTGCAAGCTCCAATTATTCATAAAGTCACGAATTCAAAACTAATGCAATTCGTGGTCACTTTGAATGACCTCGTTAGTACATGAAAGTAAAAATTGGGCCATAAACCTAGCCCTGTACTTTAGTGTCCCACAAAATCTAACCTCATGAAATTCAGGTAACAAAAAATGGGAAACATGTTGTGCAAGTTCCAATTATTCATAAAGTCACGAATTCAAAAATCATGCAATTCGTGGTCACTTTGAATGACCTCGTTAGTACATGAAAGTAAAAATTGGGCCATGAACCTAGCCCTGTACTTTAGTGTCCCACAAAATCTAACCTCATGAAATTCAGGTAACAAAAAATGGAAAACATGTTGTGCAAGTTCCAATTATTCATAAAGTCACGAATTCAAAAATAATGCAATTCGTGGTCACTTTGAATGACCTTGTTAGTACATAAAAGTAAAAATTGGGCCATAAACCTAGCCCTCTACTTTGGTGTCCAACAAAATGAGACCTCATGAAATTCACGTAAAAAAATATGGAAAACATGTTGTGCAAGTTCCAATTATTCATAAAGTCACGAATTCAAAAATAATGCAATTCGTGGTCACTTTGAATGACCTCGTTAGTACATGAAAGTAAAAATTTGGGCATGAACCTAGCCCTGTACTTTAGTGTCCAACAAAATCTAACCTCATGAAATTCACGTAGAATAAAATGGGAAACATGTTGTGCAAGTTCCAATTATTCATAAAGTCACGAATTCAAAAATCATGCAATTCGTGGTCACTTTGAATGACCTCGTTAGTACATGAAAGTAAAAATTGGGCCATAAACCTAGCCCTCTACTTTGGTGTCCAACAAAATGAGACCTCATGAAATTCAGGTAACAAAAAATGGGAAACATGTTGTGCAAGCTCCAATTATTCATAAAGTCACGAATTCAAAAATAATGCAATTCGTGGTCACTTTGAATGACCTCGTTAGTACATGAAAGTAAAAATTTGGGCATGAACCTAGCCCTGTACTTTAGTGTCCAACAAAATCTAACCTCATGAAATTCACGTAGAATAAAATGGGAAACATGTTGTGCAAGTTCCAATTATTCATAAAGTCACGAATTCAAAAATCATGCAATTCGTGGTCACTTTGAATGACCTCGTTAGTACATGAAAGTAAAAATTGGGCCATAAACCTAGCCCTGTACTTTAGTGTCCCACAAAATCTAACCTCATGAAATTCAGGTAACAAAAAATGGGAAACATGTTGTGCAAGTTCCAATTATTCATAAAGTCACGAATTCAAAAATCATGCAATTCGTGGTCACTTTGAATGACCTCGTTAGTACATGAAAGTAAAAATTGGGCCATAAACCTAGCCCTCTAGTTTGGTGTCCAACAAAATGAGACCTCATGAAATTCACGTAAAAAAATATGGAAAACATGTTGTGCAAGTTCCAATTATTCATAAAGTCACAAATTCAAAAATAATGCAATTCGTGGTCAATTTGAATGACCTCGTTAGTACATGAAAGTAAAAATTTGGGCATGAACCTAGCCCTGTACTTTAGTGTCCAACAAAATGTAACCTCATGAAATTCACGTAAGAGAAAATGGGAAACATGTTGTGCAAGTTCCAATTATTCATAAAGTCGCGAATTCAAAAATAATGCAATTGGTGGTGACTTTGATTGACCTCGTTAGTACATGAAAGTAAAAATTGGGCCATAAACCTAGCCCTGTACTTTCGTGTCCCACAAAATCTAACCTCATGAAATTCAGGTAACAAAAAATGGGAAACATGTTGTGCAAGTTCCAATTATTCATAAAGTCACAAATTCAAAAATAATGCAATTCGTGGTCAATTTGAATGACCTCGTTAGTACATGAAAGTAAAAATTTGGGCATGAACGTAGCCCTGTACTTTAGTGTCCAACAAAATGTAACCTCATGAAATTCACGTAAGAGAAAATGGGAAACATGTTGTGCAAGTTCCAATTATTCAGAAAGTCACGAATTCAAAACTAATGCAATTCGTGGTCACTTTGAATGACCTCGTTAGTACATGAAAGTAAAAATTGGGTCATGAACCTAGCCCTGTACTTTAGTGTCCAACAAAATCTAACCTCATGAAATTCACGTAGAAGAAAATGGGAAACATGTTGTGCAAGTTCCAATTATTCATAAAGTCACGAATTCAAAAATCATGCAATTCGTGGTCACTTTGAATGACCTCGTTAGTACATGAAAGTAAAAATTGGGCCATAAACCTAGCCCTCTAGTTTGGTGTCCAACAAAATGAGACCTCATGAAATTCACGTAAAAAAATATGGAAAACATGTTGTGCAAGCTCCAATTATTCTTAAAGTCACGAATTCAAAAATAATGCAATTCGTGGTCAATTTGAATGACCTCGTTAGTACATGAAAGTAAAAATTGGGGCATGAACCTGGCCCTGTACTTTAGTGTCCCACAAAATCTAGCCTCATGAAATTCACGTAGAATAAAATGGGAAACATGTTGTGCAAGTTCCAATTATTCATAAAGTCACGAATTCAAAAATCATGCAATTCGTGGTCACTTTGAATGACCTCGTTAGTACATGAAAGTAAAAATTGGGCCATAAACCTAGCCCTCTAGTTTGGTGTCCAACAAAATGAGACCTCATGAAATTCACGTAAAAAAATATGGAAAACATGTTGTGCAAGTTCCAATTATTCATAAAGTCACGAATTCAAAAATAATGCAATTCGTGGTCAATTTGAATGACCTCGTTAGTACATGAAAGTAAAAATTGGGGCATGAACCTGGCCCTGTACTTTAGTGTCCCACAAAATCTAGCCTCATGAAATTCACGTAGAATAAAATGGGAAACATGTTGTGCAAGCTCCAATTATTCATAAAGTCACGAATTCAAAAATCATGCAATTCGTGGTCACTTTGAATGACCTCGTTAGTACATGAAAGTAAAAATTGGGCCATAAACCTAGCCCTCTAGTTTGGTGTCCAACAAAATGAGACCTCATGAAATTCACGTAAAAAAATATGGAAAACATGTTGTGCAAGTTCCAATTATTCATAAAGTCACAAATTCAAAAATAATGCAATTCGTGGTCAATTTGAATGACCTCGTTAGTACATGAAAGTAAAAATTTGGGCATGAACCTAGCCCTGTACTTTAGTGTCCAACAAAATGTAACCTCATGAAATTCACGTAAGAGAAAATGGGAAACATGTTGTGCAAGTTCCAATTATTCATAAAGTCGCGAATTCAAAAATAATGCAATTGGTGGTGACTTTGATTGACCTCGTTAGTACATGAAAGTAAAAATTGGGCCATAAACCTAGCCCTGTACTTTCGTGTCCCACAAAATCTAACCTCATGAAATTCAGGTAACAAAAAATGGGAAACATGTTGTGCAAGTTCCAATTATTCATAAAGTCACAAATTCAAAAATAATGCAATTCGTGGTCAATTTGAATGACCTCGTTAGTACATGAAAGTAAAAATTTGGGCATGAACGTAGCCCTGTACTTTAGTGTCCAACAAAATGTAACCTCATGAAATTCACGTAAGAGAAAATGGGAAACATGTTGTGCAAGCTCCAATTATTCAGAAAGTCACGACTTCAAAAATCATGCAATTCGTGGTCACTTTGAATGACCTCGATAGTACATGAAAGTAAAAATTGGGTCATGAACCTAGCCCTGTACTTTAGTGTCCAACAAAATGTAACCTCATGAAATTCACGTCAGAGAAAATGGGAAACATGTTGTGCAAGTTCCAATTATTCATAAAGTCACGAATTCAAAACTAATGCAATTCGTGGTCACTTTGAATGACCTCGTTAGTACATGAAAGTAAAAATTGGGCCATAAACCTAGCCCTGTACTTTAGTGTCCCACAAAATCTAACCTCATGAAATTCAGGTAACAAAAAATGGGAAACATGTTGTGCAAGTTCCAATTATTCATAAAGTCACAAATTCAAAAATAATGCAATTCGTGGTCACTTTGAATGACCTCGTTAGTACATGAAAGTAAAAATTGGCACATAAACCTGGCCCAGTACATTAGTGTCCAACAAAATGAGACCTCATGAAATTCAGGTAACAAAAAATGGGAAACATGTTGTGCAAGCTCCAATTATTCATAAAGTCACGAATTCAAAAATCATGCAATTCGTGGTCACTTTGAATGACCTCGTTAGTACATGAAAGTAAAAATTGGGGCATGAACCTGGCCCTGTACTTTAGTGTCCCACAAAATCTAACCTCATGAAATTCAGGTAACAAAAAATGGGAAACATGTTGTGCAAGCTCCAATTATTCATAAAGTCACGAATTCAAAACTAATGCAATTCGTGGTCACTTTGAATGACCTCGTTAGTACATGAAAGTAAAAATTGGGCCATAAACCTAGCCCTGTACTTTAGTGTCCCACAAAATCTAACCTCATGAAATTCAGGTAACAAAAAATGGGAAACATGTTGTGCAAGTTCCAATTATTCATAAAGTCACGAATTCAAAAATCATGCAATTCGTGGTCACTTTGAATGACCTCGTTAGTACATGAAAGTAAAAATTGGGCCATGAACCTAGCCCTGTACTTTAGTGTCCCACAAAATCTAACCTCATGAAATTCAGGTAACAAAAAATGGGAAACATGTTGTGCAAGCTCCAATTATTCATAAAGTCACGAATTCAAAACTAATGCAATTCGTGGTCACTTTGAATGACCTCGTTAGTACATGAAAGTAAAAATTGGGCCATAAACCTAGCCCTGTACTTTCGTGTCCTACAAAATCTAACCTCATGAAATTCAGGTAACAAAAAATGGGAAACATGTTGTGCAAGTTCCAATTATTCATAAAGTCACGAATTCAAAAATAATGCAATTCGTGGTCACTTTGAATGACCTTGTTAGTACATAAAAGTAAAAATTGGGCCATAAACCTAGCCCTCTACTTTGGTGTCCAACAAAATGAGACCTCATGAAATTCACGTAAAAAAATATGGAAAACATGTTGTGCAAGTTCCAATTATTCATAAAGTCACGAATTCAAAAATAATGCAATTCGTGGTCAATTTGAATGACCTCGTTAGTACATGAAAGTAAAAATTGGGGCATGAACCTGGCCCTGTACTTTAGTGTCCCACAAAATCTAACCTCATGAAATTCAGGTAACAAAAAATGGGAAACATGTTGTGCAAGTTCCAATTATTCATAAAGTCACGAATTCAAAAATCATGCAATTCGTGGTCACTTTGAATGACCTCGTTAGTACATGAAAGTAAAAATTGGGCCATGAACCTAGCCCTGTACTTTAGTGTCCCACAAAATCTAACCTCATGAAATTCAGGTAACAAAAAATGGGAAACATGTTGTGCAAGCTCCAATTATTCATAAAGTCACGAATTCAAAACTAATGCAATTCGTGGTCACTTTGAATGACCTCGTTAGTACATGAAAGTAAAAATTGGGCCATAAACCTAGCCCTGTACTTTCGTGTCCTACAAAATCTAACCTCATGAAATTCAGGTAACAAAAAATGGGAAACATGTTGTGCAAGTTCCAATTATTCATAAAGTCACGAATTCAAAAATAATGCAATTCGTGGTCACTTTGAATGACCTTGTTAGTACATAAAAGTAAAAATTGGGCCATAAACCTAGCCCTCTACTTTGGTGTCCAACAAAATGAGACCTCATGAAATTCACGTAAAAAAATATGGAAAACATGTTGTGCAAGTTCCAATTATTCATAAAGTCACGAATTCAAAAATAATGCAATTCGTGGTCAATTTGAATGACCTCGTTAGTACATGAAAGTAAAAATTGGGGCATGAACCTGGCCCTGTACTTTAGTGTCCCACAAAATCTAACCTCATGAAATTCAGGTAACAAAAAATGGGAAACATGTTGTGCAAGCTCCAATTATTCATAAAGTCACGAATTCAAAAATAATGCAATTCGTGGTCACTTTGAATGACCTCGTTAGTACATGAAAGTAAAAATTGGGCCATAAACCTAGCCCTGTACTTTCGTGTCCTACAAAATCTAACCTCATGAAATTCAGGTAACAAAAAATGGGAAACATGTTGTGCAAGTTCCAATTATTCATAAAGTCACGAATTCAAAAATAATGCAATTCGTGGTCACTTTGAATGACCTTGTTAGTACATAAAAGTAAAAATTGGGCCATAAACTTAGCCCTCTACTTTGGTGTCCAACAAAATGAGACCTCATGAAATTCACGTAAAAAAATATGGAAAACATGTTGTGCAAGTTCCAATTATTCATAAAGTCACGAATTCAAAAATCATGCAATTCGTGGTCAATTTGAATGACCTCGTTAGTACATGAAAGTAAAAATTGGGGCATGAACCTGGCCCTGTACTTTAGTGTCCCACAAAATCTAACCTCATGAAATTCAGGTAACAAAAAATGGGAAACATGTTGTGCAAGCTCCAATTATTCATAAAGTCACGAATTCAAAAATAATGCAATTCGTGGTCACTTTGAATGACCTCGTTAGTACATGAAAGTAAAAATTGGGCCAAAAACCTAGCCCTGTACTTTAGTGTCCCACAAAATCTAACCTCATGAAATTCAGGTAACAAAAAATGGGAAACATGTTGTGCAAGCTCCAATTATTCATAAAGTCACGAATTCAAAAATAATGCAATTCGTGGTCACTTTGAATGACCTCGTTAGTACATGAAAGTAAAAATTTGGGCATGAACCTAGCCCTGTACTTTAGTGTCCAACAAAATCTAACCTCATGAAATTCACGTAGAATAAAATGGGAAACATGTTGTGCAAGTTCCAATTATTCATAAAGTCACGAATTCAAAAATCATGCAATTCGTGGTCACTTTGAATGACCTCGTTAGTACATGAAAGTAAAAATTGGGCCATAAACCTAGCCCTCTAGTTTGGTGTCCAACAAAATGAGACCTCATGAAATTCACGTAAAAAAATATGGAAAACATGTTGTGCAAGTTCCAATTATTCATAAAGTCACGAATTCAAAAATAATGCAATTCGTGGTCAATTTGAATGACCTCGTTAGTACATGAAAGTAAAAATTGGGGCATGAACCTGGCCCTGTACTTTAGTGTCCCACAAAATCTAGCCTCATGAAATTCACGTAGAATAAAATGGGAAACATGTTGTGCAAGTTCCAATTATTCATAAAGTCACGAATTCAAAAATCATGCAATTCGTGGTCACTTTGAATGACCTCGTTAGTACATGAAAGTAAAAATTGGGCCATAAACCTAGCCCTCTAGTTTGGTGTCCAACAAAATGAGACCTCATGAAATTCACGTAAAAAAATATGGAAAACATGTTGTGCAAGTTCCAATTATTCATAAAGTCACGAATTCAAAAATAATGCAATTCGTGGTCAATTTGAATGACCTCGTTAGTACATGAAAGTAAAAATTGGGGCATGAACCTGGCCCTGTACTTTAGTGTCCCACAAAATCTAACCTCATGAAATTCAGGTAACAAAAAATGGGAAACATGTTGTGCAAGCTCCAATTATTCATAAAGTCACGAATTCAAAAATAATGCAATTCGTGGTCACTTTGAATGACCTTGTTAGTACATAAAAGTAAAAATTGGGCCATAAACCTAGCCCTCTACTTTGGTGTCCAACAAAATGAGACCTCATGAAATTCACGTAAAAAAATATGGAAAACATGTTGTGCAGTTCCAATTATTCATAAAGTCACGAATTCAAAAATAATGCAATTCGTGGTCAATTTGAATGACCTCGTTAGTACATGAAAGTAAAAATTGGGGCATGAACCTGGCCCTGTACTTTAGTGTCCCACAAAATCTAACCTCATGAAATTCAGGTAACAAAAAATGGGAAACATGTTGTGCAAGCTCCAATTATTCATAAAGTCACGAATTCAAAAATAATGCAATTCGTGGTCACTTTGAATGACCTCGTTAGTACATGAAAGTAAAAATTGGGCCATAAACCTAGCCCTGTACTTTAGTGTTCCACAAAATCTAACCTCATGAAATTCAGGTAACAAAAAATGGGAAACATGTTGTGCAAGCTCCAATTATTCATAAAGTCACGAATTCAAAAATAATGCAATTCGTGGTCACTTTGAATGACCTCGTTAGTACATGAAAGTAAAAATTTGGGCATGAACCTAGCACTGTACTTTAGTGTCCAACAAAATCTAACCTCATGAAATTCACGTAGAATAAAATGGGAAACATGTTGTGCAAGTTCCAATTATTCATAAAGTCACGAATTCAAAAATCATGCAATTCGTGGTCACTTTGAATGACCTCGTTAGTACATGAAAGTAAAAATTGGGCCATAAACCTAGCCCTCTAGTTTGGTGTCCAACAAAATGAGACCTCATGAAATTCACGTAAAAAAATATGGAAAACATGTTGTGCAAGTTCCAATTATTCATAAAGTCACGAATTCAAAAATAATGCAATTCGTGGTCAATTTGAATGACCTCGTTAGTACATGAAAGTAAAAATTGGGGCATGAACCTGGCCCTGTACTTTAGTGTCCCACAAAATCTAACCTCATGAAATTCAGGTAACAAAAAATGGGAAACATGTTGTGCAAGCTCCAATTATTCATAAAGTCACGAATTCAAAAATAATGCAATTCGTGGTCACTTTGAATGACCTCGTTAGTACATGAAAGTAAAAATTGGGCCATAAACCTAGCCCTGTACTTTCGTGTCCTACAAAATCTAACCTCATGAAATTCAGGTAACAAAAAATGGGAAACATGTTGTGCAAGTTCCAATTATTCATAAAGTCACGAATTCAAAAATAATGCAATTCGTGGTCAATTTGAATGACCTCGTTAGTACATGAAAGTAAAAATTGGGGCTTGAACCTGGCCCTGTACTTTAGTGTCCCACAAAATCTAGCCTCATGAAATTCACGTAGAATAAAATGGGAAACATGTTGTGCAAGCTCCAATTATTCATAAAGTCACGAATTCAAAAATCATGCAATTCGTGGTCACTTTGAATGACCTCGTTAGTACATGAAAGTAAAAATTTGGGCATGAACCTAGCACTGTACTTTAGTGTCCAACAAAATCTAACCTCATGAAATTCACGTAGAATAAAATGGGAAACATGTTGTGCAAGTTCCAATTATTCATAAAGTCACGAATTCAAAAATCATGCAATTCGTGGTCACTTTGAATGACCTCGTTAGTACATGAAAGTAAAAATTGGGCCATAAACCTAGCCCTCTAGTTTGGTGTCCAACAAAATGAGACCTCATGAAATTCACGTAAAAAAATATGGAAAACATGTTGTGCAAGTTCCAATTATTCATAAAGTCACGAATTCAAAAATAATGCAATTCGTGGTCAATTTGAATGACCTCGTTAGTACATGAAAGTAAAAATTGGGGCATGAACCTGGCCCTGTACTTTAGTGTCCCACAAAATCTAGCCTCATGAAATTCACGTAGAATAAAATGGGAAACATGTTGTGCAAGTTCCAATTATTCATAAAGTCACGAATTCAAAAATCATGCAATTCGTGGTCACTTTGAATGACCTCGTTAGTACATGAAAGTAAAAATTGGGCCATAAACCTAGCCCTCTAGTTTGGTGTCCAACAAAATGAGACCTCATGAAATTCACGTAAAAAAATATGGAAAACATGTTGTGCAAGTTCCAATTATTCATAAAGTCACGAATTCAAAAATAATGCAATTCGTGGTCAATTTGAATGACCTCGTTAGTACATGAAAGTAAAAATTGGGGCTTGAACCTGGCCCTGTACTTTAGTGTCCCACAAAATCTAGCCTCATGAAATTCACGTAGAATAAAATGGGAAACATGTTGTGCAAGCTCCAATTATTCATAAAGTCACGAATTCAAAAATCATGCAATTCGTGGTCACTTTGAATGACCTCGTTAGTACATGAAAGTAAAAATTGGGCCATAAACCTAGCCCTCTAGTTTGGTGTCCAACAAAATGAGACCTCATGAAATTCACGTAAAAAAATATGGAAAACATGTTGTGCAAGTTCCAATTATTCATAAAGTCACAAATTCAAAAATAATGCAATTCGTGGTCAATTTGAATGACCTCGTTAGTACATGAAAGTAAAAATTTGGGCATGAACCTAGCCCTGTACTTTAGTGTCCAACAAAATGTAACCTCATGAAATTCACGTAAGAGAAAATGGGAAACATGTTGTGCAAGTTCCAATTATTCATAAAGTCGCGAATTCAAAAATAATGCACTTGGTGGTGATTTTGATTGACCTCGTTAGTACATGAAAGTAAAAATTGGGCCATAAACCTAGCCCTGTACTTTCGTGTCCCACAAAATCTAACCTCATGAAATTCAGGTAACAAAAAATGGGAAACATGTTGTGCAAGTTCCAATTATTCATAAAGTCACAAATTCAAAAATAATGCAATTCGTGGTCAATTTGAATGACCTCGTTAGTACATGAAAGTAAAAATTTGGGCATGAACGTAGCCCTGTACTTTAGTGTCCAACAAAATGTAACCTCATGAAATTCACGTAAGAGAAAATGGGAAACATGTTGTGCAAGCTCCAATTATTCAGAAAGTCACGAATTCAAAAATCATGCAATTCGTGGTCACTTTGAATGACCTCGATAGTACATGAAAGTAAAAATTGGGTCATGAACCTAGCCCTGTACTTTAGTGTCCAACAAAATGTAACCTCATGAAATTCACGTCAGAGAAAATGGGAAACATGTTGTGCAAGTTCCAATTATTCATAAAGTCACGAATTCAAAACTAATGCAATTCGTGGTCACTTTGAATGACCTCGTTAGTACATGAAAGTAAAAATTGGGCCATAAACCTAGCCCTGTACTTTAGTGTCCCACAAAATCTAACCTCATGAAATTCAGGTAACAAAAAATGGGAAACATGTTGTGCAAGTTCCAATTATTCATAAAGTCACGAATTCAAAAATAATGCAATTCGTGGTCAATTTGAATGACCTCGTTAGTACATGAAAGTAAAAATTGGCACATAAACCTGGCCCAGTACATTAGTGTCCAACAAAATGAGACCTCATGAAATTCAGGTAACAAAAAATGGGAAACATGTTGTGCAAGCTCCAATTATTCATAAAGTCACGAATTCAAAACTAATGCAATTCGTGGTCACTTTGAATGACCTCGTTAGTACATGAAAGTAAAAATTGGGGCATGAACCTGGCCCTGTACTTTAGTGTCCCACAAAATCTAACCTCATGAAATTCAGGTAACAAAAAATGGGAAACATGTTGTGCAAGCTCCAATTATTCATAAAGTCACGAATTCAAAACTAATGCAATTCGTGGTCACTTTGAATGACCTCGTTAGTACATGAAAGTAAAAATTGGGCCATAAACCTAGCCCTGTACTTTAGTGTCCCACAAAATCTAACCTCATGAAATTCAGGTAACAAAAAATGGGAAACATGTTGTGCAAGTTCCAATTATTCATAAAGTCACGAATTCAAAAATCATGCAATTCGTGGTCACTTTGAATGACCTCGTTAGTACATGAAAGTAAAAATTGGGCCATGAACCTAGCCCTGTACTTTAGTGTCCCACAAAATCTAACCTCATGAAATTCAGGTAACAAAAAATGGGAAACATGTTGTGCAAGCTCCAATTATTCATAAAGTCACGAATTCAAAACTAATGCAATTCGTGGTCACTTTGAATGACCTCGTTAGTACATGAAAGTAAAAATTGGGCCATAAACCTAGCCCTGTACTTTCGTGTCCTACAAAATCTAACCTCATGAAATTCAGGTAACAAAAAATGGGAAACATGTTGTGCAAGTTCCAATTATTCATAAAGTCACGAATTCAAAAATAATGCAATTCGTGGTCACTTTGAATGACCTTGTTAGTACATAAAAGTAAAAATTGGGCCATAAACCTAGCCCTCTACTTTGGTGTCCAACAAAATGAGACCTCATGAAATTCACGTAAAAAAATATGGAAAACATGTTGTGCAAGTTCCAATTATTCATAAAGTCACGAATTCAAAAATAATGCAATTCGTGGTCAATTTGAATGACCTCGTTAGTACATGAAAGTAAAAATTGGGGCATGAACCTGGCCCTGTACTTTAGTGTCCCACAAAATCTAACCTCATGAAATTCAGGTAACAAAAAATGGGAAACATGTTGTGCAAGCTCCAATTATTCATAAAGTCACGAATTCAAAAATAATGCAATTCGTGGTCACTTTGAATGACCTCGTTAGTACATGAAAGTAAAAATTGGGCCATAAACCTAGCCCTGTACTTTCGTGTCCTACAAAATCTAACCTCATGAAATTCAGGTAACAAAAAATGGGAAACATGTTGTGCAAGTTCCAATTATTCATAAAGTCACGAATTCAAAAATAATGCAATTCGTGGTCACTTTGAATGACCTTGTTAGTACATAAAAGTAAAAATTGGGCCATAAACCTAGCCCTCTACTTTGGTGTCCAACAAAATGAGACCTCATGAAATTCACGTAAAAAAATATGGAAAACATGTTGTGCAAGTTCCAATTATTCATAAAGTCACGAATTCAAAAATAATGCAATTCGTGGTCAATTTGAATGACCTCGTTAGTACATGAAAGTAAAAATTGGGGCATGAACCTGGCCCTGTACTTTAGTGTCCCACAAAATCTAACCTCATGAAATTCAGGTAACAAAAAATGGGAAACATGTTGTGCAAGCTCCAATTATTCATAAAGTCACGAATTCAAAAATAATGCAATTCGTGGTCACTTTGAATGACCTCGTTAGTACATGAAAGTAAAAATTGGGCCAAAAACCTATCCCTGTACTTTAGTGTCCCACAAAATCTAACCTCATGAAATTCAGGTAACAAAAAATGGGAAACATGTTGTGCAAGCTCCAATTATTCATAAAGTCACGAATTCAAAAATAATGCAATTCGTGGTCACTTTGAATGACCTCGTTAGTACATGAAAGTAAAAATTTGGGCATGAACCTAGCCCTGTACTTTAGTGTCCAACAAAATCTAACCTCATGAAATTCACGTAGAATAAAATGGGAAACATGTTGTCCAAGTTCCAATTATTCATAAAGTCACGAATTCAAAAATCATGCAATTCGTGGTCACTTTGAATGACCTCGTTAGTACATGAAAGTAAAAATTGGGCCATCAACCTAGCCCTCTAGTTTGGTGTCCAACAAAATGAGACCTCATGAAATTCACGTAAAAAAATATGGAAAACATGTTGTGCAAGTTCCAATTATTCATAAAGTCACGAATTCAAAAATAATGCAATTCGTGGTCAATTTGAATGACCTCGTTAGTACATGAAAGTAAAAATTGGGGCATGAACCTGGCCCTGTACTTTAGTGTCCCACAAAATCTAACCTCATGAAATTCAGGTAACAAAAAATGGGAAACATGTTGTGCAAGCTCCAATTATTCATAAAGTCACGAATTCAAAAATAATGCAATTCGTGGTCACTTTGAATGACCTCGTTAGTACATGAAAGTAAAAATTGGGCCAAAAACCTATCCCTGTACTTTAGTGTCCCACAAAATCTAACCTCATGAAATTCAGGTAACAAAAAATGGGAAACATGTTGTGCAAGCTCCAATTATTCATAAAGTCACGAATTCAAAAATAATGCAATTCGTGGTCACTTTGAATGACCTCGTTAGTACATGAAAGTAAAAATTTGGGCATGAACCTAGCCCTGTACTTTAGTGTCCAACAAAATCTAACCTCATGAAATTCACGTAGAATAAAATGGGAAACATGTTGTCCAAGTTCCAATTATTCATAAAGTCACGAATTCAAAAATCATGCAATTCGTGGTCACTTTGAATGACCTCGTTAGTACATGAAAGTAAAAATTGGGCCATAAACCTAGCCCTCTAGTTTGGTGTCCAACAAAATGAGACCTCATGAAATTCACGTAAAAAAATATGGAAAACATGTTGTGCAAGTTCCAATTATTCATAAAGTCACGAATTCAAAAATAATGCAATTCGTGGTCAATTTGAATGACCTCGTTAGTACATGAAAGTAAAAATTGGGGCATGAACCTGGCCCTGTACTTTAGTGTCCCACAAAATCTAGCCTCATGAAATTCACGTAGAATAAAATGGGAAACATGTTGTGCAAGTTCCAATTATTCATAAAGTCACGAATTCAAAAATCATGCAATTCGTGGTCACTTTGAATGACCTCGTTAGTACATGAAAGTAAAAATTGGGCCATAAACCTAGCCCTCTAGTTTGGTGTCCAACAAAATGAGACCTCATGAAATTCACGTAAAAAAATATGGAAAACATGTTGTGCAAGTTCCAATTATTCATAAAGTCACGAATTCAAAAATAATGCAATTCGTGGTCAATTTGAATGACCTCGTTAGTACATGAAAGTAAAAATTGGGGCATGAACCTGGCCCTGTACTTTAGTGTCCCACAAAATCTAGCCTCATGAAATTCACGTAGAATAAAATGGGAAACATGTTGTGCAAGTTCCAATTATTCATAAAGTCACGAATTCAAAAATCATGCAATTCGTGGTCACTTTGAATGACCTCGTTAGTACATGAAAGTAAAAATTGGGCCATAAACCTAGCCCTCTAGTTTGGTGTCCAACAAAATGAGACCTCATGAAATTCACGTAAAAAAATATGGAAAACATGTTGTGCAAGTTCCAATTATTCATAAAGTCACGAATTCAAAAATAATGCAATTCGTGGTCAATTTGAATGACCTCGTTAGTACATGAAAGTAAAAATTGGGGCATGAACCTGGCCCTGTACTTTAGTGTCCCACAAAATCTAACCTCATGAAATTCAGGTAACAAAAAATGGGAAACATGTTGTGCAAGCTCCAATTATTCATAAAGTCACGAATTCAAAAATAATGCAATTCGTGGTCACTTTGAATGACCTCGTTAGTACATGAAAGTAAAAATTGGGCCATAAACCTAGCCCTGTACTTTCGTGTCCTACAAAATCTAACCTCATGAAATTCAGGTAACAAAAAATGGGAAACATGTTGTGCAAGTTCCAATTATTCATAAAGTCACGAATTCAAAAATAATGCAATTCGTGGTCACTTTGAATGACCTTGTTAGTACATAAAAGTAAAAATTGGGCCATAAACCTAGCCCTCTACTTTGGTGTCCAACAAAATGAGACCTCATGAAATTCACGTAAAAAAATATGGAAAACATGTTGTGCAAGTTCCAATTATTCATAAAGTCACGAATTCAAAAATAATGCAATTCGTGGTCAATTTGAATGACCTCGTTAGTACATGAAAGTAAAAATTGGGGCATGAACCTGGCCCTGTACTTTAGTGTCCCACAAAATCTAACCTCATGAAATTCAGGTAACAAAAAATGGGAAACATGTTGTGCAAGCTCCAATTATTCATAAAGTCACGAATTCAAAAATAATGCAATTCGTGGTCACTTTGAATGACCTCGTTAGTACATGAAAGTAAAAATTGGGCCAAAAACCTATCCCTGTACTTTAGTGTCCCACAAAATCTAACCTCATGAAATTCAGGTAACAAAAAATGGGAAACATGTTGTGCAAGCTCCAATTATTCATAAAGTCACGAATTCAAAAATAATGCAATTCGTGGTCACTTTGAATGACCTCGTTAGTACATGAAAGTAAAAATTTGGGCATGAACCTAGCCCTGTACTTTAGTGTCCAACAAAATCTAACCTCATGAAATTCACGTAGAATAAAATGGGAAACATGTTGTCCAAGTTCCAATTATTCATAAAGTCACGAATTCAAAAATCATGCAATTCGTGGTCACTTTGAATGACCTCGTTAGTACATGAAAGTAAAAATTGGGCCATAAACCTAGCCCTCTAGTTTGGTGTCCAACAAAATGAGACCTCATGAAATTCACGTAAAAAAATATGGAAAACATGTTGTGCAAGTTCCAATTATTCATAAAGTCACGAATTCAAAAATAATGCAATTCGTGGTCAATTTGAATGACCTCGTTAGTACATGAAAGTAAAAATTGGGGCATGAACCTGGCCCTGTACTTTAGTGTCCCACAAAATCTAGCCTCATGAAATTCACGTAGAATAAAATGGGAAACATGTTGTGCAAGTTCCAATTATTCATAAAGTCACGAATTCAAAAATCATGCAATTCGTGGTCACTTTGAATGACCTCGTTAGTACATGAAAGTAAAAATTGGGCCATAAACCTAGCCCTCTAGTTTGGTGTCCAACAAAATGAGACCTCATGAAATTCACGTAAAAAAATATGGAAAACATGTTGTGCAAGTTCCAATTATTCATAAAGTCACGAATTCAAAAATAATGCAATTCGTGGTCAATTTGAATGACCTCGTTAGTACATGAAAGTAAAAATTGGGGCATGAACCTGGCCCTGTACTTTAGTGTCCCACAAAATCTAGCCTCATGAAATTCACGTAGAATAAAATGGGAAACATGTTGTGCAAGTTCCAATTATTCATAAAGTCACGAATTCAAAAATCATGCAATTCGTGGTCACTTTGAATGACCTCGTTAGTACATGAAAGTAAAAATTGGGCCATAAACCTAGCCCTCTAGTTTGGTGTCCAACAAAATGAGACCTCATGAAATTCACGTAAAAAAATATGGAAAACATGTTGTGCAAGTTCCAATTATTCATAAAGTCACGAATTCAAAAATAATGCAATTCGTGGTCAATTTGAATGACCTCGTTAGTACATGAAAGTAAAAATTGGGGCATGAACCTGGCCCTGTACTTTAGTGTCCCACAAAATCTAACCTCATGAAATTCAGGTAACAAAAAATGGGAAACATGTTGTGCAAGCTCCAATTATTCATAAAGTCACGAATTCAAAAATAATGCAATTCGTGGTCACTTTGAATGACCTCGTTAGTACATGAAAGTAAAAATTGGGCCATAAACCTAGCCCTGTACTTTCGTGTCCTACAAAATCTAACCTCATGAAATTCAGGTAACAAAAAATGGGAAACATGTTGTGCAAGTTCCAATTATTCATAAAGTCACGAATTCAAAAATAATGCAATTCGTGGTCACTTTGAATGACCTTGTTAGTACATAAAAGTAAAAATTGGGCCATAAACCTAGCCCTCTACTTTGGTGTCCAACAAAATGAGACCTCATGAAATTCACGTAAAAAAATATGGAAAACATGTTGTGCAAGTTCCAATTATTCATAAAGTCACGAATTCAAAAATAATGCAATTCGTGGTCAATTTGAATGACCTCGTTAGTACATGAAAGTAAAAATTGGGGCATGAACCTGGCCCTGTACTTTAGTGTCCCACAAAATCTAACCTCATGAAATTCAGGTAACAAAAAATGGGAAACATGTTGTGCAAGCTCCAATTATTCATAAAGTCACGAATTCAAAAATAATGCAATTCGTGGTCACTTTGAATGACCTCGTTAGTACATGAAAGTAAAAATTGGGCCAAAAACCTATCCCTGTACTTTAGTGTCCCACAAAATCTAACCTCATGAAATTCAGGTAACAAAAAATGGGAAACATGTTGTGCAAGCTCCAATTATTCATAAAGTCACGAATTCAAAAATAATGCAATTCGTGGTCACTTTGAATGACCTCGTTAGTACATGAAAGTAAAAATTTGGGCATGAACCTAGCCCTGTACTTTAGTGTCCAACAAAATCTAACCTCATGAAATTCACGTAGAATAAAATGGGAAACATGTTGTCCAAGTTCCAATTATTCATAAAGTCACGAATTCAAAAATCATGCAATTCGTGGTCACTTTGAATGACCTCGTTAGTACATGAAAGTAAAAATTGGGCCATAAACCTAGCCCTCTAGTTTGGTGTCCAACAAAATGAGACCTCATGAAATTCACGTAAAAAAATATGGAAAACATGTTGTGCAAGTTCCAATTATTCATAAAGTCACGAATTCAAAAATAATGCAATTCGTGGTCAATTTGAATGACCTCGTTAGTACATGAAAGTAAAAATTGGGGCATGAACCTGGCCCTGTACTTTAGTGTCCCACAAAATCTAGCCTCATGAAATTCACGTAGAATAAAATGGGAAACATGTTGTGCAAGTTCCAATTATTCATAAAGTCACGAATTCAAAAATCATGCAATTCGTGGTCACTTTGAATGACCTCGTTAGTACATGAAAGTAAAAATTGGGCCATAAACCTAGCCCTCTAGTTTGGTGTCCAACAAAATGAGACCTCATGAAATTCACGTAAAAAAATATGGAAAACATGTTGTGCAAGTTCCAATTATTCATAAAGTCACGAATTCAAAAATAATGCAATTCGTGGTCAATTTGAATGACCTCGTTAGTACATGAAAGTAAAAATTGGGGCATGAACCTGGCCCTGTACTTTAGTGTCCCACAAAATCTAGCCTCATGAAATTCACGTAGAATAAAATGGGAAACATGTTGTGCAAGTTCCAATTATTCATAAAGTCACGAATTCAAAAATCATGCAATTCGTGGTCACTTTGAATGACCTCGTTAGTACATGAAAGTAAAAATTGGGCCATAAACCTAGCCCTCTAGTTTGGTGTCCAACAAAATGAGACCTCATGAAATTCACGTAAAAAAATATGGAAAACATGTTGTGCAAGTTCCAATTATTCATAAAGTCACGAATTCAAAAATAATGCAATTCGTGGTCAATTTGAATGACCTCGTTAGTACATGAAAGTAAAAATTGGGGCTTGAACCTGGCCCTGTACTTTAGTGTCCCACAAAATCTAGCCTCATGAAATTCACGTAGAATAAAATGGGAAACATGTTGTGCAAGCTCCAATTATTCATAAAGTCACGAATTCAAAAATCATGCAATTCGTGGTCACTTTGAATGACCTCGTTAGTACATGAAAGTAAAAATTGGGCCATAAACCTAGCCCTCTAGTTTGGTGTCCAACAAAATGAGACCTCATGAAATTCACGTAAAAAAATATGGAAAACATGTTGTGCAAGTTCCAATTATTCATAAAGTCACAAATTCAAAAATAATGCAATTCGTGGTCAATTTGAATGACCTCGTTAGTACATGAAAGTAAAAATTTGGGCATGAACCTAGCCCTGTACTTTAGTGTCCAACAAAATGTAACCTCATGAAATTCACGTAAGAGAAAATGGGAAACATGTTGTGCAAGTTCCAATTATTCATAAAGTCGCGAATTCAAAAATAATGCACTTGGTGGTGATTTTGATTGACCTCGTTAGTACATGAAAGTAAAAATTGGGCCATAAACCTAGCCCTGTACTTTCGTGTCCCACAAAATCTAACCTCATGAAATTCAGGTAACAAAAAATGGGAAACATGTTGTGCAAGTTCCAATTATTCATAAAGTCACAAATTCAAAAATAATGCAATTCGTGGTCAATTTGAATGACCTCGTTAGTACATGAAAGTAAAAATTGGGGCATGAACCTGGCCCTGTACTTTAGTGTCCCACAAAATCTAACCTCATGAAATTCAGGTAACAAAAAATGGGAAACATGTTGTGCAAGCTCCAATTATTCATAAAGTCACGAATTCAAAAATAATGCAATTCGTGGTCACTTTGAATGACCTCGTTAGTACATGAAAGTAAAAATTGGGCCATAAACCTAGCCCTGTACTTTCGTGTCCTACAAAATCTAACCTCATGAAATTCAGGTAACAAAAAATGGGAAACATGTTGTGCAAGTTCCAATTATTCATAAAGTCACGAATTCAAAAATAATGCAATTCGTGGTCACTTTGAATGACCTTGTTAGTACATAAAAGTAAAAATTGGGCCATAAACCTAGCCCTCTACTTTGGTGTCCAACAAAATGAGACCTCATGAAATTCACGTAAAAAAATATGGAAAACATGTTGTGCAAGTTCCAATTATTCATAAAGTCACGAATTCAAAAATAATGCAATTCGTGGTCAATTTGAATGACCTCGTTAGTACATGAAAGTAAAAATTGGGGCATGAACCTGGCCCTGTACTTTAGTGTCCCACAAAATCTAACCTCATGAAATTCAGGTAACAAAAAATGGGAAACATGTTGTGCAAGCTCCAATTATTCATAAAGTCACGAATTCAAAAATAATGCAATTCGTGGTCACTTTGAATGACCTCGTTAGTACATGAAAGTAAAAATTGGGCCAAAAACCTATCCCTGTACTTTAGTGTCCCACAAAATCTAACCTCATGAAATTCAGGTAACAAAAAATGGGAAACATGTTGTGCAAGCTCCAATTATTCATAAAGTCACGAATTCAAAAATAATGCAATTCGTGGTCACTTTGAATGACCTCGTTAGTACATGAAAGTAAAAATTTGGGCATGAACCTAGCCCTGTACTTTAGTGTCCAACAAAATCTAACCTCATGAAATTCACGTAGAATAAAATGGGAAACATGTTGTCCAAGTTCCAATTATTCATAAAGTCACGAATTCAAAAATCATGCAATTCGTGGTCACTTTGAATGACCTCGTTAGTACATGAAAGTAAAAATTGGGCCATAAACCTAGCCCTCTAGTTTGGTGTCCAACAAAATGAGACCTCATGAAATTCACGTAAAAAAATATGGAAAACATGTTGTGCAAGTTCCAATTATTCATAAAGTCACGAATTCAAAAATAATGCAATTCGTGGTCAATTTGAATGACCTCGTTAGTACATGAAAGTAAAAATTGGGGCATGAACCTGGCCCTGTACTTTAGTGTCCCACAAAATCTAGCCTCATGAAATTCACGTAGAATAAAATGGGAAACATGTTGTGCAAGTTCCAATTATTCATAAAGTCACGAATTCAAAAATCATGCAATTCGTGGTCACTTTGAATGACCTCGTTAGTACATGAAAGTAAAAATTGGGCCATAAACCTAGCCCTCTAGTTTGGTGTCCAACAAAATGAGACCTCATGAAATTCACGTAAAAAAATATGGAAAACATGTTGTGCAAGTTCCAATTATTCATAAAGTCACGAATTCAAAAATAATGCAATTCGTGGTCAATTTGAATGACCTCGTTAGTACATGAAAGTAAAAATTGGGGCATGAACCTGGCCCTGTACTTTAGTGTCCCACAAAATCTAGCCTCATGAAATTCACGTAGAATAAAATGGGAAACATGTTGTGCAAGTTCCAATTATTCATAAAGTCACGAATTCAAAAATCATGCAATTCGTGGTCACTTTGAATGACCTCGTTAGTACATGAAAGTAAAAATTGGGCCATAAACCTAGCCCTCTAGTTTGGTGTCCAACAAAATGAGACCTCATGAAATTCACGTAAAAAAATATGGAAAACATGTTGTGCAAGTTCCAATTATTCATAAAGTCACGAATTCAAAAATAATGCAATTCGTGGTCAATTTGAATGACCTCGTTAGTACATGAAAGTAAAAATTGGGGCTTGAACCTGGCCCTGTACTTTAGTGTCCCACAAAATCTAGCCTCATGAAATTCACGTAGAATAAAATGGGAAACATGTTGTGCAAGCTCCAATTATTCATAAAGTCACGAATTCAAAAATCATGCAATTCGTGGTCACTTTGAATGACCTCGTTAGTACATGAAAGTAAAAATTGGGCCATAAACCTAGCCCTCTAGTTTGGTGTCCAACAAAATGAGACCTCATGAAATTCACGTAAAAAAATATGGAAAACATGTTGTGCAAGTTCCAATTATTCATAAAGTCACAAATTCAAAAATAATGCAATTCGTGGTCAATTTGAATGACCTCGTTAGTACATGAAAGTAAAAATTTGGGCATGAACCTAGCCCTGTACTTTAGTGTCCAACAAAATGTAACCTCATGAAATTCACGTAAGAGAAAATGGGAAACATGTTGTGCAAGTTCCAATTATTCATAAAGTCGCGAATTCAAAAATAATGCACTTGGTGGTGATTTTGATTGACCTCGTTAGTACATGAAAGTAAAAATTGGGCCATAAACCTAGCCCTGTACTTTCGTGTCCCACAAAATCTAACCTCATGAAATTCAGGTAACAAAAAATGGGAAACATGTTGTGCAAGTTCCAATTATTCATAAAGTCACAAATTCAAAAATAATGCAATTCGTGGTCAATTTGAATGACCTCGTTAGTACATGAAAGTAAAAATTTGGGCATGAACGTAGCCCTGTACTTTAGTGTCCAACAAAATGTAACCTCATGAAATTCACGTAAGAGAAAATGGGAAACATGTTGTGCAAGCTCCAATTATTCATAAAGTCACGAATTCAAAAATAATGCAATTCGTGGTCACTTTGAATGACCTCGTTAGTACATGAAAGTAAAAATTGGGCCATAAACCTAGCCCTGTACTTTAGTGTCCCACAAAATCTAACCTCATGAAATTCAGGTAACAAAAAATGGGAAACATGTTGTGCAAGTTCCAATTATTCATAAAGTCACGAATTCAAAAATAATGCAATTCGTGGTCACTTTGAATGACCTCGTTAGTACATGAAAGTAAAAATTGGCACATAAACCTGGCCCAGTACATTAGTGTCCAACAAAATGAGACCTCATGAAATTCAGGTAACAAAAAATGGGAAACATGTTGTGCAAGCTCCAATTATTCATAAAGTCACGAATTCAAAAATCATGCAATTCGTGGTCACTTTGAATGACCTCGTTAGTACATGAAAGTAAAAATTGGGGCATGAACCTGGCCCTGTACTTTAGTGTCCCACAAAATCTAACCTCATGAAATTCAGGTAACAAAAAATGGGAAACATGTTGTGCAAGCTCCAATTATTCATAAAGTCACGAATTCAAAACTAATGCAATTCGTGGTCACTTTGAATGACCTCGTTAGTACATGAAAGTAAAAATTGGGCCATAAACCTAGCCCTGTACTTTAGTGTCCCACAAAATCTAACCTCATGAAATTCAGGTAACAAAAAATGGGAAACATGTTGTGCAAGTTCCAATTATTCATAAAGTCACGAATTCAAAAATCATGCAATTCGTGGTCACTTTGAATGACCTCGTTAGTACATGAAAGTAAAAATTGGGCCATGAACCTAGCCCTGTACTTTAGTGTCCCACAAAATCTAACCTCATGAAATTCAGGTAACAAAAAATGGGAAACATGTTGTGCAAGCTCCAATTATTCATAAAGTCACGAATTCAAAACTAATGCAATTCGTGGTCACTTTGAATGACCTCGTTAGTACATGAAAGTAAAAATTGGGCCATAAACCTAGCCCTGTACTTTCGTGTCCTACAAAATCTAACCTCATGAAATTCAGGTAACAAAAAATGGGAAACATGTTGTGCAAGTTCCAATTATTCATAAAGTCACGAATTCAAAAATAATGCAATTCGTGGTCACTTTGAATGACCTTGTTAGTACATAAAAGTAAAAATTGGGCCATAAACCTAGCCCTCTACTTTGGTGTCCAACAAAATGAGACCTCATGAAATTCACGTAAAAAAATATGGAAAACATGTTGTGCAAGTTCCAATTATTCATAAAGTCACGAATTCAAAAATAATGCAATTCGTGGTCAATTTGAATGACCTCGTTAGTACATGAAAGTAAAAATTGGGGCATGAACCTGGCCCTGTACTTTAGTGTCCCACAAAATCTAACCTCATGAAATTCAGGTAACAAAAAATGGGAAACATGTTGTGCAAGTTCCAATTATTCATAAAGTCACGAATTCAAAAATCATGCAATTCGTGGTCACTTTGAATGACCTCGTTAGTACATGAAAGTAAAAATTGGGCCATGAACCTAGCCCTGTACTTTAGTGTCCCACAAAATCTAACCTCATGAAATTCAGGTAACAAAAAATGGGAAACATGTTGTGCAAGCTCCAATTATTCATAAAGTCACGAATTCAAAAATAATGCAATTCGTGGTCACTTTGAATGACCTCGTTAGTACATGAAAGTAAAAATTGGGCCATAAACCTAGCCCTGTACTTTCGTGTCCTACAAAATCTAACCTCATGAAATTCAGGTAACAAAAAATGGGAAACATGTTGTGCAAGTTCCAATTATTCATAAAGTCACGAATTCAAAAATAATGCAATTCGTGGTCACTTTGAATGACCTTGTTAGTACATAAAAGTAAAAATTGGGCCATAAACCTAGCCCTCTACTTTGGTGTCCAACAAAATGAGACCTCATGAAATTCACGTAAAAAAATATGGAAAACATGTTGTGCAAGTTCCAATTATTCATAAAGTCACGAATTCAAAAATAATGCAATTCGTGGTCAATTTGAATGACCTCGTTAGTACATGAAAGTAAAAATTGGGGCATGAACCTGGCCCTGTACTTTAGTGTCCCACAAAATCTAACCTCATGAAATTCAGGTAACAAAAAATGGGAAACATGTTGTGCAAGCTCCAATTATTTATAAAGTCACGAATTCAAAAATAATGCAATTCGTGGTCACTTTGAATGACCTCGTTAGTACATGAAAGTAAAAATTGGGCCAAAAACCTAGCCCTGTACTTTAGTGTCCCACAAAATCTAACCTCATGAAATTCAGGTAACAAAAAATGGGAAACATGTTGTGCAAGCTCCAATTATTCATAAAGTCACGAATTCAAAAATAATGCAATTCGTGGTCACTTTGAATGACCTCGTTAGTACATGAAAGTAAAAATTTGGGCATGAACCTAGCCCTGTACTTTAGTGTCCAACAAAATCTAACCTCATGAAATTCACGTAGAATAAATTGGGAAACATGTTGTGCAAGTTCCAATTATTCATAAAGTCACGAATTCAAAAATCATGCAATTCGTGGTCACTTTGAATGACCTCGTTAGTACATGAAAGTAAAAATTGGGCCATAAACCTAGCCCTCTAGTTTGGTGTCCAACAAAATGAGACCTCATGAAATTCACGTAAAAAAATATGGAAAACATGTTGTGCAAGTTCCAATTATTCATAAAGTCACGAATTCAAAAATAATGCAATTCGTGGTCAATTTGAATGACCTCGTTAGTACATGAAAGTAAAAATTGGGGCATGAACCTGGCCCTGTACTTTAGTGTCCCACAAAATCTAGCCTCATGAAATTCACGTAGAATAAAATGGGAAACATGTTGTGCAAGTTCCAATTATTCATAAAGTCACGAATTCAAAAATCATGCAATTCGTGGTCACTTTCAATGACCTCGTTAGTACATGAAAGTAAAAATTGGGCCATAAACCTAGCCCTCTAGTTTGGTGTCCAACAAAATGAGACCTCATGAAATTCACGTAAAAAAATATGGAAAACATGTTGTGCAAGTTCCAATTATTCATAAAGTCACAAATTCAAAAATAATGCAATTCGTGGTCAATTTGAATGACCTCGTTAGTACATGAAAGTAAAAATTTGGGCATGAACCTAGCCCTGTACTTTAGTGTCCAACAAAATGTAACCTCATGAAATTCACGTAAGAGAAAATGGGAAACATGTTGTGCAAGTTCCAATTATTCATAAAGTCGCGAATTCAAAAATAATGCAATTGGTGGTGACTTTGATTGACCTCGTTAGTACATGAAAGTAAAAATTGGGCCATAAACCTAGCCCTGTACTTTCGTGTCCCACAAAATCTAACCTCATGAAATTCAGGTAACAAAAAATGGGAAACATGTTGTGCAAGTTCCAATTATTCATAAAGTCACAAATTCAAAAATAATGCAATTCGTGGTCAATTTGAATGACCTCGTTAGTACATGAAAGTAAAAATTTGGGCATGAACGTAGCCCTGTACTTTAGTGTCCAACAAAATGTCACCTCATGAAATTCACGTAAGAGAAAATGGGAAACATGTTGTGCAAGCTCCAATTATTCATAAAGTCACGAATTCAAAACTAATGCAATTCGTGGTCACTTTGAATGACCTCGATAGTACATGAAAGTAAAAATTGGGTCATGAACCTAGCCCTGTACTTTAGTGTCCAACAAAATCTAACCTCATGAAATTCACGTAGAAGAAAATGGGAAACATGTTGTGCAAGTTCCAATTATTCATAAAGTCACGAATTCAAAAATCATGCAATTCGTGGTCACTTTCAATGACCTCGTTAGTACATGAAAGTAAAAATTGGGCCATAAACCTAGCCCTCTAGTTTGGTGTCCAACAAAATGAGACCTCATGAAATTCACGTAAAAAAATATGGAAAACATGTTGTGCAAGTTCCAATTATTCATAAAGTCACGAATTCAAAAATAATGCAATTCGTGGTCAATTTGAATGACCTCGTTAGTACATGAAAGTAAAAATTGGGGCATGAACCTGGCCCTGTACTTTAGTGTCCCACAAAATCTAGCCTCATGAAATTCACGTAGAATAAAATGGGAAACATGTTGTGCAAGCTCCAATTATTCATAAAGTCACGAATTCAAAAATCATGCAATTCGTGGTCACTTTGAATGACCTCGTTAGTACATGAAAGTAAAAATTGGGCCATAAACCTAGCCCTCTAGTTTGGTGTCCAACAAAATGAGACCTCATGAAATTCACGTAAAAAAATATGGAAAACATGTTGTGCAAGTTCCAATTATTCATAAAGTCACAAATTCAAAATTAATGCAATTCGTGGTCAATTTGAATGACCTCGTTAGTACATGAAAGTAAAAATTTGGGCATGAACCTAGCCCTGTACTTTAGTGTCCAACAAAATGTAACCTCATGAAATTCACGTAAGAGAAAATGGGAAACATGTTGTGCAAGTTCCAATTATTCATAAAGTCGCGAATTCAAAAATAATGCAATTGGTGGTGACTTTGATTGACCTCGTTAGTACATGAAAGTAAAAATTGGGCCATAAACCTAGCCCTGTACTTTCGTGTCCCACAAAATCTAACCTCATGAAATTCAGGTAACAAAAAATGGGAAACATGTTGTGCAAGTTCCAATTATTCATAAAGTCACAAATTCAAAAATAATGCAATTCGTGGTCAATTTGAATGACCTCGTTAGTACATGAAAGTAAAAATTTGGGCATGAACGTAGCCCTGTACTTTAGTGTCCAACAAAATGTAACCTCATGAAATTCACGTAAGAGAAAATGGGAAACATGTTGTGCAAGCTCCAATTATTCAGAAAGTCACGAATTCAAAAATCATGCAATTCGTGGTCACTTTGAATGACCTCGATAGTACATAAAAGTAAAAATTGGGTCATGAACCTAGCCCTGTACTTTAGTGTCCAACAAAATCTAACCTCATTAAATTCACGTAGAAGAAAATGGGAAACATGTTGTGCAAGTTCCAATTATTCATAAAGTCACGAATTCAAAAATAATGCAATTCGTGGTCACTTTGAATGACCTCGTTAGTACATGAAAGTAAAAATTTGGGCATGAACCTAGCCCTGTACTTTAGTGTCCAACAAAATGTAACCTCATGAAATTCACGTAAGAGAAAATGGGAAACATGTTGTGCAAGCTCCAATTATTCAGAAAGTCACGAATTCAAAAATCATGCAATTCGTGGTCACTTTGAATGACCTCGATAGTACATGAAAGTAAAAATTGGGTCATGAACCTAGCCCTGTACTTTAGTGTCCAACAAAATGTAACCTCATGAAATTCACGTCAGAGAAAATGGGAAACATGTTGTGCAAGTTCCAATTATTCATAAAGTCACGAATTCAAAACTAATGCAATTCGTGGTCACTTTGAATGACCTCGTTAGTACATGAAAGTAAAAATTGGGCCATAAACCTAGCCCTGTACTTTAGTGTCCCACAAAATCTAACCTCATGAAATTCAGGTAACAAAAAATGGGAAACATGTTGTGCAAGTTCCAATTATTCATAAAGTCACAAATTCAAAAATAATGCAATTCGTGGTCAATTTGAATGACCTCGTTAGTACATGAAAGTAAAAATTGGGCCATAAACCTGGCCCAGTACATTAGTGTCCAACAAAATGAGACCTCATGAAATTCAGGTAACAAAAAATGGGAAACATGTTGTGCAAGTTCCAATTATTCATAAAGTCACGAATTCAAAAATAATGCAATTCGTGGTCACTTTGAATGACCTCGTTAGTACATGAAAGTAAAAATTTGGGCATGAACCTAGCCATGTACTTTAGTGTCCAACAAAATCTAACCTCATGAAATTTACGTAGAATAAAATGGGAAACATGTTGTGCAAGTTCCAATTATTCATAAAGTCACGAATTCAAAAATAATGCAATTCGTGGTCACTTTGAATGACCTTGTTAGTACATAAAAGTACAAATTGGGCCATAAACCTAGCCCTCTACTTTGGTGTCCAACAAAATGAGACCTCATGAAATTCACGTAAAAAAATATGGAAAACATGTTGTGCAAGTTCCAATTATTCATAAAGTCACAAATTCAAAAATAATGCAATTCGTGGTCAATTTGAATGACCTCGTTAGTACATGAAAGTAAAAATTGGCACATAAACCTGGCCCAGTACATTAGTGTCCAACAAAATGAGACCTCATGAAATTCAGGTAACAAAAAATGGGAAACATGTTGTGCAAGTTCCAATTATTCATAAAGTCACGAATTCAAAACTAATGCAATTCGTGGTCAATTTGAATGACCTCGATAGTACATGAAAGTAAAAATTGGGTCATGAACCTAGCCCTGTACTTTAGTGTCCAACAAAATGTAACCTCATGAAATTCACGTCAGAGAAAATGGGAAACATGTTGTGCAAGTTCCAATTATTCATAAAGTCACGAATTCAAAACTAATGCAATTCGTGGTCACTTTGAATGACCTCGTTAGTACATGAAAGTAAAAATTGGGCCATAAACCTAGCCCTGTACTTTAGTGTCCCACAAAATCTAACCTCATGATATTCAGGTAACAAAAAATGGGAAACATGTTGTGCAAGTTCCAATTATTCATAAAGTCACAAATTCAAAAATAATGCAATTCGTGGTCACTTTGAATGACCTCGTTAGTACATGAAAGTAAAAATTGGCACATAAACCTGGCCCAGTACATTAGTGTCCAACAAAATGAGACCTCATGAAATTCAGGTAACAAAAAATGGGAAACATGTTGTGCAAGTTCCAATTATTCATAAAGTCACGAATTCAAAACTAATGCAATTCGTGGTCACTTTGAATGACCTCGTTAGTACATGAAAGTAAAAATTTGGGCATGAACCTAGCCATGTACTTTAGTGTCCAACAAAATCTAACCTCATGAAATTTACGTAGAATAAAATGGGAAACATGTTGTGCAAGTTCCAATTATTCATAAAGTCACGAATTCAAAAATAATGCAATTCGTGGTCACTTTGAATGACCTTGTTAGTACATAAAAGTAAAAATTGGGCCATAAACCTAGCCCTCTACTTTGGTGTCCAACAAAATGAGACCTCATGAAATTCACGTAAAAAAATATGGAAAACATGTTGTGCAAGTTCCAATTATTCATAAAGTCACAAATTCAAAAATAATGCAATTCGTGGTCAATTTGAATGACCTCGTTAGTACATGAAAGTAAAAATTGGCACATAAACCTGGCCCAGTACATTAGTGTCCAACAAAATGAGACCTCATGAAATTCAGGTAACAAAAAATGGGAAACATGTTGTGCAAGTTCCAATTATTCATAAAATCACGAATTCAAAAATAATGCAATTCGTGGTCACTTTGAATGACCTCGTTAGTACATGAAAGTAAAAATTTGGGCATGAACCTAGCCATGTACTTTAGTGTCCAACAAAATCTAACCTCATGAAATTTACGTAGAATAAAATGGGAAACATGTTGTGCAAGTTCCAATTATTCATAAAGTCACGAATTCAAAAATAATGCAATTCGTGGTCACTTTGAATGACCTTGTTAGTACATAAAAGTAAAAATTGGGCCATAAACCTAGCCCTCTACTTTGGTGTCCAACAAAATGAGACCTCATGAAATTCACGTAAAAAAATATGGAAAACATGTTGTGCAAGTTCCAATTATTCATAAAGTCACAAATTCAAAAATAATGCAATTCGTGGTCAATTTGAATGACCTCGTTAGTACATGAAAGTAAAAATTGGCACATAAACCTGGCCCAGTACATTAGTGTCCAACAAAATGAGACCTCATGAAATTCAGGTAACAAAAAATGGGAAACATGTTGTGCAAGTTCCAATTATTCATAAAGTCACGAATTCAAAAATAGTGCAATTCGTGGTCACTTTGAATGACCTCGTTAGTACATGAAAGTAAAAATTTGGGCATGAACCTAGCCATGTACTTTAGTGTCCAACAAAATCTAACCTCATGAAATTTACGTAGAATAAAATGGGAAACATGTTGTGCAAGTTCCAATTATTCATAAAGTCACGAATTCAAAAATAATGCAATTCGTGGTCACTTTGAATGACCTTGTTAGTACATAAAAGTAAAAATTGGGCCATAAACCTAGCCCTCTACTTTGGTGTCCAACAAAATGAGACCTCATGAAATTCACGTAAAAAAATATGGAAAACATGTTGTGCAAGTTCCAATTATTCATAAAGTCACAAATTCAAAAATAATGCAATTCGTGGTCAATTTGAATGACCTCGTTAGTACATGAAAGTAAAAATTGGCACATAAACCTGGCCCAGTACATTAGTGTCCAACAAAATGAGACCTCATGAAATTCAGGTAACAAAAAATGGGAAACATGTTGTGCAAGTTCCAATTATTCATAAAGTCACGAATTCAAAACTAATGCAATTCGTGGTCAATTTGAATGACCTCGATAGTACATGAAAGTAAAAATTGGGTCATGAACCTAGCCCTGTACTTTAGTGTCCAACAAAATGTAACCTCATGAAATTCACGTCAGAGAAAATGGGAAACATGTTGTGCAAGTTCCAATTATTCATAAAGTCACGAATTCAAAACTAATGCAATTCGTGGTCACTTTGAATGACCTCGTTAGTACATGAAAGTAAAAATTGGGCCATAAACCTAGCCCTGTACTTTAGTGTCCCACAAAATCTAACCTCATGATATTCAGGTAACAAAAAATGGGAAACATGTTGTGCAAGTTCCAATTATTCATAAAGTCACAAATTCAAAAATAATGCAATTCGTGGTCACTTTGAATGACCTCGTTAGTACATGAAAGTAAAAATTGGCACATAAACCTGGCCCAGTACATTAGTGTCCAACAAAATGAGACCTCATGAAATTCAGGTAACAAAAAATGGGAAACATGTTGTGCAAGTTCCAATTATTCATAAAGTCACGAATTCAAAACTAATGCAATTCGTGGTCACTTTGAATGACCTCGTTAGTACATGAAAGTAAAAATTTGGGCATGAACCTAGCCATGTACTTTAGTGTCCAACAAAATCTAACCTCATGAAATTTACGTAGAATAAAATGGGAAACATGTTGTGCAAGTTCCAATTATTCATAAAGTCACGAATTCAAAAATAATGCAATTCGTGGTCACTTTGAATGACCTTGTTAGTACATAAAAGTAAAAATTGGGCCATAAACCTAGCCCTCTACTTTGGTGTCCAACAAAATGAGACCTCATGAAATTCACGTAAAAAAATATGGAAAACATGTTGTGCAAGTTCCAATTATTCATAAAGTCACAAATTCAAAAATAATGCAATTCGTGGTCAATTTGAATGACCTCGTTAGTACATGAAAGTAAAAATTGGCACATAAACCTGGCCCAGTACATTAGTGTCCAACAAAATGAGACCTCATGAAATTCAGGTAACAAAAAATGGGAAACATGTTGTGCAAGTTCCAATTATTCATAAAATCACGAATTCAAAAATAATGCAATTCGTGGTCACTTTGAATGACCTCGTTAGTACATGAAAGTAAAAATTTGGGCATGAACCTAGCCATGTACTTTAGTGTCCAACAAAATCTAACCTCATGAAATTTACGTAGAATAAAATGGGAAACATGTTGTGCAAGTTCCAATTATTCATAAAGTCACGAATTCAAAAATAATGCAATTCGTGGTCACTTTGAATGACCTTGTTAGTACATAAAAGTAAAAATTGGGCCATAAACCTAGCCCTCTACTTTGGTGTCCAACAAAATGAGACCTCATGAAATTCACGTAAAAAAATATGGAAAACATGTTGTGCAAGTTCCAATTATTCATAAAGTCACAAATTCAAAAATAATGCAATTCGTGGTCAATTTGAATGACCTCGTTAGTACATGAAAGTAAAAATTGGCACATAAACCTGGCCCAGTACATTAGTGTCCAACAAAATGAGACCTCATGAAATTCAGGTAACAAAAAATGGGAAACATGTTGTGCAAGTTCCAATTATTCATAAAGTCACGAATTCAAAAATAATGCAATTCGTGGTCACTTTGAATGACCTCGTTAGTACATGAAAGTAAAAATTTGGGCATGAACCTAGCCTTGTACTTTAGTGTCCAACAAAATCTAACCTCATGAAATTTACGTAGAATAAAATGGGAAACATGTTGTGCAAGTTCCAATTATTCATAAAGTCACGAATTCAAAAATAATGCAATTCGTGGTCACTTTGAATGACCTTGTTAGTACATAAAAGTAAAAATTGGGCCATAAACCTAGCCCTCTACTTTGGTGTCCAACAAAATGAGACCTCATGAAATTCACGTAAAAAAATATGGAAAACATGTTGTGCAAGTTCCAATTATTCATAAAGTCACGAATTCAAAAATAATGCAATTCGTGGTCACTTTGAATGACCTCGTTAGTACATGAAAGTAGAAATTGGGGCATGAACCTAGCCCTGTACTTTAGTGTCCCACAAAGTCTAACCTCAGGAAATTCAGGTAACAAAAAATGGGAAACATGTTGTGCAAGCTCCAATTATTCATAAAGTCACAAATTCCAAAATAATGCAATTCGTGGTCACTTTGAATGACCTCGTTAGTACATGAAAGTAAAAATTGGGCCATAAACCTAGCCCTGTACTTTAGTATCCCACAAAATCTAACCTCATGAAATTCAGGTAACAAAAAATGGGAAACATGTTGTGCAAGCTCCAATTATTCATAAAGTCACGAATTCAAAAATAGTGCAATTCGTGGTGAATTTGAATGACCTCGTTTGTACATGAAAGTAAAAATTGGGTCATGAACCTAGCCCTGTACTTTAGTGTCCAACAAAATGTAACCTCATGAAATTCACATAAGAGAAAATGGGAAACTTGTTGTGCAAGTTCCAATTATTCATAAAGTCACAAATTCAAAAATAATGCAATTCGTGGTCACTTTGAATGACCTCGTTAGTACATAAAAGTAAAAATTGGGCCATAAACCTAGCCCTCTACTTTGGTGTCCAACAAAATGAGACCTCATGAAATTCACGTAAAAAAATATGGAAAACATGTTGTGCAAGTTCCAATTATTCATAAAGTCACAAATTCAAAAATAATGCAATTCGTGGTCAATTTGAATGACCTCGTTAGTACATGAAAGTAAAAATTTGGGCATGAACCTAGCCCTGTACTTTAGTGTCCAACAAAATGTAACCTCATGAAATTCACGTAAGAGAAAATGGGAAACATGTTGTGCAAGTTCCAATTATTCATAAAGTCGCGAATTCAAAAATAATGGAATTGGTGGTGACTTTGATTGACCTCGTTAGTACATGAAAGTAAAAATTGGGCCATAAACCTAGCCCTGTACTTTGGTGTCCAACAAAATGTAACCTCATGAAATTCAGGTAACAAAAAATGGAAAACATGTTGTGCAAGTTCCAATTATTCATAAAGTCACGAATTCAAGAATAATGCAATTCAAGGTCAATTTGAATGACCTCGTTAGTACATGAAAGAAAAAATTGGGCCATAAACCTAGCCCTGTACTTTCGTGTCCCACAAAATCTAACCTCATGAAATTCAGGTAACAAAAAATGGGAAACATGTTGTACAAGTTCCAATTATTCATAAAGTCACAAATTCAAAAATAATGCAATTCGTGGTCAATTTGAATGACCTCGATAGTACATGAAAGTAAAAATTTGGGCATGAACCTAGCCCTGTACTTCAGTGTCCAACAAAATCTAACCTCATGAAATTTACGTAGAATAAAATGGGAAACAT
Source organism: Climacium dendroides (assembly GCA_950106755.1). Taxonomy (NCBI): domain Eukaryota; kingdom Viridiplantae; phylum Streptophyta; class Bryopsida; order Hypnales; family Climaciaceae; genus Climacium; species Climacium dendroides. The sequence goes on along the minus strand of CATNNA010000004.1, from coordinate 1,555,825 downwards.
GTTGTGCAAGTTCCAATTATTCATAAAGTCACGAATTCAAAAATAATGCAATTCGTGGTCACTTTGAATGACCTTGTTAGTACATAAAAGTAAAAATTGGGCCATAAACCTAGCCCTCTACTTTGGTGTCCAACAAAATGAGACCTCATGAAATTCACGTAAAAAAATATGGAAAACATGTTGTGCAAGTTCCAATTATTCATAAAGTCACAAATTCAAAAATAATGCAATTCGTGGTCAATTTGAATGACCTCGTTAGTACATGAAAGTAAAAATTGGCACATAAACCTGGCCCAGTACATTAGTGTCCAACAAAATGAGACCTCATGAAATTCAGGTAACAAAAAATGGGAAACATGTTGTGCAAGTTCCAATTATTCATAAAGTCACGAATTCAAAACTAATGCAATTCGTGGTCAATTTGAATGACCTCGATAGTACATGAAAGTAAAAATTGGGTCATGAACCTAGCCCTGTACTTTAGTGTCCAACAAAATGTAACCTCATGAAATTCACGTCAGAGAAAATGGGAAACATGTTGTGCAAGTTCCAATTATTCATAAAGTCACGAATTCAAAACTAATGCAATTCGTGGTCACTTTGAATGACCTCGTTAGTACATGAAAGTAAAAATTGGGCCATAAACCTAGCCCTGTACTTTAGTGTCCCACAAAATCTAACCTCATGATATTCAGGTAACAAAAAATGGGAAACATGTTGTGCAAGTTCCAATTATTCATAAAGTCACAAATTCAAAAATAATGCAATTCGTGGTCACTTTGAATGACCTCGTTAGTACATGAAAGTAAAAATTGGCACATAAACCTGGCCCAGTACATTAGTGTCCAACAAAATGAGACCTCATGAAATTCAGGTAACAAAAAATGGGAAACATGTTGTGCAAGTTCCAATTATTCATAAAGTCACGAATTCAAAACTAATGCAATTCGTGGTCACTTTGAATGACCTCGTTAGTACATGAAAGTAAAAATTTGGGCATGAACCTAGCCATGTACTTTAGTGTCCAACAAAATCTAACCTCATGAAATTTACGTAGAATAAAATGGGAAACATGTTGTGCAAGTTCCAATTATTCATAAAGTCACGAATTCAAAAATAATGCAATTCGTGGTCACTTTGAATGACCTTGTTAGTACATAAAAGTACAAATTGGGCCATAAACCTAGCCCTCTACTTTGGTGTCCAACAAAATGAGACCTCATGAAATTCACGTAAAAAAATATGGAAAACATGTTGTGCAAGTTCCAATTATTCATAAAGTCACAAATTCAAAAATAATGCAATTCGTGGTCAATTTGAATGACCTCGTTAGTACATGAAAGTAAAAATTGGCACATAAACCTGGCCCAGTACATTAGTGTCCAACAAAATGAGACCTCATGAAATTCAGGTAACAAAAAATGGGAAACATGTTGTGCAAGTTCCAATTATTCATAAAATCACGAATTCAAAAATAATGCAATTCGTGGTCACTTTGAATGACCTCGTTAGTACATGAAAGTAAAAATTTGGGCATGAACCTAGCCATGTACTTTAGTGTCCAACAAAATCTAACCTCATGAAATTTACGTAGAATAAAATGGGAAACATGTTGTGCAAGTTCCAATTATTCATAAAGTCACGAATTCAAAAATAATGCAATTCGTGGTCACTTTGAATGACCTTGTTAGTACATAAAAGTAAAAATTGGGCCATAAACCTAGCCCTCTACTTTGGTGTCCAACAAAATGAGACCTCATGAAATTCACGTAAAAAAATATGGAAAACATGTTGTGCAAGTTCCAATTATTCATAAAGTCACAAATTCAAAAATAATGCAATTCGTGGTCAATTTGAATGACCTCGTTAGTACATGAAAGTAAAAATTGGCACATAAACCTGGCCCAGTACATTAGTGTCCAACAAAATGAGACCTCATGAAATTCAGGTAACAAAAAATGGGAAACATGTTGTGCAAGTTCCAATTATTCATAAAGTCACGAATTCAAAAATAGTGCAATTCGTGGTCACTTTGAATGACCTCGTTAGTACATGAAAGTAAAAATTTGGGCATGAACCTAGCCATGTACTTTAGTGTCCAACAAAATCTAACCTCATGAAATTTACGTAGAATAAAATGGGAAACATGTTGTGCAAGTTCCAATTATTCATAAAGTCACGAATTCAAAAATAATGCAATTCGTGGTCACTTTGAATGACCTTGTTAGTACATAAAAGTACAAATTGGGCCATAAACCTAGCCCTCTACTTTGGTGTCCAACAAAATGAGACCTCATGAAATTCACGTAAAAAAATATGGAAAACATGTTGTGCAAGTTCCAATTATTCATAAAGTCACAAATTCAAAAATAATGCAATTCGTGGTCAATTTGAATGACCTCGTTAGTACATGAAAGTAAAAATTGGCACATAAACCTGGCCCAGTACATTAGTGTCCAACAAAATGAGACCTCATGAAATTCAGGTAACAAAAAATGGGAAACATGTTGTGCAAGTTCCAATTATTCATAAAGTCACGAATTCAAAACTAATGCAATTCGTGGTCAATTTGAATGACCTCGATAGTACATGAAAGTAAAAATTGGGTCATGAACCTAGCCCTGTACTTTAGTGTCCAACAAAATGTAACCTCATGAAATTCACGTCAGAGAAAATGGGAAACATGTTGTGCAAGTTCCAATTATTCATAAAGTCACGAATTCAAAACTAATGCAATTCGTGGTCACTTTGAATGACCTCGTTAGTACATGAAAGTAAAAATTGGGCCATAAACCTAGCCCTGTACTTTAGTGTCCCACAAAATCTAACCTCATGATATTCAGGTAACAAAAAATGGGAAACATGTTGTGCAAGTTCCAATTATTCATAAAGTCACAAATTCAAAAATAATGCAATTCGTGGTCACTTTGAATGACCTCGTTAGTACATGAAAGTAAAAATTGGCACATAAACCTGGCCCAGTACATTAGTGTCCAACAAAATGAGACCTCATGAAATTCAGGTAACAAAAAATGGGAAACATGTTGTGCAAGTTCCAATTATTCATAAAGTCACGAATTCAAAACTAATGCAATTCGTGGTCACTTTGAATGACCTCGTTAGTACATGAAAGTAAAAATTTGGGCATGAACCTAGCCATGTACTTTAGTGTCCAACAAAATCTAACCTCATGAAATTTACGTAGAATAAAATGGGAAACATGTTGTGCAAGTTCCAATTATTCATAAAGTCACGAATTCAAAAATAATGCAATTCGTGGTCACTTTGAATGACCTTGTTAGTACATAAAAGTAAAAATTGGGCCATAAACCTAGCCCTCTACTTTGGTGTCCAACAAAATGAGACCTCATGAAATTCACGTAAAAAAATATGGAAAACATGTTGTGCAAGTTCCAATTATTCATAAAGTCACAAATTCAAAAATAATGCAATTCGTGGTCAATTTGAATGACCTCGTTAGTACATGAAAGTAAAAATTGGCACATAAACCTGGCCCAGTACATTAGTGTCCAACAAAATGAGACCTCATGAAATTCAGGTAACAAAAAATGGGAAACATGTTGTGCAAGTTCCAATTATTCATAAAATCACGAATTCAAAAATAATGCAATTCGTGGTCACTTTGAATGACCTCGTTAGTACATGAAAGTAAAAATTTGGGCATGAACCTAGCCATGTACTTTAGTGTCCAACAAAATCTAACCTCATGAAATTTACGTAGAATAAAATGGGAAACATGTTGTGCAAGTTCCAATTATTCATAAAGTCACGAATTCAAAAATAATGCAATTCGTGGTCACTTTGAATGACCTTGTTAGTACATAAAAGTAAAAATTGGGCCATAAACCTAGCCCTCTACTTTGGTGTCCAACAAAATGAGACCTCATGAAATTCACGTAAAAAAATATGGAAAACATGTTGTGCAAGTTCCAATTATTCATAAAGTCACAAATTCAAAAATAATGCAATTCGTGGTCAATTTGAATGACCTCGTTAGTACATGAAAGTAAAAATTGGCACATAAACCTGGCCCAGTACATTAGTGTCCAACAAAATGAGACCTCATGAAATTCAGGTAACAAAAAATGGGAAACATGTTGTGCAAGTTCCAATTATTCATAAAGTCACGAATTCAAAACTAATGCAATTCGTGGTCAATTTGAATGACCTCGATAGTACATGAAAGTAAAAATTGGGTCATGAACCTAGCCCTGTACTTTAGTGTCCAACAAAATGTAACCTCATGAAATTCACGTCAGAGAAAATGGGAAACATGTTGTGCAAGTTCCAATTATTCATAAAGTCACGAATTCAAAACTAATGCAATTCGTGGTCACTTTGAATGACCTCGTTAGTACATGAAAGTAAAAATTGGGCCATAAACCTAGCCCTGTACTTTAGTGTCCCACAAAATCTAACCTCATGATATTCAGGTAACAAAAAATGGGAAACATGTTGTGCAAGTTCCAATTATTCATAAAGTCACAAATTCAAAAATAATGCAATTCGTGGTCACTTTGAATGACCTCGTTAGTACATGAAAGTAAAAATTGGCACATAAACCTGGCCCAGTACATTAGTGTCCAACAAAATGAGACCTCATGAAATTCAGGTAACAAAAAATGGGAAACATGTTGTGCAAGTTCCAATTATTCATAAAGTCACGAATTCAAAACTAATGCAATTCGTGGTCACTTTGAATGACCTCGTTAGTACATGAAAGTAAAAATTTGGGCATGAACCTAGCCATGTACTTTAGTGTCCAACAAAATCTAACCTCATGAAATTTACGTAGAATAAAATGGGAAACATGTTGTGCAAGTTCCAATTATTCATAAAGTCACGAATTCAAAAATAATGCAATTCGTGGTCACTTTGAATGACCTTGTTAGTACATAAAAGTACAAATTGGGCCATAAACCTAGCCCTCTACTTTGGTGTCCAACAAAATGAGACCTCATGAAATTCACGTAAAAAAATATGGAAAACATGTTGTGCAAGTTCCAATTATTCATAAAGTCACAAATTCAAAAATAATGCAATTCGTGGTCAATTTGAATGACCTCGTTAGTACATGAAAGTAAAAATTGGCACATAAACCTGGCCCAGTACATTAGTGTCCAACAAAATGAGACCTCATGAAATTCAGGTAACAAAAAATGGGAAACATGTTGTGCAAGTTCCAATTATTCATAAAGTCACGAATTCAAAAATAGTGCAATTCGTGGTCACTTTGAATGACCTCGTTAGTACATGAAAGTAAAAATTTGGGCATGAACCTAGCCATGTACTTTAGTGTCCAACAAAATCTAACCTCATGAAATTTACGTAGAATAAAATGGGAAACATGTTGTGCAAGTTCCAATTATTCATAAAGTCACGAATTCAAAAATAATGCAATTCGTGGTCACTTTGAATGACCTTGTTAGTACATAAAAGTACAAATTGGGCCATAAACCTAGCCCTCTACTTTGGTGTCCAACAAAATGAGACCTCATGAAATTCACGTAAAAAAATATGGAAAACATGTTGTGCAAGTTCCAATTATTCATAAAGTCACAAATTCAAAAATAATGCAATTCGTGGTCAATTTGAATGACCTCGTTAGTACATGAAAGTAAAAATTGGCACATAAACCTGGCCCAGTACATTAGTGTCCAACAAAATGAGACCTCATGAAATTCAGGTAACAAAAAATGGGAAACATGTTGTGCAAGTTCCAATTATTCATAAAGTCACGAATTCAAAACTAATGCAATTCGTGGTCACTTTGAATGACCTCGTTAGTACATGAAAGTAAAAATTTGGGCATGAACCTAGCCATGTACTTTAGTGTCCAACAAAATCTAACCTCATGAAATTTACGTAGAATAAAATGGGAAACATGTTGTGCAAGTTCCAATTATTCATAAAGTCACGAATTCAAAAATAATGCAATTCGTGGTCACTTTGAATGACCTTGTTAGTACATAAAAGTACAAATTGGGCCATAAACCTAGCCCTCTACTTTGGTGTCCAACAAAATGAGACCTCATGAAATTCACGTAAAAAAATATGGAAAACATGTTGTGCAAGTTCCAATTATTCATAAAGTCACAAATTCAAAAATAATGCAATTCGTGGTCAATTTGAATGACCTCGTTAGTACATGAAAGTAAAAATTGGCACATAAACCTGGCCCAGTACATTAGTGTCCAACAAAATGAGACCTCATGAAATTCAGGTAACAAAAAATGGGAAACATGTTGTGCAAGTTCCAATTATTCATAAAGTCACGAATTCAAAACTAATGCAATTCGTGGTCACTTTGAATGACCTCGTTAGTACATGAAAGTAAAAATTTGGGCATGAACCTAGCCATGTACTTTAGTGTCCAACAAAATCTAACCTCATGAAATTTACGTAGAATAAAATGGGAAACATGTTGTGCAAGTTCCAATTATTCATAAAGTCACGAATTCAAAAATAATGCAATTCGTGGTCACTTTGAATGACCTTGTTAGTACATAAAAGTAAAAATTGGGCCATAAACCTAGCCCTCTACTTTGGTGTCCAACAAAATGAGACCTCATGAAATTCACGTAAAAAAATATGGAAAACATGTTGTGCAAGTTCCAATTATTCATAAAGTCACAAATTCAAAAATAATGCAATTCGTGGTCAATTTGAATGACCTCGTTAGTACATGAAAGTAAAAATTGGCACATAAACCTGGCCCAGTACATTAGTGTCCAACAAAATGAGACCTCATGAAATTCAGGTAACAAAAAATGGGAAACATGTTGTGCAAGTTCCAATTATTCATAAAATCACGAATTCAAAAATAATGCAATTCGTGGTCACTTTGAATGACCTCGTTAGTACATGAAAGTAAAAATTTGGGCATGAACCTAGCCATGTACTTTAGTGTCCAACAAAATCTAACCTCATGAAATTTACGTAGAATAAAATGGGAAACATGTTGTGCAAGTTCCAATTATTCATAAAGTCACGAATTCAAAAATAATGCAATTCGTGGTCACTTTGAATGACCTTGTTAGTACATAAAAGTAAAAATTGGGCCATAAACCTAGCCCTCTACTTTGGTGTCCAACAAAATGAGACCTCATGAAATTCACGTAAAAAAATATGGAAAACATGTTGTGCAAGTTCCAATTATTCATAAAGTCACAAATTCAAAAATAATGCAATTCGTGGTCAATTTGAATGACCTCGTTAGTACATGAAAGTAAAAATTGGCACATAAACCTGGCCCAGTACATTAGTGTCCAACAAAATGAGACCTCATGAAATTCAGGTAACAAAAAATGGGAAACATGTTGTGCAAGTTCCAATTATTCATAAAGTCACGAATTCAAAAATAGTGCAATTCGTGGTCACTTTGAATGACCTCGTTAGTACATGAAAGTAAAAATTTGGGCATGAACCTAGCCATGTACTTTAGTGTCCAACAAAATCTAACCTCATGAAATTTACGTAGAATAAAATGGGAAACATGTTGTGCAAGTTCCAATTATTCATAAAGTCACGAATTCAAAAATAATGCAATTCGTGGTCACTTTGAATGACCTTGTTAGTACATAAAAGTACAAATTGGGCCATAAACCTAGCCCTCTACTTTGGTGTCCAACAAAATGAGACCTCATGAAATTCACGTAAAAAAATATGGAAAACATGTTGTGCAAGTTCCAATTATTCATAAAGTCACAAATTCAAAAATAATGCAATTCGTGGTCAATTTGAATGACCTCGTTAGTACATGAAAGTAAAAATTGGCACATAAACCTGGCCCAGTACATTAGTGTCCAACAAAATGAGACCTCATGAAATTCAGGTAACAAAAAATGGGAAACATGTTGTGCAAGTTCCAATTATTCATAAAGTCACGAATTCAAAACTAATGCAATTCGTGGTCAATTTGAATGACCTCGATAGTACATGAAAGTAAAAATTGGGTCATGAACCTAGCCCTGTACTTTAGTGTCCAACAAAATGTAACCTCATGAAATTCACGTCAGAGAAAATGGGAAACATGTTGTGCAAGTTCCAATTATTCATAAAGTCACGAATTCAAAACTAATGCAATTCGTGGTCACTTTGAATGACCTCGTTAGTACATGAAAGTAAAAATTGGGCCATAAACCTAGCCCTGTACTTTAGTGTCCCACAAAATCTAACCTCATGATATTCAGGTAACAAAAAATGGGAAACATGTTGTGCAAGTTCCAATTATTCATAAAGTCACAAATTCAAAAATAATGCAATTCGTGGTCACTTTGAATGACCTCGTTAGTACATGAAAGTAAAAATTGGCACATAAACCTGGCCCAGTACATTAGTGTCCAACAAAATGAGACCTCATGAAATTCAGGTAACAAAAAATGGGAAACATGTTGTGCAAGTTCCAATTATTCATAAAGTCACGAATTCAAAACTAATGCAATTCGTGGTCACTTTGAATGACCTCGTTAGTACATGAAAGTAAAAATTTGGGCATGAACCTAGCCATGTACTTTAGTGTCCAACAAAATCTAACCTCATGAAATTTACGTAGAATAAAATGGGAAACATGTTGTGCAAGTTCCAATTATTCATAAAGTCACGAATTCAAAAATAATGCAATTCGTGGTCACTTTGAATGACCTTGTTAGTACATAAAAGTAAAAATTGGGCCATAAACCTAGCCCTCTACTTTGGTGTCCAACAAAATGAGACCTCATGAAATTCACGTAAAAAAATATGGAAAACATGTTGTGCAAGTTCCAATTATTCATAAAGTCACAAATTCAAAAATAATGCAATTCGTGGTCAATTTGAATGACCTCGTTAGTACATGAAAGTAAAAATTGGCACATAAACCTGGCCCAGTACATTAGTGTCCAACAAAATGAGACCTCATGAAATTCAGGTAACAAAAAATGGGAAACATGTTGTGCAAGTTCCAATTATTCATAAAATCACGAATTCAAAAATAATGCAATTCGTGGTCACTTTGAATGACCTCGTTAGTACATGAAAGTAAAAATTTGGGCATGAACCTAGCCATGTACTTTAGTGTCCAACAAAATCTAACCTCATGAAATTTACGTAGAATAAAATGGGAAACATGTTGTGCAAGTTCCAATTATTCATAAAGTCACGAATTCAAAAATAATGCAATTCGTGGTCACTTTGAATGACCTTGTTAGTACATAAAAGTAAAAATTGGGCCATAAACCTAGCCCTCTACTTTGGTGTCCAACAAAATGAGACCTCATGAAATTCACGTAAAAAAATATGGAAAACATGTTGTGCAAGTTCCAATTATTCATAAAGTCACAAATTCAAAAATAATGCAATTCGTGGTCAATTTGAATGACCTCGTTAGTACATGAAAGTAAAAATTGGCACATAAACCTGGCCCAGTACATTAGTGTCCAACAAAATGAGACCTCATGAAATTCAGGTAACAAAAAATGGGAAACATGTTGTGCAAGTTCCAATTATTCATAAAGTCACGAATTCAAAAATAATGCAATTCGTGGTCACTTTGAATGACCTCGTTAGTACATGAAAGTAAAAATTTGGGCATGAACCTAGCCTTGTACTTTAGTGTCCAACAAAATCTAACCTCATGAAATTTACGTAGAATAAAATGGGAAACATGTTGTGCAAGTTCCAATTATTCATAAAGTCACGAATTCAAAAATAATGCAATTCGTGGTCACTTTGAATGACCTTGTTAGTACATAAAAGTAAAAATTGGGCCATAAACCTAGCCCTCTACTTTGGTGTCCAACAAAATGAGACCTCATGAAATTCACGTAAAAAAATATGGAAAACATGTTGTGCAAGTTCCAATTATTCATAAAGTCACGAATTCAAAAATAATGCAATTCGTGGTCACTTTGAATGACCTCGTTAGTACATGAAAGTAGAAATTGGGGCATGAACCTAGCCCTGTACTTTAGTGTCCCACAAAGTCTAACCTCAGGAAATTCAGGTAACAAAAAATGGGAAACATGTTGTGCAAGCTCCAATTATTCATAAAGTCACAAATTCCAAAATAATGCAATTCGTGGTCACTTTGAATGACCTCGTTAGTACATGAAAGTAAAAATTGGGCCATAAACCTAGCCCTGTACTTTAGTATCCCACAAAATCTAACCTCATGAAATTCAGGTAACAAAAAATGGGAAACATGTTGTGCAAGCTCCAATTATTCATAAAGTCACGAATTCAAAAATAGTGCAATTCGTGGTGAATTTGAATGACCTCGTTTGTACATGAAAGTAAACATTGGGTCATGAACCTAGCCCTGTACTTTAGTGTCCAACAAAATGTAACCTCATGAAATTCACATAAGAGAAAATGGGAAACTTGTTGTGCAAGTTCCAATTATTCATAAAGTCACAAATTCAAAAATAATGCAATTCGTGGTCACTTTGAATGACCTCGTTAGTACATAAAAGTAAAAATTGGGCCATAAACCTAGCCCTCTACTTTGGTGTCCAACAAAATGAGACCTCATGAAATTCACGTAAAAAAATATGGAAAACATGTTGTGCAAGTTCCAATTATTCATAAAGTCACAAATTCAAAAATAATGCAATTCGTGGTCAATTTGAATGACCTCGTTAGTACATGAAAGTAAAAATTTGGGCATGAACCTAGCCCTGTACTTTAGTGTCCAACAAAATGTAACCTCATGAAATTCACGTAAGAGAAAATGGGAAACATGTTGTGCAAGTTCCAATTATTCATAAAGTCGCGAATTCAAAAATAATGGAATTGGTGGTGACTTTGATTGACCTCGTTAGTACATGAAAGTAAAAATTGGGCCATAAACCTAGCCCTGTACTTTGGTGTCCAACAAAATGTAACCTCATGAAATTCAGGTAACAAAAAATGGAAAACATGTTGTGCAAGTTCCAATTATTCATAAAGTCACGAATTCAAGAATAATGCAATTCAAGGTCAATTTGAATGACCTCGTTAGTACATGAAAGAAAAAATTGGGCCATAAACCTAGCCCTGTACTTTCGTGTCCCACAAAATCTAACCTCATGAAATTCAGGTAACAAAAAATGGGAAACATGTTGTACAAGTTCCAATTATTCATAAAGTCACAAATTCAAAAATAATGCAATTCGTGGTCAATTTGAATGACCTCGATAGTACATGAAAGTAAAAATTGGGCCATGAACCTAGCCCTGTACTTTAGTGTCCAACAAAATGGAACCTCATGAAATTCACGTCAGAGAAAATGGGAAACATGTTGTACAAGTTCCAATTATTCATAAAGTCACGAATTCAAAACTAATGCAATTCGTGGTCACTTTGAATGACCTCGTTAGTACATGAAAGTAAAAATTGGGCCATAAACCTAGCCCTGTACTTTAGTGTCCCACAAAATCTAACCTCATGAAATTCAGGTAACAAAAAATGGGAAACATGTTGTGCAAGTTCCAATTATTCATAAAGTCACAAATTCAAAAATAATGCAATTCGTGGTCACTTTGAATGACCTCGTTAGTACATGAAAGTAAAAATTGGCACATAAACCTGGCCCAGTACATTAGTGTCCAACAAAATGAGACCTCATGAAATTCAGGTAACAAAAAATGGGAAACATGTTGTGCAAGTTCCAATTATTCATAAAGTCACGAATTCAAAAATCATGCAATTCGTGGTGACTTTGAATGACCTCGTTAGTACATGAAAGTAAAAATTTGGGCATGAACCTAGCCATGTACTTTAGTGTCCAACAAAATCTAACCTCATGAAATTTACGTAGAATAAAATGGGAAACATGTTGTGCAAGTTCCAATTATTCATAAAGTCACGAATTCAAAAATAATGCAATTCGTGGTCACTTTGAATGACCTTGTTAGTACATAAAAGTAAAAATTGGGCCATAAACCTAGCCCTCTACTTTGGTGTCCAACAAAATGAGACCTCATGAAATTCACGTAAAAAAATATGGAAAACATGTTGTGCAAGTTCCAATTATTCATAAAGTCACAAATTCAAAAATAATGCAATTCGTGGTCACTTTGAATGACCTCGTTAGTACATGAAAGTAAAAATTGGCACATAAACCTGGCCCAGTACATTAGTGTCCAACAAAATGAGACCTCATGAAATTCAGGTAACAAAAAATGGGAAACATGTTGTGCAAGTTCCAATTATTCATAAAGTCACGAATTCAAAAATAATGCAATTCGTGGTCACTTTGAATGACCTCGTTAGTACATGAAAGTAAAAATTTGGGCATGAACCTAGCCCTGTACTTTAGTGTCCAACAAAATCTATCCTCATGAAATTTACGTAGAATAAAATGGGAAACATGTTGTGCAAGTTCCAATTATTCATAAAGTCACGAATTCAAAAATAATGCAATTCGTGGTCACTTTGAATGACCTTGTTAGTACATAAAAGTAAGAATTGGGCCATAAACCTAGCCCTCTACTTTGGTGTCCAACAAAATGAGACCTCATGAAATTCACGTAAAAAAATATGGAAAACATGTTGTGCAAGTTCCAATTATTCATAAAGTCACGAATTCAAAAATAATGCAATTCGTGGTCACTTTGAATGACCTCGTTAGTACATGAGAGTAAAAATTGGGCCATAAACCTAGCCCTCTACTTTGGTGTCCAAAAAAATGAGACCTCATGAAATTCACGTAAAAAAATATGGAAAACATGTTGTGCAAGTTCCAATTATTCATAAAGTCACGAATTCAAAAATAATGCAATTCGTGGTCAATTTGAATGACCTCGTTAGTACATGAAAGTAAAAATTGGGGCATGAACCTAGCCCTGTACTTCAGTGTCCCACAAAATCTAACCTCATGAAATTCAGGTAAAAAAAAATGGGAAACATGTTGTGCAAGCTCCAATTATTCATAAAGTCACAAATTCAAAAATAATGCAATTCGTGGTCACTTTGAATGACCTCGTTAGTACATGAAAGTAAAAATTGGGCCATAAACCTAGCCCTGTACTTTAGTGTCCCACAAAATCTAACCTCATGAAATTCAGGTAACAAAAAATGGGAAACATGTTGTGCAAGTTCCAATTATTCATAAAGTCACAAATTCAAAAATAATGCAATTCGTGGTCACTTTGAATGACCTCGTTAGTACATGAAAGTAAAAATTGGCACATAAACCTGGCCCAGTACATTAGTGTCCAACAAAATCTAACCTCATGAAATTCAGGTAACAAAAAATGGGAAACATGTTGTGCAAGTTCCAATTATTCATAAAGTCACAAATTCAAAAATAATGCAATTCGTGGTCACTTTGAATGACCTCGTTAGTACATGAAAGTAAAAATTGGCACATAAACCTGGCCCAGTACATTAGTGTCCAACAAAATGAGACCTCATGAAATTCAGGTAACAAAAAATGGGAAACATGTTGTGCAAGTTCCAATTATTCATAAAGTCACGAATTCAAAAATCATGCAATTCGTGGTGACTTTGAATGACCTCGTTAGTACATGAAAGTAAAAATTTGGGCATGAACCTAGCCATGTACTTTAGTGTCCAACAAAATCTAACCTCATGAAATTTACGTAGAATAAAATGGGAAACATGTTGTGCAAGTTCCAATTATTCATAAAGTCACGAATTCAAAAATAATGCAATTCGTGGTCACTTTGAATGACCTTGTTAGTACATAAAAGTAAAAATTGGGCCATAAACCTAGCCCTCTACTTTGGTGTCCAACAAAATGAGACCTCATGAAATTCACGTAAAAAAATATGGAAAACATGTTGTGCAAGTTCCAATTATTCATAAAGTCACAAATTCAAAAATAATGCAATTCGTGGTCACTTTGAATGACCTCGTTAGTACATGAAAGTAAAAATTGGCACATAAACCTGGCCCAGTACATTAGTGTCCAACAAAATGAGACCTCATGAAATTCAGGTAACAAAAAATGGGAAACATGTTGTGCAAGTTCCAATTATTCATAAAGTCACGAATTCAAAAATAATGCAATTCGTGGTCACTTTGAATGACCTCGTTAGTACATGAAAGTAAAAATTTGGGCATGAACCTAGCCCTGTACTTTAGTGTCCAACAAAATCTATCCTCATGAAATTTACGTAGAATAAAATGGGAAACATGTTGTGCAAGTTCCAATTATTCATAAAGTCACGAATTCAAAAATAATGCAATTCGTGGTCACTTTGAATGACCTTGTTAGTACATAAAAGTAAGAATTGGGCCATAAACCTAGCCCTCTACTTTGGTGTCCAACAAAATGAGACCTCATGAAATTCACGTAAAAAAATATGGAAAACATGTTGTGCAAGTTCCAATTATTCATAAAGTCACGAATTCAAAAATAATGCAATTCGTGGTCACTTTGAATGACCTCGTTAGTACATGAGAGTAAAAATTGGGCCATAAACCTAGCCCTCTACTTTGGTGTCCAAAAAAATGAGACCTCATGAAATTCACGTAAAAAAATATGGAAAACATGTTGTGCAAGTTCCAATTATTCATAAAGTCACGAATTCAAAAATAATGCAATTCGTGGTCAATTTGAATGACCTCGTTAGTACATGAAAGTAAAAATTGGGGCATGAACCTAGCCCTGTACTTCAGTGTCCCACAAAATCTAACCTCATGAAATTCAGGTAAAAAAAAATGGGAAACATGTTGTGCAAGCTCCAATTATTCATAAAGTCACAAATTCAAAAATAATGCAATTCGTGGTCACTTTGAATGACCTCGTTAGTACATGAAAGTAAAAATTGGGCCATAAACCTAGCCCTGTACTTTAGTGTCCCACAAAATCTAACCTCATGAAATTCAGGTAACAAAAAATGGGAAACATGTTGTGCAAGTTCCAATTATTCATAAAGTCACAAATTCAAAAATAATGCAATTCGTGGTCACTTTGAATGACCTCGTTAGTACATGAAAGTAAAAATTGGCACATAAACCTGGCCCAGTACATTAGTGTCCAACAAAATCTAACCTCATGAAATTCAGGTAACAAAAAATGGGAAACATGTTGTGCAAGTTCCAATTATTCATAAAGTCACGAATTCAAAAATAATGCAATTCGTGGTCACTTTGAATGACCTCGTTAGTACATGAAAGTAAAAATTTGGGCATGAACCTAGCCCTGTACTTTAGTGTCCAACAAAATCTAACCTCATGAAATTCACATAAGAGAAAATGGGAAACATGTTGTGCAAGTTCCAATTATTCATAAAGTCACGAATTCAAAACTAATGCAATTCGTGGTCACTTTGAATGACCTCGTTAGTACATGAAAGTAAAAATTTGGGCATGAACCTAGCCCTGTACTTCAGTGTCCAACAAAATCTAACCTCATGAAATTTACGTAGAATAAAATGGGAAACATGTTGTGCAAGTTCCAATTATTCATAAAGTCACGAATTCAAAAATAATGCAATTCGTGGTCACTTTGAATGACCTTGTTAGTACATAAAAGTAAAAATTGCGCCATAAACCTGGCCCAGTACATTAGTGTCCAACAAAATGAGACCTCATGAAATTCAGGTAACAAAAAATGGGAAACATGTTGTGCAAGTTCCAATTATTCATAAAGTCACGAATTCAAAAATCATGCAATTCGTGGTCACTTTGAATGACCTCGTTAGTACATGAAAGTAAAAATTGGGCCATAAACCTCGCCCTCTACTTTGGTGTCCAACAAAATGAGACCTCATGAAATTCACGTAAAAAAATATGGAAAACATGTTGTGCAAGTTCCAATTATTCATAAAGTCATGAATTCAAAAATCATGCAATTCGTGGTCACTTTGAATGACCTCGTTAGTACATGAAAGTAAAAATTGGGCCATAAACCTAGCCCTCTAGTTTGGTGTCCAACAAAATCTAACCTCATGAAATTCACGTAAAAAAATATGGAAAACATGTTGTGCAAGTTCCAATTATTCATAAAGTCACGAATTCAAAAATCATGCAATTCGTGGTCACTTTGAATGACCTCGTTAGTACATGAGAATAAAAATTGGGCCATAAACCTAGCCCTCTACTTTGGTGTCCAACAAAATGAGACCTCATGAAATTCACGTAAAAAAATATGGAAAACATGTTGTGCAAGTTCCAATTATTCATAAAGTCACGAATTCAAAAATCATGCAATTCGTGGTCACTTTGAATGACCTCGTTAGTACATGAAAGTAAAAATTTGGGCATGAACCTGGCCATGTACTTTAGTGTCCAACAAAATCTAACCTCATGAAATTCACATAAGAGAAAATGGGAAACATGTTGTGCAAGTTCCAATTATTCATAAAGTCACAAATTCAAAAATAATGCAATTCGTGGGCACTTTGAATGACCTCGTTAGTACATGAAAGTAAAAATTGGGCCATAAACCTAGCCCTGTACTTTAGTGTCCCACAAAATCTAACCTCATGAAATTCAGGTAACAAAAAATGGGAAACATGTTGTGCAAGTTCCAATTATTCATAAAGTCACGAATTCAAAAATAATGCAATTCGTAGTCAATTTGAATGACCTCGTTAGTACATGAAAGTAAAAATTTGGGCATGAACCTAGCCCTGTACTTTAGTGTCCAACAAAATCTAACCTCATGAAATTCACGTCGAATACAATGGGAAACATGTTGTGCAAGTTCCAATTATTCATACAGTCACGAATTCAAAAATAATGCAATTCGTGGTCACTTTGAATGACCTCTTAGTACATGAAAGTAAAAATTTGGGCATGAACCTAGCCCTGTACTTTAGTGTCCAACAAAATCTAACCTCATGAAATTCACATAAGAGAAAATGGGAAACATGTTGTGCAAGTTCCAATTATTCATAAAGTCACGAATTCAAAAATAATGCAATTCGTGGCCACTTTGAATGACCTCGTTAGTACATGAAAGTAAAAATTGGGCCATAAACCTAGCCCTCTACTTTGGTGTCCAACAAAATGAGACCTCATGAAATTCACGTAAAAAAATATGGAAAACATGTTGTGCAAGTTCCAATTATTCATAAAGTCACGAATTCAAAAATCATGCAATTCGTGGTCACTTTGAATGACCTCGTTAGTACATGAAAGTAAAAATTGGGCCATAAACCTAGCCCTCTACTTTGGTGTCCAACAAAATGAGACCTCATGAAATTCACGTAAAAAAATATGGAAAACATGTTGTGCAAGATCCAATTATTCATAAAGTCACGAATTCAAAAATAATGCAATTCGTGGTCACTTTGAATGACCTCGTTAGTACATGAAAGTAAAAATTGGGCCATAAACCTAGCCCTCTACTTTGGTGTCCAACAAAATGAGACCTCATGAAATTCACGTAAAAAAATATGGAAAACATGTTGTGCAAGTTCCAATTATTCATAAAGTCACGAATTCAAAAATAATGCAATTCGTGGTCAATTTGAATGACCTCGTTAGTACATGAAAGTAAAAATTTGGGCATGAACCTAGCCTCTACTTTGGTGTCCAACAAAATGAGACCTCATGAAATTCACGTAAAAAAATATGGAAAACATGTTGTGCAAGTTCCAATTATTCATAAAGTCACGAATTCAAAAATAATGCAATTCGTGGTCACTTTGAATGACCTCGTTAGTACATGAAAGTAAAAATTGGCACATAAACCTGGCCCAGTACATTAGTGTCCAACAAAATGAGACCTCATGAAATTCAGGTAACAAAAAATGGGAAACATGTTGTGCAAGTTCCAATTATTCATAAAGTCACGAATTCAAAAATAATGCAATTCATGGTCACTTTGAATGACCTCGTTAGTACATGAAAGTAAAAATTGGGCCATAAACCTAGCCCTCTACTTTGGTGTCCAACAAAATGAGACCTCATGAAATTCACGTAAAAAAATATGGAAAACATGTTGTGCAAGTTCCAATTATTCATAAAGTCACGAATTCAAAAATCATGTAATTCGTGGTCACTTTGAATGACCTCGTTAGTACATGAAAGTAAAAATTGGGCCATAAACCTAGCCCTGTACTTTGGTGTCCAACAAAATGTAACCTCATGAAATTCAGGTAACAAAAAATGGGAAACATGTTGTGCAAGTTCCAATTATTCATAAAGTCACGAATTCAAAAATAATGCAATTCGTGGTCACTTTGAATGACCTCGTTAGTACATGAAAGTAAAAATTGGGGCATGAACCTAGCCCTGTACTTTAGTGTCCCACAAAATGAGACCTCATGAAATTCAGGTAACAAAAAATGGGAAACATGTTGTGCAAGCTCCAATTATTCATAAAGTCACAAATTCAAAAATAATGCAATTCGTGGTCAATTTGAATGACCTCGTTAGTACATGAAAGTAAAAATTTGGGCATGAACCTAGCCGTGTACTTTAGTGTCCAACAAAATCTAACCTCATGAAATTCACGTAGAATAAAATGGGAAACATGTTGTGCAAGTTCCAATTATTCATAAAGTCACGAATTCAAAAATAATGCAATTCGTGGTCACTTTGAATGACCTCGTTAGTACATGAAAGTAAAAATTGGGCCATAAACCTAGCCCTCTACTTTGGTGTCCAACAAAATGAGACCTCATGAAATTCACGTAAAAAAATATGGAAAACATGTTGTGCAAGTTCCAATTATTCATAAAGTCACGAATTCAAAAATAATGCAATTCGTGGTCAATTTGAATGACCTCGTTAGTACATGAAAGTAAAAATTTGGGCATGAACCTAGCCTCTACTTTGGTGTCCAACAAAATGAGACCTCATGAAATTCACGTAAAAAAATATGGAAAACATGTTGTGCAAGTTCCAATTATTCATAAAGTCACGAATTCAAAAATAATGCAATTCGTGGTCACTTTGAATGACCTCGTTAGTACATGAAAGTAAAAATTGGGCCATAAACCTAGCCCTCTACTTTGGTGTCCAACAAAATGAGACCTCATGAAATTCACGTAAAAAAATATGGAAAACATGTTGTGCAAGTTCCAATTATTCATAAAGTCACGAATTCAAAAATAATGCAATTCGTGGTCACTTTGAATGACCTCGTTAGTACATGAGAGTAAAAATTGGGCCATAAACCTAGCCCTCTACTTTGGTGTCCAAGAAAATGAGACCTCATGAAATTCACGTAAAAAAATATGGAAAACATGTTGTGCAAGTTCCAATTATTCATAAAGTCACGAATTCAAAAATAATGCAATTCGTGGTCACTTTGAATGACCTCGTTAGTACATGAAAGTAAAAATTGGGCCATAAACCTAGCCCTGTACTTTAGTGTCCCACAAAATCTAACCTCATGAAATTCAGGTAACAAAAAATGGGAAACATGTTGTGCAAGTTCCAATTATTCATAAAGTCACGAATTCAAAAATAATGCAATTCGTGGTCACTTTGAATGACCTCGTTAGTACATGAAAGTAAAAATTGGGCCATAAACCTAGCCCTCTAGTTTGGTGTCCAACAAAATGAGACCTCATGAAATTCACGTAAAAAAATATGGAAAACATGTTGTGCAAGTTCCAATTATTCATAAAGTCACGAATTCAAAAATCATGCAATTCGTGGTCACTTTGAATGACCTTGTTAGTACATAAAAGTACAAATTGGGCCATAAACCTAGCCCTCTACTTTGGTGTCCAACAAAATGAGACCTCATGAAATTCACGTAAAAAAATATGGAAAACATGTTGTGCAAGTTCCAATTATTCATAAAGTCACGAATTCAAAAATCATGCAATTCGTGGTCACTTTGAATGACCTCGTTAGTACATGAAAGTAAAAATTTGGGCATGAACCTGGCCATGTACTTTAGTGTCCAACAAAATCTAACCTCATGAAATTCACATAAGAGAAAATGGGAAACATGTTGTGCAAGTTCCAATTATTCATAAAGTCACAAATTCAAAAATAATGCAATTCGTGGTCACTTTGAATGACCTCGTTAGTACATGAAAGTAAAAATTGGGCCATAAACCTAGCCCTGTACTTTAGTGTCCCACAAAATCTAACCTCATGAAATTCAGGTAACAAAAAATGGGAAACATGTTGTGCAAGTTCCAATTATTCATAAAGTCACGAATTCAAAAATAATGCAATTCGTAGTCAATTTGAATGACCTCGTTAGTACATGAAAGTAAAAATTTGGGCATGAACCTAGCCCTGTACTTTAGTGTCCAACAAAATCTAACCTCATGAAATTCACGTCGAATACAATGGGAAACATGTTGTGCAAGTTCCAATTATTCATACAGTCACGAATTCAAAAATAATGCAATTCGTGGTCAATTTGAATGACCTCTTAGTACATGAAAGTAAAAATTTGGGCATGAACCTAGCCCTGTACTTTAGTGTCCAACAAAATCTAACCACATGAAATTCACATAAGAGAAAATGGGAAACATGTTGTGCAAGTTCCAATTATTCATAAAGTCACGAATTCAAAAATAATGCAATTCGTGGCCACTTTGAATGACCTCGTTAGTACATGAAAGTAAAAATTGGGCCATAAACCTAGCCCTCTACTTTGGTGTCCAACAAAATGAGACCTCATGAAATTCACGTAAAAAAATATGGAAAACATGTTGTGCAAGTTCCAATTATTCATAAAGTCACGAATTCAAAAATCATGCAATTCGTGGTCACTTTGAATGACCTCGTTAGTACATGAGAATAAAAATTGGGCCATAAACCTAGCCCTCTACTTTGGTGTCCAACAAAATGAGACCTCATGAAATTCACGTAAAAAAATATGGAAAACATGTTGTGCAAGTTCCAATTATTCATAAAGTCACGAATTCAAAAATCATGCAATTCGTGGTCACTTTGAATGACCTCGTTAGTACATGAAAGTAAAAATTTGGGCATGAACCTGGCCATGTACTTTAGTGTCCAACAAAATCTAACCTCATGAAATTCACATAAGAGAAAATGGGAAACATGTTGTGCAAGTTCCAATTATTCATAAAGTCACAAATTCAAAAATAATGCAATTCGTGGTCACTTTGAATGACCTCGTTAGTACATGAAAGTAAAAATTGGGCCATAAACCTAGCCCTGTTCTTTAGTGTCCAACAAAATCTAACCTCATGAAATTCAGGTAACAAAAAATGGGAAACATGTTGTGCAAGTTCCAATTATTCATAAAGTCACGAATTCAAAAATAATGCAATTCGTAGTCAATTTGAATGACCTCGTTAGTACATGAAAGTAAAAATTTGGGCATGAACCTAGCCCTGTACTTTAGTGTCCAACAAAATCTAACCTCATGAAATTCACGTCGAATACAATGGGAAACATGTTGTGCAAGTTCCAATTATTCATACAGTCACGAATTCAAAAATAATGCAATTCGTGGTCAATTTGAATGACCTCTTAGTACATGAAAGTAAAAATTTGGGCATGAACCTAGCCCTGTACTTTAGTGTCCAACAAAATCTAACCACATGAAATTCACATAAGAGAAAATGGGAAACATGTTGTGCAAGTTCCAATTATTCATAAAGTCACGAATTCAAAAATAATGCAATTCGTGGCCACTTTGAATGACCTCGTTAGTACATGAAAGTAAAAATTGGGCCATAAACCTAGCCCTCTACTTTGGTGTCCAACAAAATGAGACCTCATGAAATTCACGTAAAAAAATATGGAAAACATGTTGTGCAAGTTCCAATTATTCATAAAGTCACGAATTCAAAAATCATGCAATTCGTGGTCACTTTGAATGACCTCGTTAGTACATGAAAGTAAAAATTGGGCCATAAACCTAGCCCTCTACTTTGGTGTCCAACAAAATGAGACCTCATGAAATTCACGTAAAAAAATATGGAAAACATGTTGTGCAAGATCCAATTATTCATAAAGTCACGAATTCAAAAATAATGCAATTCGTGGTCACTTTGAATGACCTCGTTAGTACATGAAAGTAAAAATTGGGCCATAAACCTAGCCCTCTACTTTGGTGTCCAACAAAATGAGACCTCATGAAATTCACGTAAAAAAATATGGAAAACATGTTGTGCAAGTTCCAATTATTCATAAAGTCACGAATTCAAAAATAATGCAATTCGTGGTCAATTTGAATGACCTCGTTAGTACATGAAAGTAAAAATTTGGGCATGAACCTAGCCTCTACTTTGGTGTCCAACAAAATGAGACCTCATGAAATTCACGTAAAAAAATATGGAAAACATGTTGTGCAAGTTCCAATTATTCATAAAGTCACGAATTCAAAAATAATGCAATTCGTGGTCACTTTGAATGACCTCGTTAGTACATGAAAGTAAAAATTGGCACATAAACCTGGCCCAGTACATTAGTGTCCAACAAAATGAGACCTCATGAAATTTAGGTAACAAAAAATGGGAAACATGTTGTGCAAGTTCCAATTATTCATAAAGTCACGAATTCAAAAATAATGCAATTCGTGGTCACTTTGAATGACCTCGTTAGTACATGAAAGTAAAAATTGGGCCATAAACCTAGCCCTCTACTTTGGTGTCCAACAAAATGAGACCTCATGAAATTCACGTAAAAAAATATGGAAAACATGTTGTGCAAGTTCCAATTATTCATAAAGTCACGAATTCAAAAATAATGCAATTCGTGGTCACTTTGAATGACCTCGTTAGTACATGAGAGTAAAAATTGGGCCATAAACCTAGCCCTCTACTTTGGTGTCCAACAAAATGAGACCTCATGAAATTCACGTAAAAAAATATGGAAAACATGTTGTGCAAGTTCCAATTATTCATAAAGTCACGAATTCAAAAATAATGCAATTCGTGGTCACTTTGAATGACCTCGTTAGTACATGAAAGTAAAAATTGGGCCATAAACCTAGCCCTGTACTTTAGTGTCCCACAAAATCTAACCTCATGAAATTCAGGTAACAAAAAATGGGAAACATGTTGTGCAAGTTCCAATTATTCATAAAGTCACGAATTCAAAAATAATGCAATTCGTGGTCACTTTGAATGACCTCGTTAGTACATGAAAGTAAAAATTGGGCCATAAACCTAGCCCTCTAGTTTGGTGTCCAACAAAATGAGACCTCATGAAATTCACGTAAAAAAATATGGAAAACATGTTGTGCAAGTTCCAATTATTCATAAAGTCACGAATTCAAAAATCATGCAATTCGTGGTCACTTTGAATGACCTTGTTAGTACATAAAAGTACAAATTGGGCCATAAACCTAGCCCTCTACTTTGGTGTCCAACAAAATGAGACCTCATGAAATTCACGTAAAAAAATATGGAAAACATGTTGTGCAAGTTCCAATTATTCATAAAGTCACGAATTCAAAAATCATGCAATTCGTGGTCACTTTGAATGACCTCGTTAGTACATGAAAGTAAAAATTTGGGCATGAACCTGGCCATGTACTTTAGTGTCCAACAAAATCTAACCTCATGAAATTCACATAAGAGAAAATGGGAAACATGTTGTGCAAGTTCCAATTATTCATAAAGTCACAAATTCAAAAATAATGCAATTCGTGGTCACTTTGAATGACCTCGTTAGTACATGAAAGTAAAAATTGGGCCATAAACCTAGCCCTGTACTTTAGTGTCCCACAAAATCTAACCTCATGAAATTCAGGTAACAAAAAATGGGAAACATGTTGTGCAAGTTCCAATTATTCATAAAGTCACGAATTCAAAAATAATGCAATTCGTAGTCAATTTGAATGACCTCGTTAGTACATGAAAGTAAAAATTTGGGCATGAACCTAGCCCTGTACTTTAGTGTCCAACAAAATCTAACCTCATGAAATTCACGTCGAATACAATGGGAAACATGTTGTGCAAGTTCCAATTATTCATACAGTCACGAATTCAAAAATAATGCAATTCGTGGTCAATTTGAATGACCTCTTAGTACATGAAAGTAAAAATTTGGGCATGAACCTAGCCCTGTACTTTAGTGTCCAACAAAATCTAACCACATGAAATTCACATAAGAGAAAATGGGAAACATGTTGTGCAAGTTCCAATTATTCATAAAGTCACGAATTCAAAAATAATGCAATTCGTGGCCACTTTGAATGACCTCGTTAGTACATGAAAGTAAAAATTGGGCCATAAACCTAGCCCTCTACTTTGGTGTCCAACAAAATGAGACCTCATGAAATTCACGTAAAAAAATATGGAAAACATGTTGTGCAAGTTCCAATTATTCATAAAGTCACGAATTCAAAAATCATGCAATTCGTGGTCACTTTGAATGACCTCGTTAGTACATGAGAATAAAAATTGGGCCATAAACCTAGCCCTCTACTTTGGTGTCCAACAAAATGAGACCTCATGAAATTCACGTAAAAAAATATGGAAAACATGTTGTGCAAGTTCCAATTATTCATAAAGTCACGAATTCAAAAATCATGCAATTCGTGGTCACTTTGAATGACCTCGTTAGTACATGAAAGTAAAAATTTGGGCATGAACCTGGCCATGTACTTTAGTGTCCAACAAAATCTAACCTCATGAAATTCACATAAGAGAAAATGGGAAACATGTTGTGCAAGTTCCAATTATTCATAAAGTCACAAATTCAAAAATAATGCAATTCGTGGTCACTTTGAATGACCTCGTTAGTACATGAAAGTAAAAATTGGGCCATAAACCTAGCCCTGTTCTTTAGTGTCCAACAAAATCTAACCTCATGAAATTCAGGTAACAAAAAATGGGAAACATGTTGTGCAAGTTCCAATTATTCATAAAGTCACGAATTCAAAAATAATGCAATTCGTAGTCAATTTGAATGACCTCGTTAGTACATGAAAGTAAAAATTTGGGCATGAACCTAGCCCTGTACTTTAGTGTCCAACAAAATCTAACCTCATGAAATTCACGTCGAATACAATGGGAAACATGTTGTGCAAGTTCCAATTATTCATACAGTCACGAATTCAAAAATAATGCAATTCGTGGTCAATTTGAATGACCTCTTAGTACATGAAAGTAAAAATTTGGGCATGAACCTAGCCCTGTACTTTAGTGTCCAACAAAATCTAACCACATGAAATTCACATAAGAGAAAATGGGAAACATGTTGTGCAAGTTCCAATTATTCATAAAGTCACGAATTCAAAAATAATGCAATTCGTGGCCACTTTGAATGACCTCGTTAGTACATGAAAGTAAAAATTGGGCCATAAACCTAGCCCTCTACTTTGGTGTCCAACAAAATGAGACCTCATGAAATTCACGTAAAAAAATATGGAAAACATGTTGTGCAAGTTCCAATTATTCATAAAGTCACGAATTCAAAAATCATGCAATTCGTGGTCACTTTGAATGACCTCGTTAGTACATGAAAGTAAAAATTGGGCCATAAACCTAGCCCTCTACTTTGGTGTCCAACAAAATGAGACCTCATGAAATTCACGTAAAAAAATATGGAAAACATGTTGTGCAAGATCCAATTATTCATAAAGTCACGAATTCAAAAATAATGCAATTCGTGGTCACTTTGAATGACCTCGTTAGTACATGAAAGTAAAAATTGGGCCATAAACCTAGCCCTCTACTTTGGTGTCCAACAAAATGAGACCTCATGAAATTCACGTAAAAAAATATGGAAAACATGTTGTGCAAGTTCCAATTATTCATAAAGTCACGAATTCAAAAATAATGCAATTCGTGGTCAATTTGAATGACCTCGTTAGTACATGAAAGTAAAAATTTGGGCATGAACCTAGCCTCTACTTTGGTGTCCAACAAAATGAGACCTCATGAAATTCACGTAAAAAAATATGGAAAACATGTTGTGCAAGTTCCAATTATTCATAAAGTCACGAATTCAAAAATAATGCAATTCGTGGTCACTTTGAATGACCTCGTTAGTACATGAAAGTAAAAATTGGCACATAAACCTGGCCCAGTACATTAGTGTCCAACAAAATGAGACCTCATGAAATTTAGGTAACAAAAAATGGGAAACATGTTGTGCAAGTTCCAATTATTCATAAAGTCACGAATTCAAAAATAATGCAATTCGTGGTCACTTTGAATGACCTCGTTAGTACATGAAAGTAAAAATTGGGCCATAAACCTAGCCCTCTACTTTGGTGTCCAACAAAATGAGACCTCATGAAATTCACGTAAAAAAATATGGAAAACATGTTGTGCAAGTTCCAATTATTCATAAAGTCACGAATTCAGAAATCATGTAATTCGTGGTCACTTTGAATGACCTCGTTAGTACATGAAAGTAAAAATTGGGCCATAAACCTAGCCCTGTACTTTGGTGTCCAACAAAATGTAACCTCATGAAATTCAGGTTACAAAAAATGGGAAACATGTTGTGCAAGTTCCAATTATTCATAAAGTCACGAATTCAAAAATAATGCAATTCGTGGTCACTTTGAATGACCTCGTTAGTACATGAAAGTAAAAATTGGGGCATGAACCTAGCCCTGTACTTTAGTGTCCCACAAAATGAGACCTCATGAAATTCAGGTAACAAAAAATGGGAAACATGTTGTGCAAGCTCCAATTATTCATAAAGTCACAAATTCAAAAATAATGCAATTCGTGGTCAATTTGAATGACCTCGTTAGTACATGAAAGTAAAAATTTGGGCATGAACCTAGCCGTGTACTTTAGTGTCCAACAAAATCTAACCTCATGAAATTCACGTAGAATAAAATGGGAAACATGTTGTGCAAGTTCCAATTATTCATAAAGTCACGAATTCAAAAATAATGCAATTCGTGGTCACTTTGAATGACCTCGTTAGTACATGAAAGTAAAAATTGGGCCATAAACCTAGCCCTCTACTTTGGTGTCCAACAAAATGAGACCTCATGAAATTCACGTAAAAAAATATGGAAAACATGTTGTGCAAGTTCCAATTATTCATAAAGTCACGAATTCAAAAATAATGCAATTCGTGGTCAATTTGAATGACCTCGTTAGTACATGAAAGTAAAAATTTGGGCATGAACCTAGCCTCTACTTTGGTGTCCAACAAAATGAGACCTCATGAAATTCACGTAAAAAAATATGGAAAACATGTTGTGCAAGTTCCAATTATTCATAAAGTCACGAATTCAAAAATAATGCAATTCGTGGTCACTTTGAATGACCTCGTTAGTACATGAAAGTAAAAATTGGGCCATAAACCTAGCCCTCTACTTTGGTGTCCAACAAAATGAGACCTCATGAAATTCATGTAAAAAAATATGGAAAACATGTTGTGCAAGTTCCAATTATTCATAAAGTCACGAATTCAAAAATAATGCAATTCGTGGTCACTTTGAATGACCTCGTTAGTACATGAGAGTAAAAATTGGGCCATAAACCTAGCCCTCTACTTTGGTGTCCAACAAAATGAGACCTCATGAAATTCACGTAAAAAAATATGGAAAACATGTTGTGCAAGTTCCAATTATTCATAAAGTCACGAATTCAAAAATAATGCAATTCGTGGTCACTTTGAATGACCTCGTTAGTACATGAAAGTAAAAATTGGGCCATAAACCTAGCCCTGTACTTTAGTGTCCCACAAAATCTAACCTCATGAAATTCAGGTAACAAAAAATGGGAAACATGTTGTGCAAGTTCCAATTATTCATAAAGTCACGAATTCAAAAATAATGCAATTCGTGGTCACTTTGAATGACCTCGTTAGTACATGAAAGTAAAAATTGGGCCATAAACCTAGCCCTCTAGTTTGGTGTCCAACAAAATGAGACCTCATGAAATTCACGTAAAAAAATATGGAAAATATGTTGTGCAAGTTCCAATTATTCATAAAGTCACGAATTCAAAAATCATGCAATTCGTGGTCACTTTGAATGACCTCGTTAGTACATGAGAATAAAAATTGGGCCATAAACCTAGCCCTCTACTTTGGTGTCCAACAAAATGAGACCTCATGAAATTCACGTAAAAAAATATGGAAAACATGTTGTGCAAGTTCCAATTATTCATAAAGTCACGAATTCAAAAATCATGCAATTCGTGGTCACTTTGAATGACCTCGTTAGTACATGAAAGTAAAAATTTGGGCATGAACCTGGCCATGTACTTTAGTGTCCAACAAAATCTAACCTCATGAAATTCACATAAGAGAAAATGGGAAACATGTTGTGCAAGTTCCAATTATTCATAAAGTCACAAATTCAAAAATAATGCAATTCGTGGTCACTTTGAATGACCTCGTTAGTACATGAAAGTAAAAATTGGGCCATAAACCTAGCCCTGTACTTTAGTGTCCCACAAAATCTAACCTCATGAAATTCAGGTAACAAAAAATGGGAAACATGTTGTGCAAGTTCCAATTATTCATAAAGTCACAAATTCAAAAATAATGCAATTCGTGGTCACTTTGAATGACCTCGTTAGTACATGAAAGTAAAAATTGGGCCATAAACCTAGCCCTCTACTTTGGTGTCCAACAAAATGAGACCTCATGAAATTTAGTAAAAAAATATGGAAAACATGTTGTGCAAGTTCCAATTATTCATAAAGTCACGAATTCAAAAATAATGCAATTCGTGGTCACTTTGAATGACCTCGTTAGTACATGAAAGTAAAAATTGGCACATAAACCTGGCCCAGTACATTAGTGTCCAACAAAATGAGACCTCATCAAATTCAGGTAACAAAAAATGGGAAACATGTTGTGCAAGTTCCAATTATTCATAAAGTCACGAATTCAAAAATAATGCAATTCGTGGTCACTTTGAATGACCTCGTTAGTACATGAATGTAAAAATTGGCACATAAACCTGGCCCAGTACATTAGTGTCCAACAAAATGAGACCTCATGAAATTCAGGTAACAAAAAATGGAAAACATGTTGTGCAAGTTCCAATTATTCATAAAGTCACGAATTCAAAAATAATGCAATTCGTGGTCACTTGAATGACCTCGTTAGTACATGAAAGTAAAAATTGGGGCATGAACCTAGCCATGTACTTTAGTGTCCAACAAAATCTAACCTCATGAAATTCAGGTAACAAAAAATGGGAAACATGTTGTGCAAGCTCCAATTATTCATAAAGTCACGAATTCAAAAATAATGCAATTCGTGGTCACTTTGAATGACCTCGTTAGTACATGAAAGTAAAAATTGGGCCATAAACCTAGCCCTCTACTTTGGTGTCTAACAGAATGAGACCTCATGAAATTCACGTAAAAAAATATGGAAAACATGTTGTGCAAGTTCCAATTATTCATAAAGTCACGAATTCAAAAATAATGCAATTCGTGGTCACTTTGAATGACCTCGTTAGTACATGAAAGGAAAAATTGGCACATAAACCTGGCCCAGTACATTAGTGTCCAACAAAATGAGACCTCATGAAATTCAGGTAACAAAAAATGGGAAACATGTTGTGCAAGTTCCAATTATTCATAAAGTCACGAATTCAAAAATAATGCAATTCGTGGTCACTTTGAATGACCTCGTTAGTACATGAAAGTAAAAATTGGGGCATGAACCTAGCCGTGTACTTTAGTGTCCCACAAAATCTAACCTCATGAAATTCAGGTAACAAAAAATGGGAAACATGTTGTGCAAGTTCCAATTATTCATAAAGTCACAAATTCAAAAATAATGCAATTCGTGGTCAATTTGAATGACCTCGTTAGTACATGAAAGTAAAAATTTGGGCATGAACCTGGCCCAGTACATTAGTGTCCAACAAAATGAGACCTCATGAAATTCAGGTAACAAAAAATGGGAAACATGTTGTGCAAGTTCCAATTATTCATAAAGTCACGAATTCAAAAATAATGCAATTCGTGGTCACTTTGAATGACCTCGATAGTACATGAAAGTAAAAATTGGGTCATGATCCTAGCCCTGTACTTTAGTGTCCAACAAAATGTAACCTCATGAAATTCACGTAACAAAAAATGGGAAACATGTTGTGCAAGTTCCAATTATTCATAAAGTCACGAATTCAAAAATAATGCAATTCGTGGTCACTTTGAATGACCTCGTTAGTACATGAAAGTAAAAATTGGGCCATAAACCTAGCCCTGTACTTTAGTGTCCCACAAAATCTAACCTCATGAAATTCAGGTAACAAAAAATGGGAAACATGTTGTGCAAGCTCCAATTATTCATAAAGTCACGAATTCAAAAATAATGCAATTCGTGGTCACTTTGAATGACCTCGTTAGTACATGAAAGTAAAAATTGGGCCATAAACCTAGCCCTGTACTTTGGTGTCCAACAAAATGTAACCTCATGAAATTCAGGTAACAAAAAATGGGAAACATGTTGTGCAAGCTCCAATTATTCATAAAGTCACAAATTCAAAAATAATGCAATTCGTGGTCAATTTGAATGACCTCGATAGTACATGAAAGTAAAAATTTGGGCATGAACCTAGCCATGTACTTTAGTGTCCAACAAAATCTAACCTCATGAAATTCACGTAGAATAAAATGGGAAACATGTTGTGCAAGTTCCAATTATTCATAAAGTCACGAATTCAAAAATCATGCAATTCGTGGTCACTTTGAATGACCTCGTTAGTACATGAAAGTAAAAATTGGGCCATAAACCTAGCCCTCTACTTTGGTGTCCAACAAAATGAGACCTCATGAAATTCACGTAAAAAAATATGGAAAACATGTTGTGCAAGTTCCAATTATTCATAAAGTCACGAATTCAAAAATAATGCAATTCGTGGTCACTTTGAATGACTTCGTTAGTACATGAAAGTAAAAATTGGGCCATAAACCTAGCCCTCTACTTTGGTGTCCAACAAAATGTAACCTCATGAAATTCAGGTAACAAAAAATGAGAAACATGTTGTGCAAGCTCCAATTATTTATAAAGTCACAAATTCAAAAATAATGCAATTCGTGGTCAATTTGAATGACCTCGTTAGTACATGAAAGTAAAAATTTGGGCATGAACCTAGCCCTGTACTTTAGTGTCCAACAAAATCTTACCTCATGAAATTCACATAAGAGAAAATGGGAAACATGTTGTGCAAGTTCCAATTATTCATAAAGTCACAAATTCAAAAATAATGCAATTCGTGGGCACTTTGAATGACCTCGTTAGTACATGAAAGTAAAAATTGGGCCATAAACCTAGCCCTCTACTTTGGTGTCCAACAAAATGAGACCTCATGAAATTCACGTAAAAAAATATGGAAAACATGTTGTGCAAGTTCCAATTATTCATAAAGTCACGAATTCAAAAATCATGCAATTCGTGGTCACTTTGAATGACCTCGTTAGTACATGAAAGTAAAAATTTGGGCATGACCCTAGCCCTGTACTTTAGTGTCCCACAAAATCTAACCTCATGAAATTTAGGTAACAAAAAATGGGAAACATGTTGTGCAAGCTCCAATTATTCATAAAGTCACAAATTCAAAAATAATGCAATTCGTGGTCACTTTGAATGACCTCGTTAGTACATAAAAGTAAAAATTGGGCCATAAACCTAGCCCTCTACTTTGGTGTCCAACAAAATGAGACCTCATGAAATTCACTTAAAAAAATATGGAAAACATGTTGTGCAAGTTCCAATTATTCATAAAGTCACGAATTCAAAAATAATGCAATTCGTGGTCACTTTGAATGACCTCGTTAGTACATGAAAGTAAAAATTGGCACATAAACCTGGCCCAGTACATTAGTGTCCAACAAAATGAGACCTCATGAAATTCAGGTAACAAAAAATGGGAAACATGTTGTGCAAGTTCCAATTATTCATAAAGTCACGAATTCAAAAATCATGCAATTCGTGGTCACTTTGAATGACCTCGTTAGTACATGAAAGTAAAAATTGGGCCATAAACCTAGCCCTGTACTTTGGTGTCCAACAAAATGTAACCTCATGAAATTCAGGTAACAAAAAATGGGAAACATGTTGTGCAAGCTCCAATTATTCATAAAGTCACAAATTCAAAAATAATGCAATTCGTGGTCAATTTGAATGACCTCGATAGTACATGAAAGTAAAAATTTGGGCATGAACCTAGCCCTGTACTTTAGTGTCCAACAAAATCTTACCTCATGAAATTCACATAAGAGAAAATGGGAAACATGTTGTGCAAGTTCCAATTATTCATAAAGTCACAAATTCAAAAATAATGCAATTCGTGGGCACTTTGAATGACCTCGTTAGTACATGAAAGTAAAAATTGGGCCATAAACCTAGCCCTCTACTTTGGTGTCCAACAAAATGAGACCTCATGAAATTCACGTAAAAAAATATGGAAAACATGTTGTGCAAGTTCCAATTATTCATAAAGTCACGAATTCAAAAATCATGCAATTCGTGGTCACTTTGAATGACCTCGTTAGTACATGAAAGTAAAAATTTGGGCATGACCCTAGCCCTGTACTTTAGTGTCCCACAAAATCTAACCTCATGAAATTTAGGTAACAAAAAATGGGAAACATGTTGTGCAAGCTCCAATTATTCATAAAGTCACAAATTCAAAAATAATGCAATTCGTGGTCACTTTGAATGACCTCGTTAGTACATGAAAGTAAAAATTGGGCCATAAACCTAGCCCTCTACTTTGGTGTCCAACAAAATGTAACCTCATGAAATTCAGGTAACAAAAAATGAGAAACATGTTGTGCAAGCTCCAATTATTCATAAAGTCACAAATTCAAAAATAATGCAATTCGTGGTCAATTTGAATGACCTCGTTAGTACATGAAAGTAAAAATTTGGGCATGAACCTAGCCCTGTACTTTAGTGTCCAACAAAATCTTACCTCATGAAATTCACATAAGAGAAAATGGGAAACATGTTGTGCAAGTTCCAATTATTCATAAAGTCACAAATTCAAAAATAATGCAATTCGTGGGCACTTTGAATGACCTCGTTAGTACATGAAAGTAAAAATTGGGCCATAAACCTAGCCCTCTACTTTGGTGTCCAACAAAATGAGACCTCATGAAATTCACGTAAAAAAATATGGAAAACATGTTGTGCAAGTTCCAATTATTCATAAAGTCACGAATTCAAAAATCATGCAATTCGTGGTCACTTTGAATGACCTCGTTAGTACATGAAAGTAAAAATTTGGGCATGACCCTAGCCCTGTACTTTAGTGTCCCACAAAATCTAACCTCATGAAATTTAGGTAACAAAAAATGGGAAACATGTTGTGCAAGCTCCAATTATTCATAAAGTCACAAATTCAAAAATAATGCAATTCGTGGTCAATTTGAATGACCTCGTTAGTACATGAAAGTAAAAATTTGGGCATGAACCTAGCCCTGTACTTTAGTGTCCAACAAAATCTTACCTCATGAAATTCACATAAGAGAAAATGGGAAACATGTTGTGCAAGTTCCAATTATTCATAAAGTCACAAATTCAAAAATAATGCAATTCGTGGTCAATTTGAATGACCTCGTTAGTACATGAAAGTAAAAATTTGGGCATGAACCTAGCCCTGTACTTTAGTGTCCAACAAAATGTAACCTCATGAAATTCACGTAAGAGAAAATGGGAAACATGTTGTGCAAGTTCCAATTATTCATAAAGTCACAAATTCAAAAATAAGGCAATTCGTGGTCAATTTGAATGACCTCGTTAGTACATGAAAGTAAAAATTTGGGCATGAACCTAGCCGTGTACTTTAGTGTCCAACAATATCTAATCTCATAAAATTCAGGTAACAAAAAATGGGAAACATGTTGTGCAAGTTCCAATTATTCATAAAGTCACAAATTCAAAAATAAGGCAATTCATGGTCACTTTGAATGACCTCGTTAGTACATGAAAGTAAAAATTGGGCATGAACCTAGCCCTGTACTTTAGTGTCCCACAAAATCTAACCTCATGAAATTCAGGTAACAAAAAATGAGAAACATGTTGTGCAAGCTCCAATTATTCATAAAGTCATGAATTCAAAAATAATGCAATTCGTGGTCAATTTGAATGACCTCGTTAGTACATGAAAGTAAAAATTGGGGCATGAACCTAGCCCTGTACTTTAGTGTCCAACAAAATGACACCTCATGAAATTCACGTAGAATAAAATGGGAAACATGTTGTGCAAGTTCCAATTATTCATAAAGTAACGAATTCAAAAATAATGCAATTCGTGGTCAATTTGAATGACCTCGTTAGTACATGAAAGTAAAAATTGGGCCATAAACCTAGCCCTCTACTTTGGTGTCCAACAAAATGAGACCTCATGAAATTCACGTAAAAAAATATGGAAAACATGTTGTGCAAGTTCCAACTATTCATAAAGTCACGAATTCAAGAATAATGCAATTCGTGGTCAATTTGAATGACCTCGTTAGTACATGAAAGTAAAAATTGGCACATAAACCTGGCCCAGTACATTAGTGTCCAACAAAATGAGACCTCATGAAATTCAGGTAACAAAAAATGGAAAACATGTTGTGCAAGTTCCAATTATTCATAAAGTAGCAAATTCAAAAATAATGCAATTCGTGGTCAATTTGAATGACCTCGTTAGTACATGAAAGTAAAAATTTGGGCATGACCTTAGCCCTGTACTTTAGTGTCCAACAAAATCTAACCTCATGAAATTCACGTAGAATAAAATGGGAAACATGTTGTGCAAGCTCCAATTATTCATAAAGTCACGAATTCAAAAATAATGCAATTCGTGGTCAATTTGAATGACCTCGTTAGTACATGAAAGTAAAAATTTGGGCATGAACCTAGCCGTGTACTTTAGTGTCCAACAAAATCTAACCTCATGAAATTCACGTAGAATAAAATGGGAAACATGTTGTGCAAGTTCCAATTATTCATAAAGTCACGAATTCAAAAATCATGCAATTCGTGGTCACTTTGAATGACATCGTTAGTACATGAAAGTAAAAATTGGGCCATAAACCTAGCCCTCTACTTTGGTGTCCAACAAAATGAGACCTCATGAAATTCACGTAAAAAAATATGGAAAACATGTTGTGCAAGTTCCAATTATTCATAAAGTCACGAATTCAAAAATAATGCAATTCGTGGTCAATTTGAATGACCTCGTTAGTACATGAAAGTAAAAATTGGGCCATAAACCTAGCCCTGTACTTTGGTGTCCAACAAAATGTAACCTCATGAAATTCACGTAAAACAAAATGGGAAACATGTAGTGCAAGTTCCAATTATTCATAAAGTCACGAATTCAAAAATCATGCAATTCGTGGTCACTTTGATGGACCTCGTTAGTACATGAAAGTAAAAATTGGGCCAGAAACCTAGCCCTGTACTTTGGTGTCCAACAAAATGAGACCTCATGAAATTCAGATAACAAACAATGGGAAACATGTTGTGCAAGTTCCAATTATTCATAAAGTCACGAATTCAAAAAACAACAATTTGTGATCACTTTGATTGACCTCATTAGTACATGAAAGTAAAAATTGGGCCATAAACCTAGCCCTGTACTTTGGTGTCCAAGAAAATGAGACCTCATGAAATTCACGTCAAAAAAAATGGGAAACATGTAGTGCAAGTTCCAATTATTCATAAAGTCACGAATTCAAAAATCATGCAATTCGTGGTGACTTTCAATGGCCTCGTTAGCACATGAAAGTAAAAATTGGGCCATAAACCTAGCCCTGTACTTTGGTGTCCAAGAAAATGAGACCTCATGAAATTCACGTAAAAAACAATGGGAAACATGTTGTGCAAGTTCCAATTATTCATACAGTCACGAATTCAAAAATCATGCAATTCGTGGTCACTTTCAATGGCCTCGTTAGTACATGAAAGTAAAAATTGGGCCATAAACCTAGCCCTGTACTTTGGTGTCCAACAAAATGAGACCTCATGAAATTCACGTAAAACACAATGGGAAACATGTTGTGCAAGTTCCAATTATTCATAAAGTCACGAATTCAAAAATCATGCAATTCGTGGTCACTTTGAATGACCTCATTAGTACATGAAAGTAAAAATTGGGCCATAAACCTAGCCCTGTACTTTGGTGTCCAACAAAATGAGACCTCATGAAATTCACGTAAAACACAATGGGAAACATGTTGTGCAAGTTCCAATTATTCATAGAGTCACGAATTCAAAAATCATGCAATTTGTGGTCACTTTGATTGACCTCGTTAGTAAATGAATGTAAAAATTGGGCCATAAACCTAGCCCTGTACTTTGGTGTCTAACAAAATGAGACCTCATGAAATTCAGATAACAAACAATGGGAAACATGTTGTGCAAGTTCCAATTATTCATAAAGTCACGAATTCAAAAAACAACAATTTGTGATCACTTTGATTGACCTCATTAGTACATGAAAGTAAAAATTGGGCCATAAACCTAGCCCTGTACTTTGGTGTCCAACAAAATGAGACCTCATGAAATTCACGTAAAAAACAATGGGAAACATGTTGTGCAAGTTCCAATTATTCATAAAGTCACGAATTCAAAAATCATGCAATTCGTGGTCACTTTCAATGGCCTCGTTAGTACATGAAAGTAAAAATTGGGCCATAAACCTAGCCCTGTACTTTGGTGTCCAACAAAATGAGACCTCATGAAATTCACGTAAATAAAAATGGGAAACATGTTGTGCAAGTTCCAATTATTCATAAAGTCACGAATTCAAAAAACAACAATTTGTGATCACTTTGATTGACCTCATTAGTACATGAAAGTAAAAATTGGGCCATAAACCTAGCCCTGTACTTTGGTGTCCAACAAAATGAGACCTCATGAAATTCACGTCAAAAAAAATGGGAAACATGTTGTGCAAGTTCCAATTATTCATACAGTCACGAATTCAAAAATCATGCAATTCGTGGTCACTTTCAATGGCCTCGTTAGTACATGAAAGTAAAAATTGGGCCATAAACCTAGCCCTGTACTTTGGTGTCCAACAAAATGAGACCTCATGAAATTCACGTAAAACACAATGGGAAACATGTTGTGCAAGTTCCAATTATTCATAAAGTCACGAATTCAAGAATCATGCAATTCGTGGTCACTTTGATTGACCTCATTAGTACATGAAAGTAAAAATTGGGCCATAAACCTAGCCCTGTACTTTGGTGTCCAACAAAATGAGACCTCATGAAATTCACGTAAAACACAATGGGAAACATGTTGTGCAAGTTCCAATTATTCATAAAGTCACGAATTCAAAAATCATGCAATTTGTGGTCACTTTGATTGACCTCGTTAGTACATGAAAGTAAAAATTGGGCCATAAACCTAGCCCTGTACTTTGGTGTCCAACAAAATGAGACCTCATGAAATTCACGTAAAACACAATGGGAAACATGTTGTGCAAGTTCCAATTATTCATAGAGTCACGAATTCAAAAATCATGCAATTTGTGGTCACTTTGATTGACCTCGTTAGTACATGAAAGTAAAAATTGGGCCATAAACCTAGCCCTGTACTTTGGTGTCCAACAAAATGAGACCTCATGAAATTCACGTAAAAAACAATGGGAAACATGTTGTGCAAGTTCCAATTATTCATAAAGTCACCAATTCAAAAATAATGCAATTTGTGGTCACTTTGATTAACCTCGTTAGTACATGAAAGTAAAAATTGGGCCATAAACCTAGCCCTGTACTTTGGTGTCCAACAAAATGAGACCTCATGAAATTCACGTCCAAAAAAATGGGAAACATGTTGTGCATGTTCCAATTATTCATAAAGTAACCAATTCAAAAAAAAACAATTGGTGGTCACATTGATTGACCTCGTTAGTACATGAAAGTAAAAATTGGGCCATAAACCTAGCCCTGTACTTTGGTGTCCAACAAAATGAGACCTCATGAAATTCACGTAAAAAACAATGGGAAACATGTTGTGCAAGTTCCAATTATTCATAAAGTCACGAATTCAAAAATCATGCAATTTGTGGTCACTTTGATTAACCTCGTTAGTACATGAAAGTAAAAATTGGGCCATAAACCTAGCCCTGTACTTTGGTGTCCAACAAAATGAGACCTCATGAAATTCACGTAAAACACAATGGGAAACATGTTGTGCAAGTTCCAATTATTCATAAAGTCACGAATTCAAAAATAATGCAATTTGTGGTCACTTTGATTGACCTCGTTAGTACATGAAAGTAAAAATTGGGCCATAAACCTAGCCCTGTACTTTGGTGTCCAACAAAATGAGACCTCATGAAATTCACGTAAAAAACAATGGGAAACATGTTGTGCAAGTTCCAATTATTCATAAAGTCACGATTTCAAAAATAATGCAATTTGTGGTCACTTTGATTAACCTCGTTAGTACATGAAAGTAAAAATTGGGCCATAAACCTAGCCCTGTACTTTGGTGTCCAACAAAATGAGACCTCATGAAATTCACGTAAAACACAATGGGAAACATGTTGTGCAAGTTCCAATTATTCATAAAGTCACGAATTCAAAAATCATGCAATTTGTGGTCACTTTGATTGACCTCGTTAGTAAATGAATGTAAAAATTGGGCCATAAACCTAGCCCTGTACTTTGGTGTCTAACAAAATGAGACCTCATGAAATTCAGATAACAAACAATGGGAAACATGTTGTGCAAGTTCCAATTATTCATAAAGTCACGAATTCAAAAAACAACAATTTGTGATCACTTTGATTGACCTCATTAGTACATGAAAGTAAAAATTGGGCCATAAACCTAGCCCTGTACTTTGGTGTCCAACAAAATGAGACCTCATGAAATTCACGTAAAAAACAATGGGAAACATGTTGTGCAAGTTCCAATTATTCATAAAGTCACGAATTCAAAAATCATGCAATTCGTGGTCACTTTCAATGGCCTCGTTAGTACATGAAAGTAAAAATTGGGCCATAAACCTAGCCCTGTACTTTGGTGTCCAACAAAATGAGACCTCATGAAATTCACGTAAATAAAAATGGGAAACATGTTGTGCAAGTTCCAATTATTCATAAAGTCACGAATTCAAAAAACAACAATTTGTGATCACTTTGATTGACCTCATTAGTACATGAAAGTAAAAATTGGGCCATAAACCTAGCCCTGTACTTTGGTGTCCAACAAAATGAGACCTCATGAAATTCACGTCAAAAAAAATGGGAAACATGTTGTGCAAGTTCCAATTATTCATACAGTCACGAATTCAAAAATCATGCAATTCGTGGTCACTTTCAATGGCCTCGTTAGTACATGAAAGTAAAAATTGGGCCATAAACCTAGCCCTGTACTTTGGTGTCCAACAAAATGAGACCTCATGAAATTCACGTAAAACACAATGGGAAACATGTTGTGCAAGTTCCAATTATTCATAAAGTCACGAATTCAAGAATCATGCAATTCGTGGTCACTTTGATTGACCTCATTAGTACATGAAAGTAAAAATTGGGCCATAAACCTAGCCCTGTACTTTGGTGTCCAACAAAATGAGACCTCATGAAATTCACGTAAAACACAATGGGAAACATGTTGTGCAAGTTCCAATTATTCATAAAGTCACGAATTCAAAAATCATGCAATTTGTGGTCACTTTGATTGACCTCGTTAGTACATGAAAGTAAAAATTGGGCCATAAACCTAGCCCTGTACTTTGGTGTCCAACAAAATGAGACCTCATGAAATTCACGTAAAACACAATGGGAAACATGTTGTGCAAGTTCCAATTATTCATAGAGTCACGAATTCAAAAATCATGCAATTTGTGGTCACTTTGATTGACCTCGTTAGTACATGAAAGTAAAAATTGGGCCATAAACCTAGCCCTGTACTTTGGTGTCCAACAAAATGAGACCTCATGAAATTCACGTAAAAAACAATGGGAAACATGTTGTGCAAGTTCCAATTATTCATAAAGTCACCAATTCAAAAATAATGCAATTTGTGGTCACTTTGATTAACCTCGTTAGTACATGAAAGTAAAAATTGGGCCATAAACCTAGCCCTGTACTTTGGTGTCCAACAAAATGAGACCTCATGAAATTCACGTCCAAAAAAATGGGAAACATGTTGTGCATGTTCCAATTATTCATAAAGTAACCAATTCAAAAAAAAACAATTGGTGGTCACATTGATTGACCTCGTTAGTACATGAAAGTAAAAATTGGGCCATAAACCTAGCCCTGTACTTTGGTGTCCAACAAAATGAGACCTCATGAAATTCACGTAAAAAACAATGGGAAACATGTTGTGCAAGTTCCAATTATTCATAAAGTCACGAATTCAAAAATCATGCAATTTGTGGTCACTTTGATTAACCTCGTTAGTACATGAAAGTAAAAATTGGGCCATAAACCTAGCCCTGTACTTTGGTGTCCAACAAAATGAGACCTCATGAAATTCACGTAAAACACAATGGGAAACATGTTGTGCAAGTTCCAATTATTCATAAAGTCACGAATTCAAAAATAATGCAATTTGTGGTCACTTTGATTGACCTCGTTAGTACATGAAAGTAAAAATTGGGCCATAAACCTAGCCCTGTACTTTGGTGTCCAACAAAATGAGACCTCATGAAATTCACGTAAAAAACAATGGGAAACATGTTGTGCAAGTTCCAGTTATTCATAAAGTCACGAATTTAAAAATAATGCAATTTGTGGTCACTTTGATTGACCTCGTTAGTACATGAAAGTAAAAATTGGGCCATAAACCTAGCCCTGTACTTTGGTGTCCAACAAAATGAGACCTCATGAAATTCACGTAAAAAACAATGGGAAACATGTTGTGCAAGTTCCAATTATTCATAAAGTCACGAATTCAAAAATCATGCAATTCGTGGTCACTTTCAATGGCCTCGTTAGTACATGAAAGTAAAAATTGGGCCATAAACCTAGCCCTGTACTTTGGTGTCCAACAAAATGAGACCTCATGAAATTCACGTAAATAAAAATGGGAAACATGTTGTGCAAGTTCCAATTATTCATAAAGTCACGAATTCAAAAAACAACAATTTGTGATCACTTTGATTGACCTCATTAGTACATGAAAGTAAAAATTGGGCCATAAACCTAGCCCTGTACTTTGGTGTCCAAGAAAATGAGACCTCATGAAATTCACGTCAAAAAAAATGGGAAACATGTTGTGCAAGTTCCAATTATTCATACAGTCACGAATTCAAAAATCATGCAATTCGTGGTCACTTTCAATGGCCTCGTTAGTACATGAAAGTAAAAATTGGGCCATAAACCTAGCCCTGTACTTTGGTGTCCAACAAAATGAGACCTCATGAAATTCACGTAAAACACAATGGGAAACATGTTGTGCAAGTTCCAATTATTCATAAAGTCACGAATTCAAGAATCATGCAATTCGTGGTCACTTTGATTGACCTCATTAGTACATGAAAGTAAAAATTGGGCCATAAACCTAGCCCTGTACTTTGGTGTCCAACAAAATGAGACCTCATGAAATTCACGTAAAACACAATGGGAAACATGTTGTGCAAGTTCCAATTATTCATAAAGTCACGAATTCAAAAATCATGCAATTTGTGGTCACTTTGATTGACCTCGTTAGTACATGAAAGTAAAAATTGGGCCATAAACCTAGCCCTGTACTTTGGTGTCCAACAAAATGAGACCTCATGAAATTCACGTAAAACACAATGGGAAACATGTTGTGCAAGTTCCAATTATTCATAGAGTCACGAATTCAAAAATCATGCAATTTGTGGTCACTTTGATTGACCTCGTTAGTACATGAAAGTAAAAATTGGGCCATAAACC
The DNA here is from genome assembly GCA_950106755.1 of Climacium dendroides. Classification (NCBI taxonomy): domain Eukaryota; kingdom Viridiplantae; phylum Streptophyta; class Bryopsida; order Hypnales; family Climaciaceae; genus Climacium; species Climacium dendroides. The sequence continues at coordinate 1,514,208 of CATNNA010000004.1, read as the reverse complement.
TAGCCCTGTACTTTGGTGTCCAACAAAATGAGACCTCATGAAATTCACGTAAAAAACAATGGGAAACATGTTGTGCAAGTTCCAATTATTCATAAAGTCACCAATTCAAAAATAATGCAATTTGTGGTCACTTTGATTAACCTCGTTAGTACATGAAAGTAAAAATTGGGCCATAAACCTAGCCCTGTACTTTGGTGTCCAACAAAATGAGACCTCATGAAATTCACGTAAAAAACAATGGGAAACATGTTGTGCAAGTTCCAATTATTCATAAAGTCACGAATTCAAAAATAATGCAATTTGTGGTCACTTTGATTGACCTCGTTAGTACATGAAAGTAAAAATTGGGCCATAAACCTAGCCCTGTACTTTGGTGTCCAACAAAATGAGACCTCATGAAATTCACGTAAAAAACAATGGGAAACATGTTGTGCAAGTTCCAATTATTCATAAAGTCACGATTTCAAAAATAATGCAATTTGTGGTCACTTTGATTAACCTCGTTAGTACATGAAAGTAAAAATTGGGCCATAAACCTAGCCCTGTACTTTGGTGTCCAACAAAATGAGACCTCATGAAATTCACGTAAAACACAATGGGAAACATGTTGTGCAAGTTCCAATTATTCATAAAGTCACGAATTCAAAAATCATGCAATTTGTGGTCACTTTGATTGACCTCGTTAGTAAATGAATGTAAAAATTGGGCCATAAACCTAGCCCTGTACTTTGGTGTCTAACAAAATGAGACCTCATGAAATTCAGATAACAAACAATGGGAAACATGTTGTGCAAGTTCCAATTATTCATAAAGTCACGAATTCAAAAAACAACAATTTGTGATCACTTTGATTGACCTCATTAGTACATGAAAGTAAAAATTGGGCCATAAACCTAGCCCTGTACTTTGGTGTCCAACAAAATGAGACCTCATGAAATTCACGTAAAAAACAATGGGAAACATGTTGTGCAAGTTCCAATTATTCATAAAGTCACGAATTCAAAAATCATGCAATTCGTGGTCACTTTCAATGGCCTCGTTAGTACATGAAAGTAAAAATTGGGCCATAAACCTAGCCCTGTACTTTGGTGTCCAACAAAATGAGACCTCATGAAATTCACGTAAATAAAAATGGGAAACATGTTGTGCAAGTTCCAATTATTCATAAAGTCACGAATTCAAAAAACAACAATTTGTGATCACTTTGATTGACCTCATTAGTACATGAAAGTAAAAATTGGGCCATAAACCTAGCCCTGTACTTTGGTGTCCAAGAAAATGAGACCTCATGAAATTCACGTCAAAAAAAATGGGAAACATGTTGTGCAAGTTCCAATTATTCATACAGTCACGAATTCAAAAATCATGCAATTCGTGGTCACTTTCAATGGCCTCGTTAGTACATGAAAGTAAAAATTGGGCCATAAACCTAGCCCTGTACTTTGGTGTCCAACAAAATGAGACCTCATGAAATTCACGTAAAACACAATGGGAAACATGTTGTGCAAGTTCCAATTATTCATAAAGTCACGAATTCAAGAATCATGCAATTCGTGGTCACTTTGATTGACCTCATTAGTACATGAAAGTAAAAATTGGGCCATAAACCTAGCCCTGTACTTTGGTGTCCAACAAAATGAGACCTCATGAAATTCACGTAAAACACAATGGGAAACATGTTGTGCAAGTTCCAATTATTCATAGAGTCACGAATTCAAAAATCATGCAATTTGTGGTCACTTTGATTGACCTCGTTAGTACATGAAAGTAAAAATTGGGCCATAAACCTAGCCCTGTACTTTGGTGTCCAACAAAATGAGACCTCATGAAATTCACGTAAAAAACAATGGGAAACATGTTGTGCAAGTTCCAATTATTCATAAAGTAACCAATTCAAAAAAAAACAATTGGTGGTCACATTGATTGACCTCGTTAGTACATGAAAGTAAAAATTGGGCCATAAACCTAGCCCTGTACTTTGGTGTCCAACAAAATGAGACCTCATGAAATTCACGTAAAAAACAATGGGAAACATGTTGTGCAAGTTCCAATTATTCATAAAGTCACGAATTCAAAAATCATGCAATTTGTGGTCACTTTGATTAACCTCGTTAGTACATGAAAGTAAAAATTGGGCCATAAACCTAGCCCTGTACTTTGGTGTCCAACAAAATGAGACCTCATGAAATTCACGTAAAACACAATGGGAAACATGTTGTGCAAGTTCCAATTATTCATAAAGTCACGAATTCAAAAATAATGCAATTTGTGGTCACTTTGATTGACCTCGTTAGTACATGAAAGTAAAAATTGGGCCATAAACCTAGCCCTGTACTTTGGTGTCCAACAAAATGAGACCTCATGAAATTCACGTAAAAAACAATGGGAAACATGTTGTGCAAGTTCCAGTTATTCATAAAGTCACGAATTTAAAAATAATGCAATTTGTGGTCACTTTGATTGACCTCGTTAGTACATGAAAGTAAAAATTGGGCCATAAACCTAGCCCTGTACTTTGGTGTCCAACAAAATGAGACCTCATGAAATTCACGTAAAAAACAATGGGAAACATGTTGTGCAAGTTCCAATTATTCATAAAGTCACGAATTCAAAAATCATGCAATTCGTGGTCACTTTCAATGGCCTCGTTAGTACATGAAAGTAAAAATTGGGCCATAAACCTAGCCCTGTACTTTGGTGTCCAACAAAATGAGACCTCATGAAATTCACGTAAATAAAAATGGGAAACATGTTGTGCAAGTTCCAATTATTCATAAAGTCACGAATTCAAAAAACAACAATTTGTGATCACTTTGATTGACCTCATTAGTACATGAAAGTAAAAATTGGGCCATAAACCTAGCCCTGTACTTTGGTGTCCAAGAAAATGAGACCTCATGAAATTCACGTCAAAAAAAATGGGAAACATGTTGTGCAAGTTCCAATTATTCATACAGTCACGAATTCAAAAATCATGCAATTCGTGGTCACTTTCAATGGCCTCGTTAGTACATGAAAGTAAAAATTGGGCCATAAACCTAGCCCTGTACTTTGGTGTCCAACAAAATGAGACCTCATGAAATTCACGTAAAACACAATGGGAAACATGTTGTGCAAGTTCCAATTATTCATAAAGTCACGAATTCAAGAATCATGCAATTCGTGGTCACTTTGATTGACCTCATTAGTACATGAAAGTAAAAATTGGGCCATAAACCTAGCCCTGTACTTTGGTGTCCAACAAAATGAGACCTCATGAAATTCACGTAAAACACAATGGGAAACATGTTGTGCAAGTTCCAATTATTCATAAAGTCACGAATTCAAAAATCATGCAATTTGTGGTCACTTTGATTGACCTCGTTAGTACATGAAAGTAAAAATTGGGCCATAAACCTAGCCCTGTACTTTGGTGTCCAACAAAATGAGACCTCATGAAATTCACGTAAAACACAATGGGAAACATGTTGTGCAAGTTCCAATTATTCATAGAGTCACGAATTCAAAAATCATGCAATTTGTGGTCACTTTGATTGACCTCGTTAGTACATGAAAGTAAAAATTGGGCCATAAACCTAGCCCTGTACTTTGGTGTCCAACAAAATGAGACCTCATGAAATTCACGTAAAAAACAATGGGAAACATGTTGTGCAAGTTCCAATTATTCATAAAGTCACCAATTCAAAAATAATGCAATTTGTGGTCACTTTGATTAACCTCGTTAGTACATGAAAGTAAAAATTGGGCCATAAACCTAGCCCTGTACTTTGGTGTCCAACAAAATGAGACCTCATGAAATTCACGTCCAAAAAAATGGGAAACATGTTGTGCATGTTCCAATTATTCATAAAGTAACCAATTCAAAAAAAAACAATTGGTGGTCACATTGATTGACCTCGTTAGTACATGAAAGTAAAAATTGGGCCATAAACCTAGCCCTGTACTTTGGTGTCCAACAAAATGAGACCTCATGAAATTCACGTAAAAAACAATGGGAAACATGTTGTGCAAGTTCCAATTATTCATAAAGTCACGAATTCAAAAATCATGCAATTTGTGGTCACTTTGATTAACCTCGTTAGTACATGAAAGTAAAAATTGGGCCATAAACCTAGCCCTGTACTTTGGTGTCCAACAAAATGAGACCTCATGAAATTCACGTAAAACACAATGGGAAACATGTTGTGCAAGTTCCAATTATTCATAAAGTCACGAATTCAAAAATAATGCAATTTGTGGTCACTTTGATTGACCTCGTTAGTACATGAAAGTAAAAATTGGGCCATAAACCTAGCCCTGTACTTTGGTGTCCAACAAAATGAGACCTCATGAAATTCACGTAAAAAACAATGGGAAACATGTTGTGCAAGTTCCAGTTATTCATAAAGTCACGAATTTAAAAATAATGCAATTTGTGGTCACTTTGATTGACCTCGTTAGTACATGAAAGTAAAAATTGGGCCATAAACCTAGCCCTGTACTTTGGTGTCCAACAAAATGAGACCTCATGAAATTCACGTAAAAAACAATGGGAAACATGTTGTGCAAGTTCCAATTATTCATAAAGTCACGATTTCAAAAATAATGCAATTTGTGGTCACTTTGATTAACCTCGTTAGTACATGAAAGTAAAAATTGGGCCATAAACCTAGCCCTGTACTTTGGTGTCCAACAAAATGAGACCTCATGAAATTCACGTAAAACACAATGGGAAACATGTTGTGCAAGTTCCAATTATTCATAAAGTCACGAATTCAAAAATCATGCAATTTGTGGTCACTTTGATTGACCTCGTTAGTACATGAAAGTAAAAATTGGGCCATAAACCTAGCCCTGTACTTTGGTGTCCAACAAAATGAGACCTCATGAAATTCACGTAAAAAACAATGGGAAACATGTTGTGCAAGTTCCAATTATTCATAAAGTCACGATTTCAAAAATAATGCAATTTGTGGTCACTTTGATTAACCTCGTTAGTACATGAAAGTAAAAATTGGGCCATAAACCTAGCCCTGTACTTTGGTGTCCAACAAAATGAGACCTCATGAAATTCACGTAAAACACAATGGGAAACATGTTGTGCAAGTTCCAATTATTCATAAAGTCACGAATTCAAAAATCATGCAATTTGTGGTCACTTTGATTGACCTCGTTAGTACATGAAAGTAAAAATTAGGCCATAAACCTAGCCCTGTACTTTGGTGTCCAACAAAATAAGACCTCATGAAATTCACGTAAAAAACAATGGGAAACATGTTGTGCAAGTTCCAATTATTCATAAAGTCACGAATTCAAAAAAAACCAATTTGTGATGACTTTGATTGACCTCATTAGTACATGAAAGTAAAAATTGGGCCATAAACCTAGCCCTGTACTTTGGTGTCCAACAAAATGAGACCTCATGAAATTCACGTAAAAAAAAATGGGAAACATGTTGTGCAAGTTCCAATTATTCATAAAGTCACGAATTTAAAAATAATGCAATTTGTGGTCACTTTGATAGACCTCGTTAGTACATGAAAGTAAAAATTGGGCCATAAACCTAGCCCTGTACTTTGGTGTCCAACAAAATGAGACCTCATGAAATTCACGTAAAAAACAATGGGAAACATGTTGTGCAAGTTCCAATTATTCATAAAGTCACGATTTCAAAAATAATGCAATTTGTGGTCACTTTGATTAACCTCGTTAGTACATGAAAGTAAAAATTGGGCCATAAACCTAGCCCTGTACTTTGGTGTCCAACAAAATGAGACCTCATGAAATTCACGTAAAAAACAATGGGAAACATGTTGTGCAAGTTCCAATTATTCATAAAGTCACGAATTCAAAAATCATGCAATTTGTGGTCACTTTGATTGACCTCGTTAGTACATGAAAGTAAAAATTGGGCCATAAACCTAGCCCTGTACTTTGGTGTCCAACAAAATAAGACCTCATGAAATTCACGTAAAAAACAATGGGAAACATGTTGTGCAAGTTCCAATTATTCATAAAGTCACGAATTCAAAAAAAACCAATTTGTGATGACTTTGATTGACCTCATTAGTACATGAAAGTAAAAATTGGGCCATAAACCTAGCCCTGTACTTTGGTGTCCAACAAAATGCGACCTCATAAAATTCACGTAAATAAAAATGGGAAACATGTTGTGCAAGTTCCAATTATTCATAAAGTCACGAATTCAAAAATCATGCAATTCGTGGTCACTTTGATTGACCTCGTTAGTACATGAATGTAAAAATTGGGCCATAAACCTAGCCCTGTACTTTGGTGTCCAACAAAATGAGACCTCATGAAATTCACGTAACAGACAATGGGAAACATGTTGTGCAAGTTCCAATTATTCATAAAGTAACCAATTCAAAAAAAACCAATTTGTGATGACTTTGATTGACCTCATTAGTACATGAAAGTAAAAATTGGGCCATAAACCTAGCCCTGTACTTTGGTGTCCAACAAAATGAGACCTCATGAAATTCACGTCAAAAACAATGGGAAACATGTTGTGCAAGTTCCAATTATTCATAAAGTCACGAATTCAAAAATAATGCAATTTGTGATGACTTTGATTGACCTCGTTAATACATGAAAGTAAAAATTGGGCCATAAACCTAGCCCTGTACTTTGGTGTCCAACAAAATGCGACCTCATAAAATTCACGTAAATAAAAATGGGAAACATGTTGTGCAAGTTCCAATTATTCATAAAGTCACGAATTCAAAAATCATGCAATTCGTGGTCACTTTGATTGACCTCGTTAGTACATGAATGTAAAAATTGGGCCATAAACCTAGCCCTGTACTTTGGTGTCCAACAAAATAAGACCTCATGAAATTCACGTAAAAAACAATGGGAAACATGTTGTGCAAGTTCCAATTATTCATAAAGTCACGAATTCAAAAAAAACCAATTTGTGATGACTTTGATTGACCTCATTAGTACATGAAAGTAAAAATTGGGCCATAAACCTAGCCCTGTACTTTGGTGTCCAACAAAATGCGACCTCATAAAATTCACGTAAATAAAAATGGGAAACATGTTGTGCAAGTTCCAATTATTCATAAAGTCACGAATTCAAAAATCATGCAATTCGTGGTCACTTTGATTGACCTCGTTAGTACATGAATGTAAAAATTGGGCCATAAACCTAGCCCTGTACTTTGGTGTCCAACAAAATGAGACCTCATGAAATTCACGTAACAGACAATGGGAAACATGTCGTGCAAGTTCCAATTATTCATAAAGTAACCAATTCAAAAAAAACCAATTTGTGATGACTTTGATTGACCTCATTAGTACATGAAAGTAAAAATTGGGCCATAAACCTAGCCCTGTACTTTGGTGTCCAACAAAATGAGACCTCATGAAATTCACGTCAAAAACAATGGGAAACATGTTGTGCAAGTTCCAATTATTCATAAAGTCACGAATTCAAAAAAAACCAATTTGTGATGACTTTGATTGACCTCATTAGTACATGAAAGTGAAAATTGGGCCATAAACCTAGCCCTGTACTTTGGTGTCCAACAAAATGCGACCTCATAAAATTCACGTAAATAAAAATGGGAAACATGTTGTGCAAGTTCCAATTATTCATAAAGTCACGAATTCAAAAATCATGCAATTCGTGGTCACTTTGATTGACCTCGTTAGTACATGAAAGTAAAAATTGGGCCATAAACCTAGCCCTGTACTTTGGTGTCCAACAAAATGAGACCTCATGAAATTCACGTAAAAAACAATGGGAAACATGTTGTGCAAGTTCCAATTATTCATAAAGTCACGATTTCAAAAATAATGCAATTTGTGGTCACTTTGATTAACCTCGTTAGTACATGAAAGTAAAAATTGGGCCATAAACCTAGCCCTGTACTTTGGTGTCCAACAAAATGAGACCTCATGAAATTCACGTAAAACACAATGGGAAACATGTTGTGCAAGTTCCAATTATTCATAAAGTCACGAATTCAAAAATCATGCAATTTGTGGTCACTTTGATTGACCTCGTTAGTACATGAAAGTAAAAATTGGGCCATAAACCTAGCCCTGTACTTTGGTGTCCAACAAAATAAGACCTCATGAAATTCACGTAAAAAACAATGGGAAACATGTTGTGCAAGTTCCAATTATTCATAAAGTCACGAATTCAAAAAAAACCAATTTGTGATGACTTTGATTGACCTCATTAGTACATGAAAGTAAAAATTGGGCCATAAACCTAGCCCTGTACTTTGGTGTCCAACAAAATGAGACCTCATGAAATTCACGTAAAACACAATGGGAAACATGTTGTGCAAGTTCCAATTATTCATAAAGTCACGAATTTAAAAATAATGCAATTTGTGGTCACTTTGATAGACCTCGTTAGTACATGAAAGTAAAAATTGGGCCATAAACCTAGCCCTGTACTTTGGTGTCCAACAAAATGAGACCTCATGAAATTCACGTAAAAAACAATGGGAAACATGTTGTGCAAGTTCCAATTATTCATAAAGTCACGAATTCAAAAATAATGCAATTTGTGGTCACTTTGATTAACCACGTTAGTACATGAAAGTAAAAATTGGGCCATAAACCTACCCCTGTACTTTGGTGTCCAAGAAAATGAGACCTCATGAAATTCACGTAAAAAAAAATGGGAAACATGTTATGCAAGTTCCAATTATTCATAAAGTCACGAATTCAAAAAAAACCAATTTGTGATGACTTTGATTGACCTCATTAGTACATGAAAGTAAAAATTGGGCCATAAACCTAGCCCTGTACTTTGGTGTCCAACAAAATGCGACCTCATAAAATTCACGTAAATAAAAATGGGAAACATGTTGTGCAAGTTCCAATTATTCATAAAGTCACGAATTCAAAAATCATGCAATTCGTGGTCACTTTGATTGACCTCGTTAGTACATGAATGTAAAAATTGGGCCATAAACCTAGCCCTGTACTTTGGTGTCCAACAAAATAAGACCTCATGAAATTCACGTAAAAAACAATGGGAAACATGTTGTGCAAGTTCCAATTATTCATAAAGTCACGAATTCAAAAAAAACCAATTTGTGATGACTTTGATTGACCTCATTAGTACATGAAAGTAAAAATTGGGCCATAAACCTAGCCCTGTACTTTGGTGTCCAACAAAATGCGACCTCATAAAATTCACGTAAATAAAAATGGGAAACATGTTGTGCAAGTTCCAATTATTCATAAAGTCACGAATTCAAAAATCATGCAATTCGTGGTCACTTTGATTGACCTCGTTAGTACATGAATGTAAAAATTGGGCCATAAACCTAGCCCTGTACTTTGGTGTCCAACAAAATGAGACCTCATGAAATTCACGTAACAGACAATGGGAAACATGTTGTGCAAGTTCCAATTATTCATAAAGTAACCAATTCAAAAAAAACCAATTTGTGATGACTTTGATTGACCTCATTAGTACATGAAAGTAAAAATTGGGCCATAAACCTAGCCCTGTACTTTGGTGTCCAACAAAATGAGACCTCATGAAATTCACGTCAAAAACAATGGGAAACATGTTGTGCAAGTTCCAATTATTCATAAAGTCACGAATTCAAAAATAATGCAATTTGTGATCACTTTGATTGACCTCGTTAATACATGAAAGTAAAAATTGGGCCATAAACCTAGCCCTGTACTTTGGTGTCCAACAAAATGCGACCTCATAAAATTCACGTAAATAAAAATGGGAAACATGTTGTGCAAGTTCCAATTATTCATAAAGTCACGAATTCAAAAATCATGCAATTCGTGGTCACTTTGATTGACCTCGTTAGTACATGAAAGTAAAAATTGGGCCATAAACCTAGCCCTGTACTTTGGTGTCCAACAAAATGAGACCTCATGAAATTCACGTAAAAAACAATGGGAAACATGTTGTGCAAGTTCCAATTATTCATAAAGTCACGATTTCAAAAATAATGCAATTTGTGGTCACTTTGATTAACCTCGTTAGTACATGAAAGTAAAAATTGGGCCATAAACCTAGCCCTGTACTTTGGTGTCCAACAAAATGAGACCTCATGAAATTCACGTAAAACACAATGGGAAACATGTTGTGCAAGTTCCAATTATTCATAAAGTCACGAATTCAAAAATCATGCAATTTGTGGTCACTTTGATTGACCTCGTTAGTACATGAAAGTAAAAATTGGGCCATAAACCTAGCCCTGTACTTTGGTGTCCAACAAAATAAGACCTCATGAAATTCACGTAAAAAACAATGGGAAACATGTTGTGCAAGTTCCAATTATTCATAAAGTCACGAATTCAAAAAAAAACAATTTGTGATGACTTTGATTGACCTCATTAGTATATGAAAGTAAAAATTGGGCCATAAACCTAGCCCTGTACTTTGGTGTCCAACAAAATGAGACCTCATGAAATTCACGTAAAACACAATGGGAAACATGTTGTGCAAGTTCCAATTATTCATAAAGTCACGAATTCAAAAATCATGCAATTTGTGGTCACTTTGATTGACCTCGTTAGTACATGAAAGTAAAAATTGGGCCATAAACCTAGCCCTGTACTTTGGTGTCCAACAAAATAAGACCTCATGAAATTCACGTAAAAAACAATGGGAAACATGTTGTGCAAGTTCCAATTATTCATAAAGTCACGAATTCAAAAAAAACCAATTTGTGATGACTTTGATTGACCTCATTAGTATATGAAAGTAAAAATTGGGCCATAAACCTAGCCCTGTACTTTGGTGTCCAACAAAATGAGACCTCATGAAATTCACGTAAAACACAATGGGAAACATGTTGTGCAAGTTCCAATTATTCATAAAGTCACGAATTTAAAAATAATGCAATTTGTGGTCACTTTGATAGACCTCGTTAGTACATGAAAGTAAAAATTGGGCCATAAACCTAGCCCTGTACTTTGGTGTCCAACAAAATGAGACCTCATGAAATTCACGTAAAAAACAATGGGAAACATGTTGTGCAAGTTCCAATTATTCATAAAGTCACGAATTCAAAAATAATGCAATTTGTGGTCACTTTGATTAACCACGTTAGTACATGAAAGTAAAAATTGGGCCATAAACCTACCCCTGTACTTTGGTGTCCAAGAAAATGAGACCTCATGAAATTCACGTAAAAAAAAATGGGAAACATGTTATGCAAGTTCCAATTATTCATAAAGTCACGAATTCAAAAAAAACCAATTTGTGATGACTTTGATTGACCTCATTAGTACATGAAAGTAAAAATTGGGCCATAAACCTAGCCCTGTACTTTGGTGTCCAACAAAATGCGACCTCATAAAATTCACGTAAATAAAAATGGGAAACATGTTGTGCAAGTTCCAATTATTCATAAAGTCACGAATTCAAAAATCATGCAATTCGTGGTCACTTTGATTGACCTCGTTAGTACATGAATGTAAAAATTGGGCCATAAACCTAGCCCTGTACTTTGGTGTCCAACAAAATAAGACCTCATGAAATTCACGTAAAAAACAATGGGAAACATGTTGTGCAAGTTCCAATTATTCATAAAGTCACGAATTCAAAAAAAACCAATTTGTGATGACTTTGATTGACCTCATTAGTACATGAAAGTAAAAATTGGGCCATAAACCTAGCCCTGTACTTTGGTGTCCAACAAAATGCGACCTCATAAAATTCACGTAAATAAAAATGGGAAACATGTTGTGCAAGTTCCAATTATTCATAAAGTCACGAATTCAAAAATCATGCAATTCGTGGTCACTTTGATTGACCTCGTTAGTACATGAATGTAAAAATTGGGCCATAAACCTAGCCCTGTACTTTGGTGTCCAACAAAATGAGACCTCATGAAATTCACGTAACAGACAATGGGAAACATGTTGTGCAAGTTCCAATTATTCATAAAGTAACCAATTCAAAAAAAACCAATTTGTGATGACTTTGATTGACCTCATTAGTACATGAAAGTAAAAATTGGGCCATAAACCTAGCCCTGTACTTTGGTGTCCAACAAAATGAGACCTCATGAAATTCACGTCAAAAACAATGGGAAACATGTTGTGCAAGTTCCAATTATTCATAAAGTCACGAATTCAAAAATAATGCAATTTGTGATCACTTTGATTGACCTCGTTAATACATGAAAGTAAAAATTGGGCCATAAACCTAGCCCTGTACTTTGGTGTCCAACAAAATGCGACCTCATAAAATTCACGTAAATAAAAATGGGAAACATGTTGTGCAAGTTCCAATTATTCATAAAGTCACGAATTCAAAAATCATGCAATTCGTGGTCACTTTGATTGACCTCGTTAGTACATGAAAGTAAAAATTGGGCCATAAACCTAGCCCTGTACTTTGGTGTCCAACAAAATGAGACCTCATGAAATTCACGTAAAAAACAATGGGAAACATGTTGTGCAAGTTCCAATTATTCATAAAGTCACGATTTCAAAAATAATGCAATTTGTGGTCACTTTGATTAACCTCGTTAGTACATGAAAGTAAAAATTGGGCCATAAACCTAGCCCTGTACTTTGGTGTCCAACAAAATGAGACCTCATGAAATTCACGTAAAACACAATGGGAAACATGTTGTGCAAGTTCCAATTATTCATAAAGTCACGAATTCAAAAATCATGCAATTTGTGGTCACTTTGATTGACCTCGTTAGTACATGAAAGTAAAAATTGGGCCATAAACCTAGCCCTGTACTTTGGTGTCCAACAAAATAAGACCTCATGAAATTCACGTAAAAAACAATGGGAAACATGTTGTGCAAGTTCCAATTATTCATAAAGTCACGAATTCAAAAAAAACCAATTTGTGATGACTTTGATTGACCTCATTAGTATATGAAAGTAAAAATTGGGCCATAAACCTAGCCCTGTACTTTGGTGTCCAACAAAATGAGACCTCATGAAATTCACGTAAAACACAATGGGAAACATGTTGTGCAAGTTCCAATTATTCATAAAGTCACGAATTTAAAAATAATGCAATTTGTGGTCACTTTGATAGACCTCGTTAGTACATGAAAGTAAAAATTGGGCCATAAACCTAGCCCTGTACTTTGGTGTCCAACAAAATGAGACCTCATGAAATTCACGTAAAAAACAATGGGAAACATGTTGTGCAAGTTCCAATTATTCATAAAGTCACGAATTCAAAAATAATGCAATTTGTGGTCACTTTGATTAACCACGTTAGTACATGAAAGTAAAAATTGGGCCATAAACCTACCCCTGTACTTTGGTGTCCAAGAAAATGAGACCTCATGAAATTCACGTAAAAAAAAATGGGAAACATGTTATGCAAGTTCCAATTATTCATAAAGTCACGAATTCAAAAAACAACAATTTGTGATCACTTTGATAGACCTCATTAGTACATGAAAGTAAAAATTGGGCCATAAACCTAGCCCTGTACTTTGGTGTCCAACAAAATGCGACCTCATAAAATTCACGTAAATAAAAATGGGAAACATGTTGTGCAAGTTCCAATTATTCATAAAGTCACGAATTCAAAAATCATGCAATTCGTGGTCACTTTGATTGACCTCGTTAGTACATGAATGTAAAAATTGGGCCATAAACCTAGCCCTGTACTTTGGTGTCCAACAAAATGAGACCTCATGAAATTCAGGTAACAGACAATGGGAAACATGTTGTGCAAGTTCCAATTATTCATAAAGTAACCAATTCAAAAAAAACCAATTTGTGATGACTTTGATTGACCTCATTAGTACATGAAAGTAAAAATTGGGCCATAAACCTAGCCCTGTACTTTGGTGTCCAACAAAATGAGACCTCATGAAATTCACGTAAAAAAAAATGGGAAACATGTTGTGCAAGTTCCAATTATTCATAAAGTCACGAATTCAAAAATAATGCAATTTGTGATCACTTTGATTGACCTCGTTAGTACATGAAAGTAAAAATTGGGCCATAAACCTAGCCCTGTACTTTGGTGTCCAACAAAATGAGACCTCATGAAATTCACGTCAAAAGCAATGGGAAACATGTTGTGCAAGTTCCAATTATTCATAAAGTCACGAATTCAAAAATAATGCAATTTGTGATCACTTTGATTGACCTCGTTAGTACATGAAAGTAAAAATTGGGCCATAAACCTACCCCTGTACTTTGATGTCCAACAAAATGAGACCACATGAAAATCACGTAAAAAGAAATGGGAAACATGTTGTGCAAGTTCCAATTATTCATAAAGTCACGAATTCAAAAATAATGCAATTTGTGATCACTTTGACTGACCTCGTTAGTACATGAAAGTAAAAATTGGGCCATAAACCTAGCCCTGTACTTTGGTGTCCAACAAAATGTAACCTCATGAAATTCACGTAAAGAGAAATGGGAAACATGTTGTGCAAGTTCCAATTATTCATAAAGTCACAAATTCAAAAATAATGCAATTCGTGGTCACTTTGATTAACCACGTTAGTACATGAAAGTAAAAATTGGGCCATAAACCTACCCCTGTACTTTGGTGTCCAACAAAATGAGACCTCATGAAATTCACGTAAAAAAATATGGGAAACATGTTGTGCAAGTTCCAATTATTCATAAAGTCACGATTTCAAAAATAATGCAATTTGTGGTCACTTTGATTGACCTCGTTAGTACATGAAAGTGAAAATTGGGCCATAAACCTAGCCCCGTACTTTGGTGTCCAACAAAATGAGACCTCAGGAAGTTCACGTAAAAAGGAATGGGAAACATGTTGTGCAAGATCCAATTATTCATAAAGTAACCAATTCAAAAAAAACAATTTCTGGTCACTTTGATTGACCTCGTTAGTACATGAAAGTAAAAATTGGGCCATAAACCTAGCCCTGTACTTTGATGTCCAACAAAATGTAACCTCATGAAATTCACGTAAAAAAAAATGGGAAACATGTTGTGCAAGTTCTAATTATTCATAAAGTCACGAATTGAAAAAAAAACAATTTGTGATCACTTTGATTGACCTCGTTAGTACATGAAAGTAAAAATTGGGCCATAAACCTAGCCCTGTACTTTCGTGTCCAACAAAATGAGACCTCATGAAATTCATGTAAAAAAATATGGGAAACATGTTGTGCAAGTTCCAATTATTCATAAAGTCACGATTTCAAAAATAATGCAATTTGTGGTCACTTTGATTGACCTCGTTAGTACATGAAAGTGAAAATTGGGCCATAAACCTAGCCCCGTACTTTGGTGTCCAACAAAATGAGACCTCAGGAAGTTCACGTAAAAAGGAATGGGAAACATGTTGTGCAAGATCCAATTATTCATAAAGTAACCAATTCAAAAAAAACAATTTCTGGTCACTTTGATTGACCTCGTTAGTACATGAAAGTAAAAATTGGGCCATAAACCTAGCCCTGTACTTTGATGTCCAACAAAATGTAACCTCATGAAATTCACGTAAAAAAAAATGGGAAACATGTTGTGCAAGTTCTAATTATTCATAAAGTCACGAATTGAAAAAAAAACAATTTGTGATCACTTTGATTGACCTCGTTAGTACATGAAAGTAAAAATTGGGCCATAAACCTAGCCCTGTACTTTCGTGTCCAACAAAATGAGACCTCATGAAATTCACGTAAAAAAATATGGGAAACATGTTGTGCAAGTTCCAATTATTCATAAAGTCACGAATTCAAAAATAATGCAATTTGTGATCACTTTGACTGACCTCGTTAGTACATGAAAGTAAAAATTGGGCCATAAACCTAGCCCTGTACTTTGATGTCCAACAAAATGTAACCTCATGAAATTCACGTAAAAAAAAATGGGAAACATGTTGTGCAAGTTCTAATTATTCATAAAGTCACGAATTGAAAAAAAAACAATTTGTGATCACTTTGATTGACCTCGTTAGTACATGAAAGTAAAAATTGGGCCATAAACCTAGCCCTGTACTTTCGTGTCCAACAAAATGAGACCTCATGAAATTCACGTAAAAAAATATGGGAAACATGTTGTGCAAGTTCCAATTATTCATAAAGTCACGAATTCAAAAATAATGCAATTTGTGATCACTTTGACTGACCTCGTTAGTACATGAAAGTAAAAATTGGGCCATAAACCTAGCCCTGTACTTTGGTGTCCAACAAAATGTAACCTCATGAAATTCACGTAAAAAGAAATGGGAAACATGTTGTGCAAGTTCCAATTATTCATAAAGTCACAAATTCAAAAATAATGCAATTCGTGGTCACTTTGAATGACCTCGTTAGTACATGAAAGTAAAAATTGGGCCATAAACCTAGCCCTGTACTTTCGTGTCCAACAAAATGAGACCTCATGAAATTCACGTAAAAAAATATGGGAAACATGTTGTGCAAGTTCCAATTATTCATAAAGTCACGATTTCAAAAATAATGCAATTTGTGGTCACTTTGATTGACCTCGTTAGTACATGAAAGTGAAAATTGGGCCATAAACCTAGCCCCGTACTTTGGTGTCCAACAAAATGAGACCTCAGGAAGTTCACGTAAAAAGGAATGGGAAACATGTTGTGCAAGATCCAATTATTCATAAAGTAACCAATTCAAAAAAAACAATTTGTGGTCACTTTGATTGACCTCGTTAGTACATGAAAGTAAAAATTGGGCCATAAACCTAGCCCTGTACTTTGATGTCCAACAAAATGTAACCTCATGAAATTCACGTAAAAAAAAATGGGAAACATGTTGTGCAAGTTCTAATTATTCATAAAGTCACGAATTGAAAAAAAAACAATTTGTGATCACTTTGATTGACCTCGTTAGTACATGAAAGTAAAAATTGGGCCATAAACCTAGCCCTGTACTTTGGTGTCCAACAAAATGAGACCTCATGAAATTCACGTAAAAAAATATGGGAAACATGTTGTGCAAGTTCCAATTATTCATAAAGTCACGAATTCAAAAATAATGCAATTTGTGATCACTTTGACTGACCTCGTTAGTACATGAAAGTAAAAATTGGGCCATAAACCTAGCCCTGTACTTTGGTGTCCAACAAAATGTAACCTCATGAAATTCACGTAAAAAGAAATGGGAAACATGTTGTGCAAGTTCCAATTATTCATAAAGTCACAAATTCAAAAATAATGCAATTCGTGGTCACTTTGAATGACCTCGTTAGTACATGAAAGTAAAAATTGGGCCATAAACCTAGCCCTGTACTTTCGTGTCCAACAAAATGAGACCTCATGAAATTCACGTAAAAAAATATGGGAAACATGTTGTGCAAGTTCCAATTATTCATAAAGTCACGATTTCAAAAATAATGCAATTTGTGGGTACTTTGATTGACCTCGTTAGTACATGAAAGTGAAAATTGGGCCATAAACCTAGCCCCGTACTTTGGTGTCCAACAAAATGAGACCTCATGAAGTTCACGTAAAAAGGAATGGGAATCATGTTGTGCAAGATCCAATTATTCATAAAGTAACCAATTCAAAAAAAACAATTTGTGGTCACTTTGATTGACCTCGTTAGTACATGAAAGTAAAAATTGGGCCATAAACCTAGCCCTGTACTTTCGTGTCCAACAAAATGAGACCTCATGAAATTCACGTAAAAAAATATGGGAAACATGTTGTGCAAGTTCCAATTATTCATAAAGTCACGAATTCAAAAAAAACAATTTGTGGTCACTTTGATTGACCTCGTTAGTACATGAAAGTGAAAATTGGGCCATAAACCTAGCCCCGTACTTTGGTGTCCAACAAAATGAGACCTCATGAAGTTCACGTAAAAAGGAATGGGAAACATGTTGTGCAAGATCCAATTATTCATAAAGTAACCAATTCAAAAAAAACAATTTGTGGTCACTTTGATTGACCTCGTTAGTACATGAAAGTAAAAATTGGGCCATAAACCTAGCCCTGTACTTTGGTGTCCAACAAAATGAGACCTCATGAAATTCACGTAAAAAAAAATGGGAAACATGTTGTGCAAGTTCCAATTATTCATAAAGTCACGAATTCAAAAATAATGCAATTTGTGGTCACTTTGATTGACCTCGTTAGTACATGAAAGTAAAAATTGGGCCATAAACCTAGCCCTGTACTTTGGTGTCCAACAAAATGAGACCTCATGAAATTCACGTAAAAAAAAATGGGAAACATGTTGTGCAAGTTCCAATTATTCATAAAGTCACGAATTCAAAAATAATGCAATTTGTGGTCACTTTGATTGACCTCGTTAGTACATGAAAGTAAAAATTGGGCCATAAACCTAGCCCTGTACTTTGGTGTCCAACAAAATGAGACCTCATGAAATTCACGTAAAAAAATATGGGAAACATGTTGTGCAAGTTCCAATTATTCATAAAGTCACGAATTCAAAAATAATGCAATTTGTGGTCACTTTGATTGACCTCGTTAGTACATGAAAGTAAAAATTGGGCCATAAACCTAGCCCCGTACTTTGGTGTCCAACAAAATGAGACCTCATGAAGTTCACGTAAAAAGGAATGGGAAACATGTTGTGCAAGATCCAATTATTCATAAAGTAACCAATTCAAAAAACACAATTTGTGGTCACTTTGATTGACCTCGTTAGTACATGAAAGTAAAAATTGGGCCATAAACCTAGCCCTGTACTTTGGTGTCCAACAAAATGTAACCTCATGAAATTCACGTAAAAAGAAATGGGAAACATGTTGTGCAAGTTCCAATTATTCATAAAGTCACAAATTCAAAAATAATGCAATTCGTGGTCACTTTGAATGACCTCGTTAGTACATGAAAGTAAAAATTGGGCCATAAACCTAGCCCTGTACTTTCGTGTCCAACAAAATGAGACCTCATGAAATTCACGTAAAAAAATATGGGAAACATGTTGTGCAAGTTCCAATTATTCATAAAGTCACGATTTCAAAAATAATGCAATTTGTGGGTACTTTGATTGACCTCGTTAGTACATGAAAGTGAAAATTGGGCCATAAACCTAGCCCCGTACTTTGGTGTCCAACAAAATGAGACCTCATGAAGTTCACGTAAAAAGGAATGGGAATCATGTTGTGCAAGATCCAATTATTCATAAAGTAACCAATTCAAAAAAAACAATTTGTGGTCACTTTGATTGACCTCGTTAGTACATGAAAGTAAAAATTGGGCCATAAACCTAGCCCTGTACTTTCGTGTCCAACAAAATGAGACCTCATGAAATTCACGTAAAAAAATATGGGAAACATGTTGTGCAAGTTCCAATTATTCATAAAGTCACGAATTCAAAAAAAACAATTTGTGGTCACTTTGATTGACCTCGTTAGTACATGAAAGTGAAAATTGGGCCATAAACCTAGCCCCGTACTTTGGTGTCCAACAAAATGAGACCTCATGAAGTTCACGTAAAAAGGAATGGGAAACATGTTGTGCAAGATCCAATTATTCATAAAGTAACCAATTCAAAAAAAACAATTTGTGGTCACTTTGATTGACCTCGTTAGTACATGAAAGTAAAAATTGGGCCATAAACCTAGCCCTGTACTTTGGTGTCCAACAAAATGAGACCTCATGAAATTCACGTAAAAAAAAATGGGAAACATGTTGTGCAAGTTCCAATTATTCATAAAGTCACGAATTCAAAAATAATGCAATTTGTGGTCACTTTGATTGACCTCGTTAGTACATGAAAGTAAAAATTGGGCCATAAACCTAGCCCTGTACTTTGGTGTCCAACAAAATGAGACCTCATGAAATTCACGTAAAAAAATATGGGAAACATGTTGTGCAAGTTCCAATTATTCATAAAGTCACGATTTCAAAAATAATGCAATTTGTGGGTACTTTGATTGACCTCGTTAGTACATGAAAGTGAAAATTGGGCCATAAACCTAGCCCCGTACTTTGGTGTCCAACAAAATGAGACCTCATGAAGTTCACGTAAAAAGGAATGGGAATCATGTTGTGCAAGATCCAATTATTCATAAAGTAACCAATTCAAAAAAAACAATTTGTGGTCACTTTGATTGACCTCGTTAGTACATGAAAGTAAAAATTGGGCCATAAACCTAGCCCTGTACTTTCGTGTCCAACAAAATGAGACCTCATGAAATTCACGTAAAAAAATATGGGAAACATGTTGTGCAAGTTCCAATTATTCATAAAGTCACGAATTCAAAAAAAACAATTTGTGGTCACTTTGATTGACCTCGTTAGTACATGAAAGTGAAAATTGGGCCATAAACCTAGCCCCGTACTTTGGTGTCCAACAAAATGAGACCTCATGAAGTTCACGTAAAAAGGAATGGGAAACATGTTGTGCAAGATCCAATTATTCATAAAGTAACCAATTCAAAAAAAACAATTTGTGGTCACTTTGATTGACCTCGTTAGTACATGAAAGTAAAAATTGGGCCATAAACCTAGCCCTGTACTTTGGTGTCCAACAAAATGAGACCTCATGAAATTCACGTAAAAAAAAATGGGAAACATGTTGTGCAAGTTCCAATTATTCATAAAGTCACGAATTCAAAAATAATGCAATTTGTGGTCACTTTGATTGACCTCGTTAGTACATGAAAGTAAAAATTGGGCCATAAACCTAGCCCTGTACTTTGGTGTCCAACAAAATGAGACCTCATGAAATTCACGTAAAAAAATATGGGAAACATGTTGTGCAAGTTCCAATTATTCATAAAGTCACGAATTCAAAAATAATGCAATTTGTGGTCACTTTGATTGACCTCGTTAGTACATGAAAGTAAAAATTGGGCCATAAACCTAGCCCCGTACTTTGGTGTCCAACAAAATGAGACCTCATGAAGTTCACGTAAAAAGGAATGGGAAACATGTTGTGCAAGATCCAATTATTCATAAAGTAACCAATTCAAAAAAAACAATTTGTGGTCACTTTGATTGACCTCGTTAGTACATGAAAGTAAAAATTGGGCCATAAACCTAGCCCTGTACTTTGGTGTCCAACAAAATGTAACCTCATGAAATTCACGTAAAAAGAAATGGGAAACATGTTGTGCAAGTTCCAATTATTCATAAAGTCACAAATTCAAAAATAATGCAATTCGTGGTCACTTTGAATGACCTCGTTAGTACATGAAAGTAAAAATTGGGCCATAAACCTAGCCCTGTACTTTCGTGTCCAACAAAATGAGACCTCATGAAATTCACGTAAAAAAATATGGGAAACATGTTGTGCAAGTTCCAATTATTCATAAAGTCACGATTTCAAAAATAATGCAATTTGTGGTCACTTTGATTGACCTCGTTAGTACATGAAAGTGAAAATTGGGCCATAAACCTAGCCCCGTACAATGGTGTCCAACAAAATGAGACCTCATGAAGTTCACGTAAAAAGGAATGGGAAACATGTTGTGCAAGATCCAATTATTCATAAAGTAACCAATTCAAAAAAAACAATTTGTGGTCACTTTGATTGACCTCGTTAGTACATGAAAGTGAAAATTGGGCCATAAACCTAGCCCCGTACTTTGGTGTCCAACAAAATGAGACCTCATGAAGTTCACGTAAAAAGGAATGGGAAACATGTTGTGCAAGATCCAATTATTCATAAAGTAACCAATTCAAAAAAAACAATTTGTGGTCACTTTGATTGACCTCGTTAGTACATGAAAGTAAAAATTGGGCCATAAACCTAGCCCTGTACTTTGGTGTCCAACAAAATGAGACCTCATGAAATTCACGTAAAAAAAAATGGGAAACATGTTGTGCAAGTTCCAATTATTCATAAAGTCACAAATTCAAAAATAATGCAATTTGTGGTCACTTTGATTGACCTCGTTAATACATGAAAGTAAAAATTGGGCCATAAACCTAGCCCTGTACTTTCGTGTCCAACAAAATGAGACCTCATGAAATTCACGTAAAAAAATATGGGAAACATGTTGTGCAAGTTCCAATTATTCATAAAGTCACGATTTCAAAAATAATGCAATTTGTGGGTACTTTGATTGACCTCGTTAGTACATGAAAGTGAAAATTGGGCCATAAACCTAGCCCCGTACTTTGGTGTCCAACAAAATGAGACCTCATGAAGTTCACGTAAAAAGGAATGGGAATCATGTTGTGCAAGATCCAATTATTCATAAAGTAACCAATTCAAAAAAAACAATTTGTGGTCACTTTGATTGACCTCGTTAGTACATGAAAGTAAAAATTGGGCCATAAACCTAGCCCTGTACTTTCGTGTCCAACAAAATGAGACCTCATGAAATTCACGTAAAAAAATATGGGAAACATGTTGTGCAAGTTCCAATTATTCATAAAGTCACGATTTCAAAAATAATGCAATTTGTGGTCACTTTGATTGACCTCGTTAGTACATGAAAGTGAAAATTGGGCCATAAACCTAGCCCCGTACTTTGGTGTCCAACAAAATGAGACCTCAGGAAGTTCACGTAAAAAGGAATGGGAAACATGTTGTGCAAGATCCAATTATTCATAAAGTAACCAATTCAAAAAAAACAATTTGTGGTCACTTTGATTGACCTCGTTAGTACATGAAAGTAAAAATTGGGCCATAAACCTAGCCCTGTACTTTGATGTCCAACAAAATGTAACCTCATGAAATTCACGTAAAAAAAAATGGGAAACATGTTGTGCAAGTTCTAATTATTCATAAAGTCACGAATTGAAAAAAAAACAATTTGTGATCACTTTGATTGACCTCGTTAGTACATGAAAGTAAAAATTGGGCCATAAACCTAGCCCTGTACTTTGGTGTCCAACAAAATGAGACCTCATGAAATTCACGTAAAAAAATATGGGAAACATGTTGTGCAAGTTCCAATTATTCATAAAGTCACGAATTCAAAAATAATGCAATTTGTGATCACTTTGACTGACCTCGTTAGTACATGAAAGTAAAAATTGGGCCATAAACCTAGCCCTGTACTTTGGTGTCCAACAAAATGTAACCTCATGAAATTCACGTAAAAAGAAATGGGAAACATGTTGTGCAAGTTCCAATTATTCATAAAGTCACAAATTCAAAAATAATGCAATTCGTGGTCACTTTGAATGACCTCGTTAGTACATGAAAGTAAAAATTGGGCCATAAACCTAGCCCTGTACTTTCGTGTCCAACAAAATGAGACCTCATGAAATTCACGTAAAAAAATATGGGAAACATGTTGTGCAAGTTCCAATTATTCATAAAGTCACGATTTCAAAAATAATGCAATTTGTGGGTACTTTGATTGACCTCGTTAGTACATGAAAGTGAAAATTGGGCCATAAACCTAGCCCCGTACTTTGGTGTCCAACAAAATGAGACCTCATGAAGTTCACGTAAAAAGGAATGGGAATCATGTTGTGCAAGATCCAATTATTCATAAAGTAACCAATTCAAAAAAAACAATTTGTGGTCACTTTGATTGACCTCGTTAGTACATGAAAGTAAAAATTGGGCCATAAACCTAGCCCTGTACTTTGGTGTCCAACAAAATGAGACCTCATGAAATTCACGTAAAAAAATATGGGAAACATGTTGTGCAAGTTCCAATTATTCATAAAGTAACCAATTCAAAAAAAACAATTTGTGGTCACTTTGATTGACCTCGTTAGTACATGAAAGTGAAAATTGGGCCATAAACCTAGCCCCGTACTTTGGTGTCCAACAAAATGAGACCTCATGAAGTTCACGTAAAAAGGAATGGGAAACATGTTGTGCAAGATCCAATTATTCATAAAGTAACCAATTCAAAAAAAACAATTTGTGGTCACTTTGATTGACCTCGTTAGTACATGAAAGTAAAAATTGGGCCATAAACCTAGCCCTGTACTTTGGTGTCCAACAAAATGAGACCTCATGAAATTCACGTAAAAAAAAATGGGAAACATGTTGTGCAAGTTCCAATTATTCATAAAGTCACGAATTCAAAAATAATGCAATTTGTGGTCACTTTGATTGACCTCGTTAATACATGAAAGTAAAAATTGGGCCATAAACCTAGCCCTGTACTTTGGTGTCCAACAAAATGAGACCTCATGAAATTCACGTAAAAAAAAATGGGAAACATGTTGTGCAAGTTCCAATTATTCATAAAGTCACGAATTCAAAAATAATGCAATTTGTGGTCACTTTGATTGACCTCGTTAGTACATGAAAGTAAAAATTGGGCCATAAACCTAGCCCTGTACTTTGGTGTCCAACAAAATGAGACCTCATGAAATTCACGTAAAAAAATATGGGAAACATGTTGTGCAAGTTCCAATTATTCATAAAGTCACGAATTCAAAAATAATGCAATTTGTGGTCACTTTGATTGACCTCGTTAGTACATGAAAGTAAAAATTGGGCCATAAACCTAGCCCCGTACTTTGGTGTCCAACAAAATGAGACCTCATGAAGTTCACGTAAAAAGGAATGGGAAACATGTTGTGCAAGATCCAATTATTCATAAAGTAACCAATTCAAAAAAAACAATTTCTGGTCACTTTGATTGACCTCGTTAGTACATGAAAGTAAAAATTGGGCCATAAACCTAGCCCTGTACTTTGGTGTCCAACAAAATGTAACCTCATGAAATTCACGTAAAAAAAAATGGGAAACATGTTGTGCAAGTTCCAATTATTCATAAAGTCACAAATTCAAAAATAATGCAATTCGTGGTCACTTTGAATGACCTCGTTAGTACATGAAAGTAAAAATTGGGCCATAAACCTAGCCCTGTACTTTCGTGTCCAACAAAATGAGACCTCATGAAATTCACGTAAAAAAATATGGGAAACATGTTGTGCAAGTTCCAATTATTCATAAAGTCACGATTTCAAAAATAATGCAATTTGTGGTCACTTTGATTGACCTCGTTAGTACATGAAAGTGAAAATTGGGCCATAAACCTAGCCCCGTACAATGGTGTCCAACAAAATGAGACCTCATGAAGTTCACGTAAAAAGGAATGGGAAACATGTTGTGCAAGATCCAATTATTCATAAAGTAACCAATTCAAAAAAAACAATTTGTGGTCACTTTGATTGACCTCGTTAGTACATGAAAGTAAAAATTGGGCCATAAACCTAGCCCTGTACTTTGGTGTCCAACAAAATGAGACCTCATGAAATTCACGTAAAAAAAAATGGGAAACATGTTGTGCAAGTTCCAATTATTCATAAAGTCACGAATTCAAAAATAATGCAATTTGTGATCACTTTGACTGACCTCGTTAGTACATGAAAGTAAAAATTGGGCCATAAACCTAGCCCTGTACTTTGGTGTCCAACAAAATGTAACCTCATGAAATTCACGTAAAAAGAAATGGGAAACATGTTGTGCAAGTTCCAATTATTCATAAAGTCACGAATTCAAAAATAATGCAATTTGTGGTCACTTTGATTGACCTCGTTAGTACATGAAAGTAAAAATTGGGCCATAAACCTAGCCCTGTACTTTCGTGTCCAACAAAATGAGACCTCATGAAATTCACGTAAAAAAATATGGGAAACATGTTGTGCAAGTTCCAATTATTCATAAAGTCACGATTTCAAAAATAATGCAATTTGTGGTCACTTTGATTGACCTCGTTAGTACATGAAAGTAAAAATTGGGCCATAAACCTAGCCCCGTACTTTGGTGTCCAACAAAATGAGACCTCAGGAAGTTCACGTAAAAAGGAATGGGAAACATGTTGTGCAAGATCCAATTATTCATAAAGTAACCAATTCAAAAAAAACAATTTGTGGTCACTTTGATTGACCTCGTTAGTACATGAAAGTAAAAATTGGGCCATAAACCTAGCCCTGTACTTTGATGTCCAACAAAATGTAACCTCATGAAATTCACGTAAAAAAAAATGGGAAACATGTTGTGCAAGTTCTAATTATTCATAAAGTCACGAATTGAAAAAAAAACAATTTGTGATCACTTTGATTGACCTCGTTAGTACATGAAAGTAAAAATTGGGCCATAAACCTAGCCCTGTACTTTGGTGTCCAACAAAATGAGACCTCATGAAATTCACGTAAAAAAATATGGGAAACATGTTGTGCAAGTTCCAATTATTCATAAAGTCACGAATTCAAAAATAATGCAATTTGTGGTCACTTTGATTGACCTCGTTAGTACATGAAAGTAAAAATTGGGCCATAAACCTAGCCCTGTACTTTCGTGTCCAACAAAATGAGACCTCATGAAATTCACGTAAAAAAATATGGGAAACATGTTGTGCAAGTTCCAATTATTCATAAAGTCACGAATTCAAAAATAATGCAATTTGTGGTCACTTTGATTGACCTCGTTAGTACATGAAAGTAAAAATTGGGCCATAAACCTAGCCCTGTACTTTGATGTCCATCAAATTGAGACCTCATGAAGTTCACGTAAAAAGGAATGGGAAACATGTTGTGCAAGATCCAATTATTCATAAAGTAACCAATTCAAAAAAAACAATTTGTGGTCACTTTGATTGACCTCGTTAGTACATGAAAGTAAAAATTGGGCCATAAACCTAGCCCTGTACTTTCGTGTCCAACAAAATGAGACCTCATGAAATTCACGTAAAAAAATATGGGAAACATGTTGTGCAAGTTCCAATTATTCATAAAGTCACGATTTCAAAAATAATGCAATTTGTGGTCACTTTGATTGACCTCGTTAGTACATGAAAGTGAAAATTGGGCCATAAACCTAGCCCCGTACAATGGTGTCCAACAAAATGAGACCTCATGAAGTTCACGTAAAAAGGAATGGGAAACATGTTGTGCAAGATCCAATTATTCATAAAGTAACCAATTCAAAAAAAACAATTTGTGGTCACTTTGATTGACCTCGTTAGTACATGAAAGTAAAAATTGGGCCATAAACCTAGCCCTGTACTTTGGTGTCCAACAAAATGAGACCTCATGAAATTCACGTAAAAAAAAATGGGAAACATGTTGTGCAAGTTCCAATTATTCATAAAGTCACGAATTCAAAAATAATGCAATTTGTGATCACTTTGACTGACCTCGTTAGTACATGAAAGTAAAAATTGGGCCATAAACCTAGCCCTGTACTTTGGTGTCCAACAAAATGTAACCTCATGAAATTCACGTAAAAAGAAATGGGAAACATGTTGTGCAAGTTCCAATTATTCATAAAGTCACGAATTCAAAAATAATGCAATTTGTGGTCACTTTGATTGACCTCGTTAGTACATGAAAGTAAAAATTGGGCCATAAACCTAGCCCTGTACTTTCGTGTCCAACAAAATGAGACCTCATGAAATTCACGTAAAAAAATATGGGAAACATGTTGTGCAAGTTCCAATTATTCATAAAGTCACGATTTCAAAAATAATGCAATTTGTGGTCACTTTGATTGACCTCGTTAGTACATGAAAGTAAAAATTGGGCCATAAACCTAGCCCCGTACTTTGGTGTCCAACAAAATGAGACCTCAGGAAGTTCACGTAAAAAGGAATGGGAAACATGTTGTGCAAGATCCAATTATTCATAAAGTAACCAATTCAAAAAAAACAATTTGTGGTCACTTTGATTGACCTCGTTAGTACATGAAAGTAAAAATTGGGCCATAAACCTAGCCCTGTACTTTGATGTCCAACAAAATGTAACCTCATGAAATTCACGTAAAAAAAAATGGGAAACATGTTGTGCAAGTTCTAATTATTCATAAAGTCACGAATTGAAAAAAAAACAATTTGTGATCACTTTGATTGACCTCGTTAGTACATGAAAGTAAAAATTGGGCCATAAACCTAGCCCTGTACTTTGGTGTCCAACAAAATGAGACCTCATGAAATTCACGTAAAAAAATATGGGAAACATGTTGTGCAAGTTCCAATTATTCATAAAGTCACGAATTCAAAAATAATGCAATTTGTGGTCACTCTGATTGACCTCGTTAGTACATGAAAGTAAAAATTGGGCCATAAACCTAGCCCTGTACTTTCGTGTCCAACAAAATGAGACCTCATGAAATTCACGTAAAAAAATATGGGAAACATGTTGTGCAAGTTCCAATTATTCATAAAGTCACGATTTCAAAAAAAAAGCAATTTGTGGTCACTTTGATTGACCTCGTTAGTACATGAAAGTGAAAACTGGGCCATAAACCTAGCCCCGTACTTTGGTGTCCAACAAAATGAGACCTCATGAAATTCACGTAAAAAAATATGGGAAACATGTTGTGCAAGTTCCAATTATTCATAAAGTCACGAATTCAAAAATAATGCAATTTGTGGTCACTTTGATTGACCTCGTTAGTACATGAAAGTAAAAATTGGGCCATAAACCTAGCCCTGTACTTTGATGTCCATCAAATTGAGACCTCATGAAGTTCACGTAAAAAGGAATGGGAAACATGTTGTGCAAGATCCAATTATTCATAAAGTAACCAATTCAAAAAAAACAATTTGTGGTCACTTTGATTGACCTCGTTAGTACATGAAAGTAAAAATTGGGCCATAAACCTAGCCCTGTACTTTGGTGTCCAACAAAATGAGACCTCATGAAATTCACGTAAAACACAATGGGAAACATGTTGTGCAAGTTCCAATTATTCATAAAGTCACGATTTCAAAAATAATGCAATTTGTGGTCACTTTGATTGACCTCGTTAGTACATGAAAGTGAAAATTGGGCCATAAACCTAGCCCCGTACTTTGGTGTCCAACAAAATGAGACCTCATGAAGTTCACGTAAAAAGGAATGGGAAACATGTTGTGCAAGATCCAATTATTCATAAAGTAACCAATTCAAAAAAAACAATTTGTGGTCACTTTGATTGACCTCGTTAGTACATGAAAGTAAAAATTGGGCCATAAACCTAGCCCTGTACTTTGATGTCCATCAAATTGAGACCTCATGAAGTTCACGTAAAAAAAATGGGAAACATGTTGTGCAAGTTCTAATTATTCATAAAGTCACGAATTGAAAAAAAAACAATTTGTGATCACTTTGATTGACCTCGTTAGTACATGAAAGTAAAAATTGGGCCATAAACCTAGCCTGTACTTTGGTGTCCAACAAAATGAGACCTCATGAAATTCACGTAAAAAAATATGGGAAGCATGTTGTGCAAGTTCCAATTATTCATAAAGTCACGAATTCAAAAATAATGCAATTTGTGGTCACTTTGATTGACCTCGTTAGTACATGAAAGTAAAAATTGGGCCATAAACCTAGCCCTGTACTTTGATGTCCAACAAAATGTAACCTCATGAAATTCACGTAAAAAAAAATGGGAAACATGTTGTGTAAGTTCCAATTATTCATAAAGTCACGAATTCAAAAATAATGCAATTTGTGGTCACTTTGATTGACCTCGTTAGTACATGAAAGTAAAAATTGGGCCATAAACCTAGCCCTGTACTTTCGTGTCCAACAAAATGAGACCTCATGAAATTCACGTAAAAAAATATGGGAAACATGTTGTGCAAGTTCCAATTATTCATAAAGTCACGATTTCAAAAATAATGCAATTTGTGGTCACTTTGATTGACCTCGTTAGTACACGAAAGTGAAAATTGGGCCATAAACCTAGCCCCGTACTTTGGTGTCCAACAAAATGAGACCTCATGAAGTTCACGTAAAAAGGAATGGGAAACATGTTGTGCAAGATCCAATTATTCATAAAGTAACCAATTCAAAAAAAACAATTTGTGGTCACTTTGATTGACCTCGTTAGTACATGAAAGTAAAAATTGGGCCATAAACCTAGCCCTGTACTTTGATGTCCAACAAAATGAGACCTCATGAAATTCACGTAAAAAAAAATGGGAAACATGTTGTGTAAGTTCCAATTATTCATAAAGTCACGAATTCGAAAATAATGCAATTTGTGGTCACTTTGATTGACCTCGTTAGTACATGAAAGTAAAAATTGGGCCATAAACCTAGCCCTGTACTTTGGTGTCCAACAAAATGTAACCTCATGAAATTCACGTAAAAAAAAATGGGAAACATGTTGTGCAAGTTCCAATTATTCATAAAGTCACGAATTCAAAAAAAAACAATTTGTGATAACTTTGATTGACCTCGTTAGTACATGAAAGTAAAAATTGGGCTATAAACCTAGCCCTGTACTTTGGTGTCCAACAAAATGAGACCTTATGAAATTCACGTAAAAAGAAATGGGAAACATATTGTGCAAGATCCAATTATTCATAAAGTCACGAATTCAAAAATAATGCAATTTGTGGTCACTTTGATTGACCTCGTTAGTACATGAAAGTAAAAATTGGGCCATAAACCTAGCCCTGTGCTTTGGTGTCCAACAAAATGAGACCTCATGAAATTCACGTAAAAAAATATGGGAAACATGTTGTGCAAGTTCAAATTATTCATAAAGTCACGAATTCAAAAATAATGCAATTTGTGATCACTTTGATTGACCTGGTTAGTATATGAAAGTAAAAATTGGGCCATAAACCTAGCCCTGTACTTTGGTGTCCAACAAAATGAGACCTCAGGAAGTTCACGTAAAAAGGAATGGGAAACATGTTGTGCAAGATCCAATTATTCATAAAGTAACCAATTCAAAAAAAAACAATTTGTGGTCACTTTGATTGACCTCGTTAGTACATGAAAGTAAAAATTGGGCTATAAACCTAGCCCTGTACTTTGGTGTCCAACAAAATGAGACCTCATGAAGTTCACGTAAAAAGGAATGGGAAACATGTTGTGCAAGATCCAATTATTCATAAAGTCACGAATTCAAAAAAAAACAATTTGTGATCACTTTGATTGACCCCGTTAGTACATGAAAGTAAAAATTGGGTCATAAACCTAGCCCTGTACTTTGGTGTCCAACAAAATGAGACCTCATGAAATTCACGTAAAAAAAAATGGGAAACATGTTGTGCAAGTTCCAATTATTCATAAAGTCACGAATTCAAAAATAATGCAATTTGTGGTCACTTTGATATACCTCGTTAGTACATCAAAGTAAAAATTGGGCCATAAACCTAGCCCTGTACTTTGGTGTCCAATAAAATGAGACCTCATGAAATTCACGCAAAAAGAAATGGGAAACATGTTGTGCAAGATCCAATTATTCATAAAGTAACCAATTCAAAAATAATGCAATTTGTGGTCACTTTGATTGACCTCGTTAGTACATGAAAGTAAAAATTGGGCCATAAACCTAGCCCTGTACTTTGATGTCCAACAAAATGAGACCTCATGAAATTCACGTAAAAAAAAATGGGAAACATGTTGTGCAAGTTCCAGTTATTTATAAAGTCACGAATTCAAAAATAATGCAATTTGTGATCACTTTGATTGACCTCGTTAGTATATGAAAGTAAAAATTGGGCCATAAACCTAGCCCTGTACTTTGGTGTCCAACAAAATGAGACCTCATGAAATTCACGTAAAAAGGAATGGGAAACATGTTGTGCAAGATCCAATTATTCATAAAGTAACCAATTGAAAAAAAAACAATTTGTGGTCACTTTGATTGACCTCGTTAGTACATGAAAGTAAACATTGGGCCATAAACCTAGCCCTGTACTTTGATGTCCATCAAATTGAGACCTCATGAAGTTCACGTAAAAAGGAATGGGAAACATGTTGTGCAAGATCCAATTATTCATAAAGTAACCAATTAAAAAAAAACAATTTGTGGTCACTTTGATATACCTCGTTAGTACATGAAAGTAAAAATTGGGCCATAAACCTAGCCCTGTACTTTGATGTCCAACAAAATGAGACCTCATGAAATTCACGTAAAAAAAAATGGGAAACATGTTGTGCAAGTTCCAATTATTCATAAAGTCACGAATTCAAAAATAATGCAATTTGTGGTCACTTTGATTGACCTCGTTAGTACATGAAAGTAAAAATTGGGCCATAAACCTAGCCCTGTACTTTGGTGTCCAACAAAATGTAACCTCATGAAATTCACGTAAAAAAAAATGGGAAACATGTTGTGCAAGTTCCAATTATTCATAAAGTCACGAATTCAAAAAAAAACAATTTGTGATAACTTTGATTGACCTCGTTAGTACATGAAAGTAAAAATTGGGCTATAAACCTAGCCCTGTACTTTGGTGTCCAACAAAATGAGACCTTATGAAATTCACGTAAAAAGAAATGGGAAACATATTGTGCAAGATCCAATTATTCATAAAGTCACGAATTCAAAAATAATGCAATTTGTGGTCACTTTGATTGACCTCGTTAGTACATGAAAGTAAAAATTGGGCCATAAACCTAGCCCTGTGCTTTGGTGTCCAACAAAATGAGACCTCATGAAATTCACGTAAAAAAATATGGGAAACATGTTGTGCAAGTTCAAATTATTCATAAAGTCACGAATTCAAAAATAATGCAATTTGTGATCACTTTGATTGACCTGGTTAGTATATGAAAGTAAAAATTGGGCCATAAACCTAGCCCTGTACTTTGGTGTCCAACAAAATGAGACCTCAGGAAGTTCACGTAAAAAGGAATGGGAAACATGTTGTGCAAGATCCAATTATTCATAAAGTAACCAATTCAAAAAAAAACAATTTGTGGTCACTTTGATTGACCTCGTTAGTACATGAAAGTAAAAATTGGGCTATAAACCTAGCCCTGTACTTTGGTGTCCAACAAAATGAGACCTCATGAAGTTCACGTAAAAAGGAATGGGAAACATGTTGTGCAAGATCCAATTATTCATAAAGTCACGAATTCAAAAAAAAACAATTTGTGATCACTTTGATTGACCCCGTTAGTACATGAAAGTAAAAATTGGGTCATAAACCTAGCCCTGTACTTTGGTGTCCAACAAAATGAGACCTCATGAAATTCACGTAAAAAAAAATGGGAAACATGTTGTGCAAGTTCCAATTATTCATAAAGTCACGAATTCAAAAATAATGCAATTTGTGGTCACTTTGATATACCTCGTTAGTACATCAAAGTAAAAATTGGGCCATAAACCTAGCCCTGTACTTTGGTGTCCAATAAAATGAGACCTCATGAAATTCACGCAAATAGAAATGGGAAACATGTTGTGCAAGATCCAATTATTCATAAAGTAACCAATTCAAAAATAATGCAATTTGTGGTCACTTTGATTGACCTCGTTAGTACATGAAAGTAAAAATTGGGCCATAAACCTAGCCCTGTACTTTGATGTCCAACAAAATGAGACCTCATGAAATTCACGTAAAAAAAAATGGGAAACATGTTGTGCAAGTTCCAGTTATTTATAAAGTCACGAATTCAAAAATAATGCAATTTGTGATCACTTTGATTGACCTCGTTAGTATATGAAAGTAAAAATTGGGCCATAAACCTAGCCCTGTACTTTGGTGTCCAACAAAATGAGACCTCATGAAATTCACGTAAAAAGGAATGGGAAACATGTTGTGCAAGATCCAATTATTCATAAAGTAACCAATTGAAAAAAAAACAATTTGTGGTCACTTTGATTGACCTCGTTAGTACATGAAAGTAAACATTGGGCCATAAACCTAGCCCTGTACTTTGATGTCCATCAAATTGAGACCTCATGAAGTTCACGTAAAAAGGAATGGGAAACATGTTGTGCAAGATCCAATTATTCATAAAGTAACCAATTAAAAAAAAACAATTTGTGGTCACTTTGATATACCTCGTTAGTACATGAAAGTAAAAATTGGGCCATAAACCTAGCCCTGTACTTTGATGTCCAACAAAATGAGACCTCATGAAATTCACGTAAAAAAAAATGGGAAACATGTTGTGCAAGTTCCAATTATTCATAAAGTCACGAATTCAAAAATAATGCAATTTGTGGTCACTTTGATTGACCTCGTTAGTACATGAAAGTAAAAATTGGGCCATAAACCTAGCCCTGTACTTTGGTGTCCAACAAAATGTAACCTCATGAAATTCACGTAAAAAAAAATGGGAAACATGTTGTGCAAGTTCCAATTATTCATAAAGTCACGAATTCAAAAAAAAACAATTTGTGATCACTTTGATTGACCTCGTTAGTACATGAAAGTAAAAATTGGGTCATAAACCTAGCCCTGTACTTTGGTGTCCAACAAAATGAGACCTCATGAAATTCACGTAAAAAAAAATGGGAAACATGTTGTGCAAGTTCCAATTATTCATAAAGTCACGAATTCAAAAATAATGCAATTTGTGATCACTTTGATTGACCTCGTTAGTATATGAAAGTAAAAATTGGGCCATAAACCTAGCCCTGTACTTTGGTGTCCAACAAAATGAGACCTCATGAAGTTCACGTAAAAAGGAATGGGAAACATGTTGTGCAAGATCCAATTATTCATAAAGTAACCAATTCAAAAAAAACAATTTGTGGTCACTTTGATTGACCTCGTTAGTACATGAAAGTAAAAATTGGGCCATAAACCTAGCCCTGTACTTTGATGTCCAACAAAATGTAACCTCATGAAATTCACGTAAAAAAAAATGGGAAACATGTTGTGCAAGTTCTAATTATTCATAAAGTCACGAATTGAAAAAAAAACAATTTGTGATCACTTTGATTGACCTCGTTAGTACATGAAAGTAAAAATTGGGCCATAAACCTAGCCCTGTACTTTGGTGTCCAACAAAATGAGACCTCATGAAATTCACGTAAAAAAATATGGGAAACATGTTGTGCAAGATCCAATTATTCATAAAGTCACGATTTCAAAAATAATGCAATTTGTGGTCACTCTGATTGACCTCGTTAGTACATGAAAGTAAAAATTGGGCCATAAACCTAGCCCTGTACTTTCGTGTCCAACAAAATGAGACCTCATGAAATTCACGTAAAAAAATATGGGAAACATGTTGTGCAAGTTCCAATTATTCATAAAGTCACGATTTCAAAAATAATGCAATTTGTGGGTACTTTGATTGACCTCGTTAGTACATGAAAGTGAAAATTGGGCCATAAACCTAGCCCTGTACTTTGATGTCCAACAAAATGAGACCTCATGAAATTCACGTAAAAAAAAATGGGAAACATGTTGTGCAAGTTCCAATTATTCATAAAGTCACGAATTCAAAAATAATGCAATTTGTGGTCACTTTGATTGACCTCGTTAGTACATGAAAGTAAAAATTGGGCCATAAACCTAGCCCTGTACTTTGGTGTCCAATAAAATGAGACCTCATGAAATTCACGCAAAAAGAAATGGGAAACATGTTGTGCAAGATCCAATTATTCATAAAGTAACCAATTCAAAAATAATGCAATTTGTGGTCACTTTGATTGACCTCGTTAGTACATGAAAGTAAAAATTGGGCCATAAACCTAGCCCTGTACTTTGATGTCCAACAAAATGAGACCTCATGAAATTCACGTAAAAAAAAATGGGAAACATGTTGTGCAAGTTCCAGTTATTTATAAAGTCACGAATTCAAAAATAATGCAATTTGTGATCACTTTGATTGACCTCGTTAGTATATGAAAGTAAAAATTGGGCCATAAACCTAGCCCTGTACTTTGGTGTCCAACAAAATGAGACCTCATGAAATTCACGTAAAAAGGAATGGGAAACATGTTGTGCAAGATCCAATTATTCATAAAGTAACCAATTGAAAAAAAAACAATTTGTGGTCACTTTGATTGACCTCGTTAGTACATGAAAGTAAACATTGGGCCATAAACCTAGCCCTGTACTTTGATGTCCATCAAATTGAGACCTCATGAAGTTCACGTAAAAAGGAATGGGAAACATGTTGTGCAAGATCCAATTATTCATAAAGTAACCAATTAAAAAAAAACAATTTGTGGTCACTTTGATATACCTCGTTAGTACATGAAAGTAAAAATTGGGCCATAAACCTAGCCCTGTACTTTGATGTCCAACAAAATGAGACCTCATGAAATTCACGTAAAAAAAAATGGGAAACATGTTGTGCAAGTTCCAATTATTCATAAAGTCACGAATTCAAAAATAATGCAATTTGTGGTCACTTTGATTGACCTCGTTAGTACATGAAAGTAAAAATTGGGCCATAAACCTAGCCCTGTACTTTGGTGTCCAACAAAATGTAACCTCATGAAATTCACGTAAAAAAAAATGGGAAACATGTTGTGCAAGTTCCAATTATTCATAAAGTCACGAATTCAAAAAAAAACAATTTGTGATAACTTTCATTGACCTCGTTAGTACATGAAAGTAAAAATTGGGCTATAAACCTAGCCCTGTACTTTGGTGTCCAACAAAATGAGACCTTATGAAATTCACGTAAAAAGAAATGGGAAACATATTGTGCAAGATCCAATTATTCATAAAGTCACGAATTCAAAAATAATGCAATTTGTGGTCACTTTGATTGACCTCGTTAGTACATGAAAGTAAAAATTGGGCCATAAACCTAGCCCTGTGCTTTGGTGTCCAACAAAATGAGACCTCATGAAATTCACGTAAAAAAATATGGGAAACATGTTGTGCAAGTTCAAATTATTCATAAAGTCACGAATTCAAAAATAATGCAATTTGTGATCACTTTGATTGACCTGGTTAGTATATGAAAGTAAAAATTGGGCCATAAACCTAGCCCTGTACTTTGGTGTCCAACAAAATGAGACCTCAGGAAGTTCACGTAAAAAGGAATGGGAAACATGTTGTGCAAGATCCAATTATTCATAAAGTAACCAATTCAAAAAAAAACAATTTGTGGTCACTTTGATTGACCTCGTTAGTACATGAAAGTAAAAATTGGGCTATAAACCTAGCCCTGTACTTTGGTGTCCAACAAAATGAGACCTCATGAAGTTCACGTAAAAAGGAATGGGAAACATGTTGTGCAAGATCCAATTATTCATAAAGTCACGAATTCAAAAAAAAACAATTTGTGATCACTTTGATTGACCCCGTTAGTACATGAAAGTAAAAATTGGGTCATAAACCTAGCCCTGTACTTTGGTGTCCAACAAAATGAGACCTCATGAAATTCACGTAAAAAAAAATGGGAAACATGTTGTGCAAGTTCCAATTATTCATAAAGTCACGAATTCAAAAATAATGCAATTTGTGGTCACTTTGATATACCTCGTTAGTACATCAAAGTAAAAATTGGGCCATAAACCTAGCCCTGTACTTTGGTGTCCAATAAAATGAGACCTCATGAAATTCACGCAAATAGAAATGGGAAACATGTTGTGCAAGATCCAATTATTCATAAAGTAACCAATTCAAAAATAATGCAATTTGTGGTCACTTTGATTGACCTCGTTAGTACATGAAAGTAAAAATTGGGCCATAAACCTAGCCCTGTACTTTGATGTCCAACAAAATGAGACCTCATGAAATTCACGTAAAAAAAAATGGGAAACATGTTGTGCAAGTTCCAGTTATTTATAAAGTCACGAATTCAAAAATAATGCAATTTGTGATCACTTTGATTGACCTCGTTAGTATATGAAAGTAAAAATTGGGCCATAAACCTAGCCCTGTACTTTGGTGTCCAACAAAATGAGACCTCATGAAATTCACGTAAAAAGGAATGGGAAACATGTTGTGCAAGATCCAATTATTCATAAAGTAACCAATTGAAAAAAAAACAATTTGTGGTCACTTTGATTGACCTCGTTAGTACATGAAAGTAAACATTGGGCCATAAACCTAGCCCTGTACTTTGATGTCCATCAAATTGAGACCTCATGAAGTTCACGTAAAAAGGAATGGGAAACATGTTGTGCAAGATCCAATTATTCATAAAGTAACCAATTAAAAAAAAACAATTTGTGGTCACTTTGATATACCTCGTTAGTACATGAAAGTAAAAATTGGGCCATAAACCTAGCCCTGTACTTTGATGTCCAACAAAATGAGACCTCATGAAATTCACGTAAAAAAAAATGGGAAACATGTTGTGCAAGTTCCAATTATTCATAAAGTCACGAATTCAAAAATAATGCAATTTGTGGTCACTTTGATTGACCTCGTTAGTACATGAAAGTAAAAATTGGGCCATAAACCTAGCCCTGTACTTTGGTGTCCAACAAAATGTAACCTCATGAAATTCACGTAAAAAAAAATGGGAAACATGTTGTGCAAGTTCCAATTATTCATAAAGTCACGAATTCAAAAAAAAACAATTTGTGATCACTTTGATTGACCTCGTTAGTACATGAAAGTAAAAATTGGGTCATAAACCTAGCCCTGTACTTTGGTGTCCAACAAAATGAGACCTCATGAAATTCACGTAAAAAAAAATGGGAAACATGTTGTGCAAGTTCCAATTATTCATAAAGTCACGAATTCAAAAATAATGCAATTTGTGATCACTTTGATTGACCTCGTTAGTATATGAAAGTAAAAATTGGGCCATAAACCTAGCCCTGTACTTTGGTGTCCAACAAAATGAGACCTCATGAAGTTCACGTAAAAAGGAATGGGAAACATGTTGTGCAAGATCCAATTATTCATAAAGTAACCAATTCAAAAAAAACAATTTGTGGTCACTTTGATTGACCTCGTTAGTACATGAAAGTAAAAATTGGGCCATAAACCTAGCCCTGTACTTTGATGTCCAACAAAATGTAACCTCATGAAATTCACGTAAAAAAAAATGGGAAACATGTTGTGCAAGTTCTAATTATTCATAAAGTCACGAATTGAAAAAAAAACAATTTGTGATCACTTTGATTGACCTCGTTAGTACATGAAAGTAAAAATTGGGCCATAAACCTAGCCCTGTACTTTGGTGTCCAACAAAATGAGACCTCATGAAATTCACGTAAAAAAATATGGGAAACATGTTGTGCAAGATCCAATTATTCATAAAGTCACGATTTCAAAAATAATGCAATTTGTGGTCACTCTGATTGACCTCGTTAGTACATGAAAGTAAAAATTGGGCCATAAACCTAGCCCTGTACTTTCGTGTCCAACAAAATGAGACCTCATGAAATTCACGTAAAAAAATATGGGAAACATGTTGTGCAAGTTCCAATTATTCATAAAGTCACGATTTCAAAAATAATGCAATTTGTGGGTACTTTGATTGACCTCGTTAGTACATGAAAGTGAAAATTGGGCCATAAACCTAGCCCTGTACTTTGATGTCCAACAAAATGAGACCTCATGAAATTCACGTAAAAAAAAATGGGAAACATGTTGTGCAAGTTCCAATTATTCATAAAGTCACGAATTCAAAAATAATGCAATTTGTGGTCACTTTGATTGACCTCGTTAGTACATGAAAGTAAAAATTGGGCCATAAACCTAGCCCTGTACTTTGGTGTCCAACAAAATGTAACCTCATGAAATTCACGTAAAAAAAAATGGGAAACATGTTGTGCAAGTTCCAATTATTCATAAAGTCACGAATTCAAAAAAAAACAATTTGTGATCACTTTGATTGACCTCGTTAGTACATGAAAGTAAAAATTGGGTCATAAACCTAGCCCTGTACTTTGGTGTCCAACAAAATGAGACCTCATGAAATTCACGTAAAAAAAAATGGGAAACATGTTGTGCAAGTTCCAATTATTCATAAAGTCACGAATTCAAAAATAATGCAATTTGTGATCACTTTGATTGACCTCGTTAGTATATGAAAGTAAAAATTGGGCCATAAACCTAGCCCTGTACTTTGGTGTCCAACAAAATGAGACCTCATGAAGTTCACGTAAAAAGGAATGGGAAACATGTTGTGCAAGATCCAATTATTCATAAAGTAACCAATTCAAAAAAAACAATTTGTGGTCACTTTGATTGACCTCGTTAGTACATGAAAGTAAAAATTGGGCCATAAACCTAGCCCTGTACTTTGATGTCCAACAAAATGTAACCTCATGAAATTCACGTAAAAAAAAATGGGAAACATGTTGTGCAAGTTCTAATTATTCATAAAGTCACGAATTGAAAAAAAAACAATTTGTGATCACTTTGATTGACCTCGTTAGTACATGAAAGTAAAAATTGGGCCATAAACCTAGCCCTGTACTTTGGTGTCCAACAAAATGAGACCTCATGAAATTCACGTAAAAAAATATGGGAAACATGTTGTGCAAGATCCAATTATTCATAAAGTCACGATTTCAAAAATAATGCAATTTGTGGTCACTCTGATTGACCTCGTTAGTACATGAAAGTAAAAATTGGGCCATAAACCTAGCCCTGTACTTTCGTGTCCAACAAAATGAGACCTCATGAAATTCACGTAAAAAAATATGGGAAACATGTTGTGCAAGTTCCAATTATTCATAAAGTCACGATTTCAAAAATAATGCAATTTGTGGGTACTTTGATTGACCTCGTTAGTACATGAAAGTGAAAATTGGGCCATAAACCTAGCCCTGTACTTTGATGTCCAACAAAATGTAACCTCATGAAATTCACGTAAAAAAAAATGGGAAACATGTTGTGCAAGTTCTAATTATTCATAAAGTCACGAATTGAAAAAAAAACAATTTGTGATCACTTTGATTGACCTCGTTAGTACATGAAAGTAAAAATTGGGCCATAAACCTAGCCCTGCACTTTGGTGTCCAACAAAATGAGACCTCATGAAATTCACGTAAAAAAATATGGGAAACATGTTGTGCAAGTTCCAATTATTCATAAAGTCACGAATTCAAAAATAATGCAATTTGTGGTCACTTTGATTGACCTCGTTAGTTCATGAAAGTAAAAATTGGGCCATAAACCTAGCCCTGTACTTTGGTGTCCAACAAAATGAGACCTCATGAAATTCACGTAAAAAAATATGGGAAACATGTTGTGCAAGTTCCAATTATTCATAAAGTCACGAATTCAAAAATAATGCAATTTGTGATCACTTTGATTGACCTCGTTAGTATATGAAAGTAAAAATTGGGCCATAAACCTAGCCCTGTACTTTGGTGTCCAACAAAATGAGACCTCATGAAGTTCACGTAAAAAGGAATGGGAAACATGTTGTGCAAGATCCAATTATTCATAAAGTAACCAATTCAAAAAAAACAATTTGTGGTCACTTTGATTGACCTCGTTAGTACATGAAAGTAAAAATTGGGCCATAAACCTAGCCCTGTACTTTGATGTCCAACAAAATGTAACCTCATGAAATTCACGTAAAAAAAAATGGGAAACATGTTGTGCAAGTTCTAATTATTCATAAAGTCACGAATTGAAAAAAAAACAATTTGTGATCACTTTGATTGACCTCGTTAGTACATGAAAGTAAAAATTGGGCCATAAACCTAGCCCTGTACTTTGGTGTCCAACAAAATGAGACCTCATGAAATTCACGTAAAAAAATATGGGAAACATGTTGTGCAAGATCCAATTATTCATAAAGTCACGATTTCAAAAATAATGCAATTTGTGGTCACTTTGATTGACCTCGTTAGTACATGAAAGTAAAAATTGGGCCATAAACCTAGCCCTGTACTTTGATGTCCAACAAAATGTAACCTCATGAAATTCACGTAAAAAAAAATGGGAAACATGTTGTGCAAGTTCTAATTATTCATAAAGTCACGAATTCAAAAATAATGCAATTTGTGGTCACTCTGATTGACCTCGTTAGTACATGAAAGTAAAAATTGGGCCATAAACCTAGCCCTGTACTTTGGTGTCCAACAAAATGAGACCTCATGAAATTCACGTAAAAAAATATGGGAAACATGTTGTGCAAGTTCCAATTATTCATAAAGTCACGAATTCAAAAATAATGCAATTTGTGGTCACTCTGATTGACCTCGTTAGTACATGAAAGTAAAAATTGGGCCATAAACCTAGCCCTGTACTTTCGTGTCCAACAAAATGAGACCTCATGAAATTCACGTAAAAAAATATGGGAAACATGTTGTGCAAGTTCCAATTATTCATAAAGTCACGATTTCAAAAATAATGCAATTTGTGGGTACTTTGATTGACCTCGTTAGTACATGAAAGTGAAAATTGGGCCATAAACCTAGCCCTGTACTTTGATGTCCAACAAAATGTAACCTCATGAAATTCACGTAAAAAAAAATGGGAAACATGTTGTGCAAGTTCTAATTATTCATAAAGTCACGAATTGAAAAAAAAACAATTTGTGATCACTTTGATTGACCTCGTTAGTACATGAAAGTAAAAATTGGGCCATAAACCTAGCCCTGCACTTTGGTGTCCAACAAAATGAGACCTCATGAAATTCACGTAAAAAAATATGGGAAACATGTTGTGCAAGTTCCAATTATTCATAAAGTCACGAATTCAAAAATAATGCAATTTGTGGTCACTTTGATTGACCTCGTTAGTACATGAAAGTAAAAATTGGGCCAT
Organism: Climacium dendroides; assembly: GCA_950106755.1. Lineage (NCBI taxonomy): Eukaryota > Viridiplantae > Streptophyta > Bryopsida > Hypnales > Climaciaceae > Climacium > Climacium dendroides. The sequence continues at coordinate 1,472,100 of CATNNA010000004.1, read as the reverse complement.
AAACCTAGCCCTGTACTTTGGTGTCCAACAAAATGAGACCTCATGAAATTCACGTAAAAAAATATGGGAAACATGTTGTGCAAGTTCCAATTATTCATAAAGTCACGAATTCAAAAATAATGCAATTTGTGATCACTTTGATTGACCTCGTTAGTATATGAAAGTAAAAATTGGGCCATAAACCTAGCCCTGTACTTTGGTGTCCAACAAAATGAGACCTCATGAAGTTCACGTAAAAAGGAATGGGAAACATGTTGTGCAAGATCCAATTATTCATAAAGTAACCAATTCAAAAAAAACAATTTGTGGTCACTTTGATTGACCTCGTTAGTACATGAAAGTAAAAATTGGGCCATAAACCTAGCCCTGTACTTTGATGTCCAACAAAATGAGACCTCATGAAATTCACGTAAAAAAATATGGGAAACATGTTGTGCAAGATCCAATTATTCATAAAGTCACGATTTCAAAAATAATGCAATTTGTGGTCACTCTGATTGACCTCGTTAGTACATGAAAGTAAAAATTGGGCCATAAACCTAGCCCTGTACTTTCGTGTCCAACAAAATGAGACCTCATGAAATTCACGTAAAAAAATATGGGAAACATGTTGTGCAAGTTCCAATTATTCATAAAGTCACGATTTCAAAAATAATGCAATTTGTGGGTACTTTGATTGACCTCGTTAGTACATGAAAGTGAAAATTGGGCCATAAACCTAGCCCTGTACTTTGATGTCCAACAAAATGTAACCTCATGAAATTCACGTAAAAAAAAATGGGAAACATGTTGTGCAAGTTCTAATTATTCATAAAGTCACGAATTGAAAAAAAAACAATTTGTGATCACTTTGATTGACCTCGTTAGTACATGAAAGTAAAAATTGGGCCATAAACCTAGCCCTGCACTTTGGTGTCCAACAAAATGAGACCTCATGAAATTCACGTAAAAAAATATGGGAAACATGTTGTGCAAGTTCCAATTATTCATAAAGTCACGAATTCAAAAATAATGCAATTTGTGGTCACTTTGATTGACCTCGTTAGTTCATGAAAGTAAAAATTGGGCCATAAACCTAGCCCTGTACTTTGGTGTCCAACAAAATGAGACCTCATGAAATTCACGTAAAAAAATATGGGAAACATGTTGTGCAAGTTCCAATTATTCATAAAGTCACGAATTCAAAAATAATGCAATTTGTGATCACTTTGATTGACCTCGTTAGTATATGAAAGTAAAAATTGGGCCATAAACCTAGCCCTGTACTTTGGTGTCCAACAAAATGAGACCTCATGAAGTTCACGTAAAAAGGAATGGGAAACATGTTGTGCAAGATCCAATTATTCATAAAGTAACCAATTCAAAAAAAACAATTTGTGGTCACTTTGATTGACCTCGTTAGTACATGAAAGTAAAAATTGGGCCATAAACCTAGCCCTGTACTTTGATGTCCAACAAAATGTAACCTCATGAAATTCACGTAAAAAAAAATGGGAAACATGTTGTGCAAGTTCTAATTATTCATAAAGTCACGAATTGAAAAAAAAACAATTTGTGATCACTTTGATTGACCTCGTTAGTACATGAAAGTAAAAATTGGGCCATAAACCTAGCCCTGTACTTTGGTGTCCAACAAAATGAGACCTCATGAAATTCACGTAAAAAAATATGGGAAACATGTTGTGCAAGATCCAATTATTCATAAAGTCACGATTTCAAAAATAATGCAATTTGTGGTCACTTTGATTGACCTCGTTAGTACATGAAAGTAAAAATTGGGCCATAAACCTAGCCCTGTACTTTGATGTCCAACAAAATGTAACCTCATGAAATTCACGTAAAAAAAAATGGGAAACATGTTGTGCAAGTTCTAATTATTCATAAAGTCACGAATTCAAAAATAATGCAATTTGTGGTCACTCTGATTGACCTCGTTAGTACATGAAAGTAAAAATTGGGCCATAAACCTAGCCCTGTACTTTGGTGTCCAACAAAATGAGACCTCATGAAATTCACGTAAAAAAATATGGGAAACATGTTGTGCAAGTTCCAATTATTCATAAAGTCACGAATTCAAAAATAATGCAATTTGTGGTCACTCTGATTGACCTCGTTAGTACATGAAAGTAAAAATTGGGCCATAAACCTAGCCCTGTACTTTCGTGTCCAACAAAATGAGACCTCATGAAATTCACGTAAAAAAATATGGGAAACATGTTGTGCAAGTTCCAATTATTCATAAAGTCACGATTTCAAAAATAATGCAATTTGTGGGTACTTTGATTGACCTCGTTAGTACATGAAAGTGAAAATTGGGCCATAAACCTAGCCCTGTACTTTGATGTCCAACAAAATGTAACCTCATGAAATTCACGTAAAAAAAAATGGGAAACATGTTGTGCAAGTTCTAATTATTCATAAAGTCACGAATTGAAAAAAAAACAATTTGTGATCACTTTGATTGACCTCGTTAGTACATGAAAGTAAAAATTGGGCCATAAACCTAGCCCTGCACTTTGGTGTCCAACAAAATGAGACCTCATGAAATTCACGTAAAAAAATATGGGAAACATGTTGTGCAAGTTCCAATTATTCATAAAGTCACGAATTCAAAAATAATGCAATTTGTGGTCACTTTGATTGACCTCGTTAGTACATGAAAGTAAAAATTGGGCCATAAACCTAGCCCTGTACTTTGGTGTCCAACAAAATGAGACCTCATGAAATTCACGTAAAAAAATATGGGAAACATGTTGTGCAAGTTCCAATTATTCATAAAGTCACGAATTCAAAAATAATGCAATTTGTGATCACTTTGATTGACCTCGTTAGTATATGAAAGTAAAAATTGGGCCATAAACCTAGCCCTGTACTTTGGTGTCCAACAAAATGAGACCTCATGAAGTTCACGTAAAAAGGAATGGGAAACATGTTGTGCAAGATCCAATTATTCATAAAGTAACCAATTCAAAAAAAACAATTTGTGGTCACTTTGATTGACCTCGTTAGTACATGAAAGTAAAAATTGGGCCATAAACCTAGCCCTGTACTTTGATGTCCAACAAAATGTAACCTCATGAAATTCACGTAAAAAAAAATGGGAAACATGTTGTGCAAGTTCTAATTATTCATAAAGTCACGAATTGAAAAAAAAACAATTTGTGATCACTTTGATTGACCTCGTTAGTACATGAAAGTAAAAATTGGGCCATAAACCTAGCCCTGTACTTTGGTGTCCAACAAAATGAGACCTCATGAAATTCACGTAAAAAAATATGGGAAACATGTTGTGCAAGATCCAATTATTCATAAAGTCACGATTTCAAAAATAATGCAATTTGTGGTCACTTTGATTGACCTCGTTAGTACATGAAAGTGAAAATTGGGCCATAAACCTAGCCCTGTACTTTGATGTCCAACAAAATGTAACCTCATGAAATTCACGTAAAAAAAAATGGGAAACATGTTGTGCAAGTTCTAATTATTCATAAAGTCACGAATTCAAAAATAATGCAATTTGTGGTCACTCTGATTGACCTCGTTAGTACATGAAAGTAAAAATTGGGCCATAAACCTAGCCCTGTACTTTGGTGTCCAACAAAATGAGACCTCATGAAATTCACGTAAAAAAATATGGGAAACATGTTGTGCAAGTTCCAATTATTCATAAAGTCACGATTTCAAAAATAATGCAATTTGTGGTCACTTTGATTGACCTCGTTAGTACATGAAAGTGAAAATTGGGCCATAAACCTAGCCCTGTACTTTGATGTCCAACAAAATGTAACCTCATGAAATTCACGTAAAAAAAAATGGGAAACATGTTGTGCAAGTTCTAATTATTCATAAAGTCACGAATTGAAAAAAAAACAATTTGTGATCACTTTGATTGACCTCGTTAGTACATGAAAGTAAAAATTGGGCCATAAACCTAGCCCTGCACTTTGGTGTCCAACAAAATGAGACCTCATGAAATTCACGTAAAAAAATATGGGAAACATGTTGTGCAAGTTCCAATTATTCATAAAGTCACGAATTCAAAAATAATGCAATTTGTGGTCACTTTGATTGACCTCGTTAGTACATGAAAGTAAAAATTGGGCCATAAACCTAGCCCTGTACTTTCGTGTCCAACAAAATGAGACCTCATGAAATTCACGTAAAAAAATATGGGAAACATGTTGTGCAAGTTCCAATTATTCATAAAGTCACGATTTCAAAAATAATGCAATTTGTGGTCACTTTGATTGACCTCGTTAGTACATGAAAGTGAAAATTGGGCCATAAACCTAGCCCTGTACTTTGATGTCCAACAAAATGTAACCTCATGAAATTCACGTAAAAAAAAATGGGAAACATGTTGTGCAAGTTCTAATTATTCATAAAGTCACGAATTGAAAAAAAAACAATTTGTGATCACTTTGATTGACCTCGTTAGTACATGAAAGTAAAAATTGGGCCATAAACCTAGCCCTGCACTTTGGTGTCCAACAAAATGAGACCTCATGAAATTCACGTAAAAAAATATGGGAAACATGTTGTGCAAGTTCCAATTATTCATAAAGTCACGAATTCAAAAATAATGCAATTTGTGGTCACTTTGATTGACCTCGTTAGTACATGAAAGTAAAAATTGGGCCATAAACCTAGCCCTGTACTTTGGTGTCCAACAAAATGAGACCTCATGAAATTCACGTAAAAAAATATGGGAAACATGTTGTGCAAGTTCCAATTATTCATAAAGTCACGAATTCAAAAATAATGCAATTTGTGGTCACTCTGATTGACCTCGTTAGTACATGAAAGTAAAAATTGGGCCATAAACCTAGCCCTGTACTTTGGTGTCCAACAAAATGAGACCTCATGAAATTCACGTAAAAAAATATGGGAAACATGTTGTGCAAGTTCCAATTATTCATAAAGTCACGATTTCAAAAATAATGCAATTTGTGGTCACTTTGATTGACCTCGTTAGTACATGAAAGTGAAAATTGGGCCATAAACCTAGCCCTGTACTTTGATGTCCAACAAAATGTAACCTCATGAAATTCACGTAAAAAAAAATGGGAAACATGTTGTGCAAGTTCTAATTATTCATAAAGTCACGAATTGAAAAAAAAACAATTTGTGATCACTTTGATTGACCTCGTTAGTACATGAAAGTAAAAATTGGGCCATAAACCTAGCCCTGCACTTTGGTGTCCAACAAAATGAGACCTCATGAAATTCACGTAAAAAAATATGGGAAACATGTTGTGCAAGTTCCAATTATTCATAAAGTCACGAATTCAAAAATAATGCAATTTGTGGTCACTTTGATTGACCTCGTTAGTACATGAAAGTAAAAATTGGGCCATAAACCTAGCCCTGTACTTTCGTGTCCAACAAAATGAGACCTCATGAAATTCACGTAAAAAAATATGGGAAACATGTTGTGCAAGTTCCAATTATTCATAAAGTCACGATTTCAAAAATAATGCAATTTGTGGTCACTTTGATTGACCTCGTTAGTACATGAAAGTGAAAATTGGGCCATAAACCTAGCCCCGTACTTTGGTGTCCAACAAAATGAGACCTCATGAAGTTCACGTAAAAAGGAATGGGAAACATGTTGTGCAAGATCCAATTATTCATAAAGTAACCAATTCAAAAAAAACAATTTGTGGTCACTTTGATTGACCTCGTTAGTACATGAAAGTAAAAATTGGGCCATAAACCTAGCCCTGTACTTTGATGTCCAACAAAATGTAACCTCATGAAATTCACGTAAAAAAAAATGGGAAACATGTTGTGCAAGTTCTAATTATTCATAAAGTCACGAATTGATAAAAAAACAATTTGTGATCACTTTGATTGACCTCGTTAGTACATGAAAGTAAAAATTGGGCCATAAACCTAGCCCTGTACTTTGGTGTCCAACAAAATGAGACCTCATGAAATTCACGTAAAAAAATATGGGAAACATGTTGTGTAAGTTCCAATTATTCATAAAGTCACGAATTCAAAAATAATGCAATTTGTGGTCACTTTGATTGACCTCGTTAGTACATGAAAGTAAAAATTGGGCCATAAACCTAGCCCTGTACTTTCGTGTCCAACAAAATGAGACCTCATGAAATTCACGTAAAAAAATATGGGAAACATGTTGTGCAAGTTCCAATTATTCATAAAGTCACGATTTCAAAAATAATGCAATTTGTGGTCACTTTGATTGACCTCGTTAGTACATGAAAGTGAAAATTGGGCCATAAACCTAGCCCCGTACTTTGGTGTCCAACAAAATGAGACCTCATGAAGTTCACGTAAAAAGGAATGGGAAACATGTTGTGCAAGATCCAATTATTCATAAAGTAACCAATTCAAAAAAAACAATTTGTGGTCACTTTGATTGACCTCGTTAGTACATGAAAGTAAAAATTGGGCCATAAACCTAGCCCTGTACTTTGATGTCCAACAAAATGTAACCTCATGAAATTCACGTAAAAAAAAATGGGAAACATGTTGTGTAAGTTCCAATTATTCATAAAGTCACGAATTCAAAAATAATGCAATTTGTGGTCACTTTGATTGACCTCGTTAGTACATGAAAGTAAAAATTGGGCCATAAACCTAGCCCTGTACTTTGGTGTCCAACAAAATGAGACCTCATGAAATTCACGTAAAAAAATATGGGAAACATGTTGTGCAAGTTCTAATTATTCATAAAGTCACGAATTGAAAAAAAAACAATTTGTGATCACTTTGATTGACCTCGTTAGTACATGAAAGTAAAAATTGGGCCATAAACCTAGCCCTGTACTTTGGTGTCCAACAAAATGAGACCTCATGAAATTCACGTAAAAAAAAATGGGAAACATGTTGTGCAAGTTCTAATTATTCATAAAGTCACGAATTGAAAAAAAAACAATTTGTGATCACTTTGATTGACCTCGTTAGTACATGAAAGTAAAAATTGGGCCATAAACCTAGCCCTGCACTTTGGTGTCCAACAAAATGAGACCTCATGAAATTCACGTAAAAAAATATGGGAAACATGTTGTGTAAGTTCCAATTATTCATAAAGTCACGAATTGAAAAAATAATGCAATTTGTGGTCACTCTGATTGACCTCGTTAGTACATGAAAGTGAAAATTGGGCCATAAACCTAGCCCCGTACTTTGGTGTCCAACAAAATGAGACCTCATGAAATTCACGTAAAAAGGAATGGGAAACATGTTGTGCAAGATCCAATTATTCATAAAGTAACCAATTCAAAAAAAACAATTTGTGGTCACTTTGATTGACCTCGTTAGTACATGAAAGTAAAAATTGGGCCATAAACCTAGCCCTGTACTTTGATGCCCAACAAAATGTAACCTCATGAAATTCACGTAAAAAAAAATGGGAAACATGTTGTGTAAGTTCCAATTATTCATAAAGTCACGAATTCAAAAATAATGCAATTTGTGGTCACTTTGATTGACCTCGTTAGTACATGAAAGTAAAAATTGGGCCATAAACCTAGCCCTGTACTTTCGTGTCCAACAAAATGAGACCTCATGAAATTCACGTAAAAAAATATGGGAAACATGTTGTGCAAGTTCCAATTATTCATAAAGTCACGATTTCAAAAATAATGCAATTTGTGGTCACTTTGATTGACCTCGTTAGTACACGAAAGTGAAAATTGGGCCATAAACCTAGCCCCGTACTTTCGTGTCCAACAAAATGAGACCTCATGAAGTTCACGTAAAAAGGAATGGGAAACATGTTGTGCAAGATCCAATTATTCATAAAGTAACCAATTCAAAAAAAACAATTTGTGGTCACTTTGATTGACCTCGTTAGTACATGAAAGTAAAAATTGGGCCATAAACCTAGCCCTGTACTTTGATGTCCAACAAAATGTAACCTCATGAAATTCACGTAAAAAAAAATGGGAAACATGTTGTGTAAGTTCCAATTATTCATAAAGTCACGAATTCAAAAATAATGCAATTTGTGGTCACTTTGATTGACCTCGTTAGTACATGAAAGTAAAAATTGGGCCATAAACCTAGCCCTGTACTTTGGTGTCCAACAAAATGAGACCTCATGAAATTCACGTAAAAAAAAATGGGAAACATGTTGTGCAAGTTCTAATTATTCATAAAGTCACGAATTGAAAAAAAAACAATTTGTGATCACTTTGATTGACCTCGTTAGTACATGAAAGTAAAAATTGGGCCATAAACCTAGCCCTGCACTTTGGTGTCCAACAAAATGAGACCTCATGAAATTCACGTAAAAAAATATGGGAAACATGTTGTGTAAGTTCCAATTATTCATAAAGTCACGATTTCAAAAATAATGCAATTTGTGGTCACTCTGATTGACCTCGTTAGTACATGAAAGTGAAAATTGGGCCATAAACCTAGCCCCGTACTTTGGTGTCCAACAAAATGAGACCTCATGAAATTCACGTAAAAAGGAATGGGAAACATGTTGTGCAAGATCCAATTATTCATAAAGTAACCAATTCAAAAAAAACAATTTGTGGTCACTTTGATTGACCTCGTTAGTACATGAAAGTAAAAATTGGGCCATAAACCTAGCCCTGTACTTTGATGTCCAACAAAATGTAACCTCATGAAATTCACGTAAAAAAAAATGGGAAACATGTTGTGTAAGTTCCAATTATTCATAAAGTCACGAATTCAAAAATAATGCAATTTGTGGTCACTTTGATTGACCTCGTTAGTACATGAAAGTAAAAATTGGGCCATAAACCTAGCCCTGTACTTTGGTGTCCAACAAAATGAGACCTCATGAAATTCACGTAAAAAAATATGGGAAACATGTTGTGCAAGTTCTAATTATTCATAAAGTCACGAATTGAAAAAAAAACAATTTGTGATCACTTTGATTGACCTCGTTAGTACATGAAAGTAAAAATTGGGCCATAAACCTAGCCCTGTACTTTGGTGTCCAACAAAATGAGACCTCATGAAATTCACGTAAAAAAAAATGGGAAACATGTTGTGCAAGTTCTAATTATTCATAAAGTCACGAATTGAAAAAAAAACAATTTGTGATCACTTTGATTGACCTCGTTAGTACATGAAAGTAAAAATTGGGCCATAAACCTAGCCCTGCACTTTGGTGTCCAACAAAATGAGACCTCATGAAATTCACGTAAAAAAATATGGGAAACATGTTGTGTAAGTTCCAATTATTCATAAAGTCACGATTTCAAAAATAATGCAATTTGTGGTCACTCTGATTGACCTCGTTAGTACATGAAAGTGAAAATTGGGCCATAAACCTAGCCCCGTACTTTGGTGTCCAACAAAATGAGACCTCATGAAATTCACGTAAAAAGGAATGGGAAACATGTTGTGCAAGATCCAATTATTCATAAAGTAACCAATTCAAAAAAAACAATTTGTGGTCACTTTGATTGACCTCGTTAGTACATGAAAGTAAAAATTGGGCCATAAACCTAGCCCTGTACTTTGATGCCCAACAAAATGTAACCTCATGAAATTCACGTAAAAAAAAATGGGAAACATGTTGTGTAAGTTCCAATTATTCATAAAGTCACGAATTCAAAAATAATGCAATTTGTGGTCACTTTGATTGACCTCGTTAGTACATGAAAGTAAAAATTGGGCCATAAACCTAGCCCTGTACTTTGGTGTCCAACAAAATGAGACCTCATGAAATTCACGTAAAAAAATATGGGAAACATGTTGTGCAAGTTCCAATTATTCATAAAGTCACGATTTCAAAAATAATGCAATTTGTGGTCACTTTGATTGACCTCGTTAGTACACGAAAGTGAAAATTGGGCCATAAACCTAGCCCCGTACTTTCGTGTCCAACAAAATGAGACCTCATGAAGTTCACGTAAAAAGGAATGGGAAACATGTTGTGCAAGATCCAATTATTCATAAAGTAACCAATTCAAAAAAAACAATTTGTGGTCACTTTGATTGACCTCGTTAGTACATGAAAGTAAAAATTGGGCCATAAACCTAGCCCTGTACTTTGATGTCCAACAAAATGTAACCTCATGAAATTCACGTAAAAAAAAATGGGAAACATGTTGTGCAAGTTCTAATTATTCATAAAGTCACGAATTGAAAAAAAAACAATTTGTGATCACTTTGATTGACCTCGTTAGTACATGAAAGTAAAAATTGGGCCATAAACCTAGCCCTGTACTTTGGTGTCCAACAAAATGAGACCTCATGAAATTCACGTAAAAAAAAATGGGAAACATGTTGTGTAAGTTCCAATTATTCATAAAGTCACGAATTCAAAAATAATGCAATTTGTGGTCACTTTGATTGACCTCGTTAGTACATGAAAGTAAAAATTGGGCCATAAACCTAGCCCTGTACTTTGGTGTCCAACAAAATGAGACCTCATGAAATTCACGTAAAAAAATATGGGAAACATGTTGTGCAAGTTCCAATTATTCATAAAGTCACGATTTCAAAAATAATGCAATTTGTGGTCACTTTGATTGACCTCGTTAGTACACGAAAGTGAAAATTGGGCCATAAACCTAGCCCCGTACTTTCGTGTCCAACAAAATGAGACCTCATGAAGTTCACGTAAAAAGGAATGGGAAACATGTTGTGCAAGATCCAATTATTCATAAAGTAACCAATTCAAAAAAAACAATTTGTGGTCACTTTGATTGACCTCGTTAGTACATGAAAGTAAAAATTGGGCCATAAACCTAGCCCTGTACTTTGATGTCCAACAAAATGTAACCTCATGAAATTCACGTAAAAAAATATGGGAAACATGTTGTGCAAGTTCCAATTATTCATAAAGTCACGATTTCAAAAATAATGCAATTTGTGGTCACTTTGATTGACCTCGTTAGTACATGAAAGTAAAAATTGGGCCATAAACCTAGCCCTGTACTTTGGTGTCCAACAAAATGAGACCTCATGAAATTCACGTAAAAAAATATGGGAAACATGTTGTGTAAGTTCCAATTATTCATAAAGTCACGAATTCAAAAATAATGCAATTTGTGGTCACTTTGATTGACCTCGTTAGTACATGAAAGTAAAAATTGGGCCATAAACCTAGCCCTGTACTTTGGTGTCCAACAAAATGAGACCTCATGAAATTCACGTAAAAAAATATGGGAAACATGTTGTGCAAGTTCCAATTATTCATAAAGTCACGATTTCAAAAATAATGCAATTTGTGGTCACTTTGATTGACCTCGTTAGTACATGAAAGTGAAAATTGGGCCATAAACCTAGCCCCGTACTTTGGTGTCCAACAAAATGAGACCTCATGAAGTTCACGTAAAAAGGAATGGGAAACATGTTGTGCAAGATCCAATTATTCATAAAGTAACCAATTCAAAAAAAACAATTTGTGGTCACTTTGATTGACCTCGTTAGTACATGAAAGTAAAAATTGGGCCATAAACCTAGCCCTGTACTTTGATGTCCAACAAAATGTAACCTCATGAAATTCACGTAAAAAAAAATGGGAAACATGTTGTGTAAGTTCCAATTATTCATAAAGTCACGAATTCAAAAATAATGCAATTTGTGGTCACTTTGATTGACCTCGTTAGTACATGAAAGTAAAAATTGGGCCATAAACCTAGCCCTGTACTTTGGTGTCCAACAAAATGAGACCTCATGAAATTCACGTAAAAAAATATGGGAAACATGTTGTGCAAGTTCCAATTATTCATAAAGTCACGATTTCAAAAATAATGCAATTTGTGGTCACTTTGATTGACCTCGTTAGTACACGAAAGTGAAAATTGGGCCATAAACCTAGCCCCGTACTTTGGTGTCCAACAAAATGAGACCTCATGAAATTCACGTAAAAAAAAATGGGAAACATGTTGTGCAAGTTCCAATTATTCATAAAGTCACGAATTCAAAAAAAAACAATTTGTGATAACTTTGATTGACCTCGTTAGTACATGAAAGTAAAAATTGGGCCATAAACCTAGCCCTGTACTTTGGTGTCCAACAAAATGAGACCTTATGAAATTCACGTAACAAGAAATGGAAAACATATTGTGTAAGATCCAATTATTCATAAAGTCACGAATTCAAAAATAATGCAATTTGTGATCACTTTGATTGACCTGGTTAGTATATGAAAGTAAAAATTGGGCCATAAACCTAGCCCTGTACTTTGGTGTCCAACAAAATGAGACCTCATGAAGTTCACGTAAAAAGGAATGGGAAACATGTTGTGCAAGATCCAATTATTCATAAAGTAACCAATTCAAAAAAAAACAATTTGTGGTCACTTTGATTGACCTCGTTAGTACATGAAAGTAAAAATTGGGCCATAAACCTAGCCCTGTACTTTGATGTCCAACAAAATGAGACCTCATGAAATTCACGTAAAAAAAAATGGGAAACATGTTGTGCAAGTTCCAATTATTCATAAAGTCACGAATTCAAAAATAATGCAATTTGTGGTCACTTTGATTGACCTCGTTAGTACATGAAAGTAAAAATTGGGCCATAAACCTAGCCCTGTACTTTGGTGTCCAACAAAATGTAACCTCATGAAATTCACGTAAAAAAATATGGGAAACATGTTGTGCAAGTTCCAATTATTCATAAAGTCACGAATTCAAAAAAAAACAATTTGTGATCACTTTGATTGACCCCGTTAGTACATGAAAGTAAAAATTGGGTCATAAACCTAGCCCTGTACTTTGGTGTCCAACAAAATGAGACCTCATGAAATTCACGTAAAAAAAAATGGGAAACATGTTGTGCAAGTTCCAATTATTCATAAAGTCACGAATTCAAAAATAATGCAATTTGTGGTCACTTTGATATACCTCGTTAGTACATCAAAGTAAAAATTGGGCCATAAACCTAGCCCTGTACTTTGGTGTCCAATAAAATGAGACCTCATGAAATTCACGCAAAAAGAAATGGGAAACATGTTGTGCAAGATCCAATTATTCATAAAGTAACCAATTCAAAAATAATGCAATTTGTGGTCACTTTGATTGACCTCGTTAGTACATGAAAGTAAAAATTGGGCCATAAACCTAGCCCTGTACTTTGATGTCCAACAAAATGAGACCTCATGAAATTCACGTAAAAAAAAATGGGAAACATGTTGTGCAAGTTCCAGTTATTCATAAAGTCACGAATTCAAAAATAATGCAATTTGTGATCACTTTGATTGACCTCGTTAGTATATGAAAGTAAAAATTGGGCCATAAACCTAGCCCTGTACTTTGGTGTCCAACAAAATGAGACCTCATGAAGTTCACGTAAAAAGGAATGGGAAACATGTTGTGCAAGATCCAATTATTCATAAAGTAACCAATTAAAAAAAAAACAATTTGTGGTCACTTTGATTGACCTCGTTAGTACATGAAAGTAAAAATTGGGCCATAAACCTAGCCCTGTACTTTGATGTCCATCAAATTGAGACCTCATGAAGTTCACGTAAAAAGGAATGGGAAACATGTTGTGCAAGATCCAATTATTCATAAAGTAACCAATTAAAAAAAAACAATTTGTGGTCACTTTGATTGACCTCGTTAGTACATGAAAGTAATAATTGGGCCATAAACCTAGCCCTGTACTTTGGTGTCCAACAAAATGAGACCTCATGAAATTCACGTAAAAAAATATGGGAAACATGTTGTGCAAGTTCCAATTATTCATAAACTCACGAATTCAAAAATAATGCAATTCGTGGTCACTTTGAATGACCTCGTTAGTACATGAAAGTGAAAATTGGGCCATAAACCTAGCCCTCTACTTTGGTGTCCAACAAAATGAGACCTCATGAAGTTCACGTAAAAAGGAATGGGAAACATGTTGTGCAAGATCCAATTATTCATAAAGTAACCAATTAAAAAAAAAAACAATTTGTGATCACTTTGATTGACCTCGTTAGTACATGAAAATAAAAATTGGGCCATAAACCTAGCCCTGTACTTTGGTGTCCAACAAAATGAGACCTCATGAAATTCACGTAAAAAAATATGGGAAACATGTTGTGCAAGTTCCAGTTATTCATAAAGTCACGAATTCAAAAATAATGCAATTTGTGATCACTTTGATTGACCTCGTTAGTATATGAAAGTAAAAATTGGGCCATAAACCTAGCCCTGTACTTTGGTGTCCAACAAAATGAGACCTCATGAAGTTCACGTAAAAAGGAATGGGAAACATGTTGTGCAAGATCCAATTATTCATAAAGTAACCAATTCAAAAAAAAACAATTTGTGGTCACTTTGATTGACCTCGTTAGTACATGAAAGTAAAAATTGGGCCATAAACCTAGCCCTGTACTTTGGTGTCCAACAAAATGAGACCTCATGAAGTTCACGTAAAAAGGAATGGGAAACATGTTGTGCAAGATCCAATTATTCATAAAGTAACCAATTAAAAAAAAAACAATTTGTGGTCACTTTGATTGACCTCGTTAGTACATGAAAGTAAAAATTGGGCCATAAACCTAGCCCTGTACTTTGGTGTCCAACAAAATGAGACCTTATGAAATTCACGTAAAAAGAAATGGAAAACATATTGTGTAAGATCCAATTATTCATAAAGTAACCAATTCAAAAAAAAACAATTTGTGGTCACTTTGATTGACCTCGTTAGTACATGAAAGTAAAAATTGGGCCATAAACCTAGCCCTGTGCTTTGGTGTCCAACAAAATGAGACCTCATGAAATTCACGTAAAAAAATATGGGAAACATGTTGTGCAAGTTCAAATTATTCATAAAGTCACGAATTCGAAAATAATGCAATTTGTGATCACTTTGATTGACCTGGTTAGTATATGAAAGTAAAAATTGGGCCATAAACCTAGCCCTGTACTTTGGTGTCCAACAAAATGAGACCTCATGAAGTTCACGTAAAAAGGAATGGGAAACATGTTGTGCAAGATCCAATTATTCATAAAGTAACCAATTCAAAAAAAAACAATTTGTGGTCACTTTGATTGACCTCGTTAGTACATGAAAGTAAAAATTGGGCCATAAACCTAGCCCTGTACTTTGATGTCCAACAAAATGAGACCTCATGAAATTCACGTAAAAAAAAATGGGAAACATGTTGTGCAAGTTCCAATTATTCATAAAGTCACGAATTCAAAAATAATGCAATTTGTGGTCACTTTGATTGACCTCGTTAGTACATGAAAGTAAAAATTGGGCCATAAACCTAGCCCTGTACTTTGGTGTCCAACAAAATGTAACCTCATGAAATTCACGTAAAAAAATATGGGAAACATGTTGTGCAAGTTCCAATTATTCATAAAGTCACGAATTCAAAAAAAAACAATTTGTGATCACTTTGATTGACCCCGTTAGTACATGAAAGTAAAAATTGGGTCATAAACCTAGCCCTGTACTTTGGTGTCCAACAAAATGAGACCTCATGAAATTCACGTAAAAAAAAATGGGAAACATGTTGTGCAAGTTCCAATTATTCATAAAGTCACGAATTCAAAAATAATGCAATTTGTGGTCACTTTGATATACCTCGTTAGTACATCAAAGTAAAAATTGGGCCATAAACCTAGCCCTGTACTTTGGTGTCCAATAAAATGAGACCTCATGAAATTCACGCAAAAAGAAATGGGAAACATGTTGTGCAAGATCCAATTATTCATAAAGTAACCAATTCAAAAATAATGCAATTTGTGGTCACTTTGATTGACCTCGTTAGTACATGAAAGTAAAAATTGGGCCATAAACCTAGCCCTGTACTTTGATGTCCAACAAAATGAGACCTCATGAAATTCACGTAAAAAAAAATGGGAAACATGTTGTGCAAGTTCCAGTTATTCATAAAGTCACGAATTCAAAAATAATGCAATTTGTGATCACTTTGATTGACCTCGTTAGTATATGAAAGTAAAAATTGGGCCATAAACCTAGCCCTGTACTTTGGTGTCCAACAAAATGAGACCTCATGAAGTTCACGTAAAAAGGAATGGGAAACATGTTGTGCAAGATCCAATTATTCATAAAGTAACCAATTCAAAAAAAAACAATTTGTGGTCACTTTGAATGACCTCGTTAGTACATGAAAGTGAAAATTGGGCCATAAACCTAGCCCTCTACTTTGGTGTCCAACAAAATGAGACCTCATGAAGTTCACGTAAAAAGGAATGGGAAACATGTTGTGCAAGATCCAATTATTCATAAAGTAACCAATTAAAAAAAAAAACAATTTGTGATCACTTTGATTGACCTCGTTAGTACATGAAAATAAAAATTGGGCCATAAACCTAGCCCTGTACTTTGGTGTCCAACAAAATGAGACCTCATGAAATTCACGTAAAAAAATATGGGAAACATGTTGTGCAAGTTCAAATTATTCATAAAGTCACGAATTCAAAAATAATGCAATTTGTGATCACTTTGATTGACCTCGTTAGTATATGAAAGTAAAAATTGGGCCATAAACCTAGCCCTGTACTTTGGTGTCCAACAAAATGAGACCTCATGAAGTTCACGTAAAAAGGAATGGGAAACATGTTGTGCAAGATCCAATTATTCATAAAGTAACCAATTAAAAAAAAAACAATTTGTGGTCACTTTGATTGACCTCGTTAGTACATGAAAGTAAAAATTGGGCCATAAACCTAGCCCTGTACTTTGGTGTCCAACAAAATGAGACCTTATGAAATTCACGTAAAAAGAAATGGAAAACATATTGTGTAAGATCCAATTATTCATAAAGTAACCAATTCAAAAAAAAACAATTTGTGGTCACTTTGATTGACCTCGTTAGTACATGAAAGTAAAAATTGGGCCATAAACCTAGCCCTGTGCTTTGGTGTCCAACAAAATGAGACCTCATGAAATTCACGTAAAAAAATATGGGAAACATGTTGTGCAAGTTCAAATTATTCATAAAGTCACGAATTCGAAAATAATGCAATTTGTGATCACTTTGATTGACCTGGTTAGTATATGAAAGTAAAAATTGGGCCATAAACCTAGCCCTGTACTTTGGTGTCCAACAAAATGAGACCTCATGAAGTTCACGTAAAAAGGAATGGGAAACATGTTGTGCAAGATCCAATTATTCATAAAGTAACCAATTCAAAAAAAAACAATTTGTGGTCACTTTGATTGACCTCGTTAGTACATGAAAGTAAAAATTGGGCCATAAACCTAGCCCTGTACTTTGATGTCCAACAAAATGAGACCTCATGAAATTCACGTAAAAAAAAATGGGAAACATGTTGTGCAAGTTCCAATTATTCATAAAGTCACGAATTCAAAAATAATGCAATTTGTGGTCACTTTGATTGACCTCGTTAGTACATGAAAGTAAAAATTGGGCCATAAACCTAGCCCTGTACTTTGGTGTCCAACAAAATGTAACCTCATGAAATTCACGTAAAAAAAAATGGGAAACATGTTGTGCAAGTTCCAATTATTCATAAAGTCACGAATTCAAAAAAAAACAATTTGTGATCACTTTGATTGACCCCGTTAGTACATGAAAGTAAAAATTGGGTCATAAACCTAGCCCTGTACTTTGGTGTCCAACAAAATGAGACCTCATGAAATTCACGTAAAAAAAAATGGGAAACATGTTGTGCAAGTTCCAATTATTCATAAAGTCACGAATTCAAAAATAATGCAATTTGTGGTCACTTTGATATACCTCGTTAGTACATCAAAGTAAAAATTGGGCCATAAACCTAGCCCTGTACTTTGGTGTCCAATAAAATGAGACCTCATGAAATTCACGCAAAAAGAAATGGGAAACATGTTGTGCAAGATCCAATTATTCATAAAGTAACCAATTCAAAAATAATGCAATTTGTGGTCACTTTGATTGACCTCGTTAGTACATGAAAGTAAAAATTGGGCCATAAACCTAGCCCTGTACTTTGATGTCCAACAAAATGAGACCTCATGAAATTCACGTAAAAAAAAATGGGAAACATGTTGTGCAAGTTCCAGTTATTCATAAAGTCACGAATTCAAAAATAATGCAATTTGTAATCACTTTGATTGACCTCGTTAGTATATGAAAGTAAAAATTGGGCCATAAACCTAGCCCTGTACTTTGGTGTCCAACAAAATGAGACCTCATGAAGTTCACGTAAAAAGGAATGGGAAACATGTTGTGCAAGATCCAATTATTCATAAAGTAACCAATTCAAAAAAAAACAATTTGTGGTCACTTTGATTGACCTCGTTAGTACATGAAAGTAAAAATTGGGCCATAAACCTAGCCCTGTACTTTGATGTCCATCAAATTGAGACCTCATGAAGTTCACGTAAAAAGGAATGGGAAACATGTTGTGCAAGATCCAATTATTCATAAAGTAACCAATTAAAAAAAAACAATTTGTGGTCACTTTGATTGACCTCGTTAGTACATGAAAGTAAAAATTGGGCCATAAACCTAGCCCTGTACTTTGGTGTCCAACAAAATGAGACCTCATGAAATTCACGTAAAAAAATATGGGAAACATGTTGTGCAAGTTCCAATTATTCATAAAGTCACGAATTCAAAAATAATGCAATTCGTGGTCACTTTGAATGACCTCGTTAGTACATGAAAGTGAAAATTGGGCCATAAACCTAGCCCTCTACTTTGGTGTCCAACAAAATGAGACCTCATGAAGTTCACGTAAAAAGGAATGGGAAACATGTTGTGCAAGATCCAATTATTCATAAAGTAACCAATTAAAAAAAAAACAATTTGTGATCACTTTGATTGACCTCGTTAGTACATGAAAATAAAAATTGGGCCATAAACCTAGCCCTGTACTTTGGTGTCCAACAAAATGAGACCTCATGAAATTCACGTAAAAAAATATGGGAAACATGTTGTGCAAGTTCCAGTTATTCATAAAGTCACGAATTCAAAAATAATGCAATTTGTGATCACTTTGATTGACCTCGTTAGTATATGAA
Organism: Climacium dendroides; assembly: GCA_950106755.1. Classification (NCBI taxonomy): domain Eukaryota; kingdom Viridiplantae; phylum Streptophyta; class Bryopsida; order Hypnales; family Climaciaceae; genus Climacium; species Climacium dendroides. The sequence goes on along the minus strand of CATNNA010000004.1, from coordinate 1,453,200 downwards.
AGTAAAAATTGGGCCATAAACCTAGCCCTGTACTTTGGTGTCCAACAAAATGAGACCTCATGAAGTTCACGTAAAAAGGAATGGGAAACATGTTGTGCAAGATCCAATTATTCATAAAGTAACCAATTAAAAAAAAAACAATTTGTGGTCACTTTGATTGACCTCGTTAGTACATGAAAGTAAAAATTGGGCCATAAACCTAGCCCTGTACTTTGATGTCCATCAAATTGAGACCTCATGAAGTTCACGTAAAAAGGAATGGGAAACATGTTGTGCAAGATCCAATTATTCATAAAGTAACCAATTAAAAAAAAACAATTTGTGGTCACTTTGATTGACCTCGTTAGTACATGAAAGTAAAAATTGGGTCATAAACCTAGCCCTGTACTTTGGTGTCCAACAAAATGAGACCTCATGAAATTCACGTAAAAAAATATGGGAAACATGTTGTGCAAGTTCCAATTATTCATAAAGTCACGAATTCAAAAATAATGCAATTTGTGGTCACTTTGATTGACCTCGTTAGTACATGAAAGTAAAAATTGGGCCATAAACCTAGCCCTGTACTTTGGTGTCCAACAAAATGAGACCTCATGAAATTCACGTAAGAAAAAATGGGAAACATGTTGTGCAAGTTCCAATTATTCATAAAGTCACGAATTCAAAAATAATGCAATTTGTGGTCACTTTGATTGACCTCGTTAGTACATGAAAGTAAAAATTGGGCCATAAACCTAGCCCTGTACTTTGGTGTCCAACAAAATGTAACCTCATGAAATTCACGTAAAAAAAAATGGGAAACATGTTGTGCAAGTTCCAATTATTCATAAAGTCACGAATTCAAAAAAAAACAATTTGTGATCACTTTGATTGACCTCGTTAGTACATGAAAGTAAAAATTGGGTCATAAACCTAGCCCTGTACTTTGGTGTCCAACAAAATGAGACCTCATGAAATTCACGTAAAAAAATATGGGAAACATGTTGTGCAAGTTCCAATTATTCATAAAGTCACGAATTCAAAAATAATGCAATTTGTGGTCACTTTGATTGACCTCGTTAGTACATGAAAGTAAAAATTGGGCCATAAACCTAGCCCTGTACTTTGGTGTCCAACAAAATGTAACCTCATGAAATTCACGTAAGAAAAAATGGGAAACATGTTGTGCAAGTTCCAATTATTCATAAAGTCACGAATTCAAAAATAATGCAATTTGTGGTCACTTTGATTGACCTCGTTAGTACATGAAAGTAAAAATTGGGCCATAAACCTAGCCCTGTACTTTGGTGTCCAACAAAATGTAACCTCATGAAATTCACGTAAAAAAAAATGGGAAACATGTTGTGCAAGTTCCAATTATTCATAAAGTCACGAATTCAAAAAAAAACAATTTGTGATCACTTTGATTGACCTCGTTAGTACATGAAAGTAAAAATTGGGTCATAAACCTAGCCCTGTACTTTGGTGTCCAACAAAATGAGACCTCATGAAATTCACGTAAAAAAAAATGGGAAACATGTTGTGCAAGTTCCAATTATTCATAAAGTCACGAATTCAAAAATAATGCAATTTGTGATCACTTTGATTGACCTCGTTAGTATATGAAAGTAAAAATTGGGCCATAAACCTAGCCCTGTACTTTGGTGTCCAACAAAATGAGACCTCATGAAGTTCACGTAAAAAGGAATGGGAAACATGTTGTGCAAGATCCAATTATTCATAAAGTAACCAATTAAAAAAAAACAATTTGTGGTCACTTTGATTGACCTCGTTAGTACATGAAAGTAAAAATTGGGCCATAAACCTAGCCCTGTACTTTGATGTCCAACAAAATGAGACCTCATGAAATTCACGTAAAAAAAAATGGGAAACATGTTGTGCAAGTTCCAATTATTCATAAAGTCACGAATTCAAAAATAATGCAATTTGTGGTCACTTTGATTGACCTCGTTAGTACATGAAAGTAAAAATTGGGCCATAAACCTAGCCCTGTACTTTGGTGTCCAACAAAATGAGACCTCATAAAATTCACGTAAAAAAATATGGGAAACATGTTGTGCAAGTTCCAATTATTCATAAAGTCACGAATTCAAAAATAATGCAATTTGTGGTCACTTTGATTGACCTCGTTAGTACATGAAAGTAAAAATTGGGCCATAAACCTAGCCCTGTACTTTGGTGTCCAACAAAATGAGACCTCATGAAGTTCACGTAAAAAGGAATGGGAAACATGTTGTGCAAGATCCAATTATTCATAAAGTAACCAATTGAAAAAAACACAATTTGTGGTCACTTTGATTGACCTCGTTAGTACATGAAAGTAAAAATTGGGTCATAAACCTAGCCCTGTACTTTGGTGTCCAACAAAATGAGACCTCATGAAATTCACGTAAAAAAAATGGGAAACATGTTGTGCAAGTTCCAATTATTCATAAAGTCACGAATTCAAAAATAATGCAATTTGTGATCACTTTGATTGACCTCGTTAGTACATGAAAGTAAAAATTGGGCCATAAACCTAGCCCTGTACTTTGGGGTCCAACAAAATGAGACCTCATGAAGTTCACGTAAAAAGGAATGGGAAACATGTTGTGCAAGATCCAATTATTCATAAAGTGACCAATTAAAAAAAAACAATTTGTGGTCACTTTGATTGACCTCGTTAGTACATGAAAGTAAAAATTGGGCCATAAACCTAGCCCTGTACTTTGGTGTCCAACAAAATGAGACCTCATGAAATTCACGTAAAAAAATATGGGAAACATGTTGTGCAAGTTCCAATTATTCATAAAGTCACGAATTCAAAAATAATGCAATTTGTGGTCACTTTGATTGACCTCGTTAGTACATGAAAGTAAAAATTGGGCCATAAACCTAGCCCTGTACTTTGGTGTCCAACAAAATGAGACCTCATGAAGTTCACGTAAAAAGGAATGGGAAACATGTTGTGCAAGATCCAATTATTCATAAAGTAACCAATTAAAAAAAAACAATTTGTGGTCACTTTGATTGACCTCGTTAGTACATGAAAGTAAAAATTGGGCCATAAACCTAGCCCTGTACTTTGGTGTCCAACAAAATGAGACCTCATGAAATTCACGTAAAAAAATATGGGAAACATGTTGTGCAAGTTCCAATTATTCATAAAGTCACGAATTCAAAAATAATGCAATTCGTGGTCACTTTGAATGACCTCGTTAGTACATGAAAGTAAAAATTGGGCCATAAACCTAGCCCTGTGCTTTGGTGTCCAATAAAATGAGACCTCATGAAATTCACGTAAAAAGAAATGGGAAACATGTTGTGCAAGTTCCAATTATTCATAAAGTAACCAATTCAAAAAAAAACAATTTGTGATCACTTTGATTGACCTCGTTAGTACATGAGAATAAAAATTGGGCCATAAACCTAGCCCTGTACTTTGGTGTCCAACAAAATGAGACCTCATAAAATTCACGTAAAAAAATATGGGAAACATGTTGTGCAAGATCCAATTATTCATAAAGTAACCAATTCAAAAAAAACCAATTTGTGGTCACTTTGATTGACCTCATTAGTACATGAAAGTGAAAATTGGGCCATAAACCTAGCCCTGTACTTTGGTGTCCAACAAAATGAGACCTCATGAAATTCACGTAAAAAGGAATGGGAAACATGTTGTGCAAGATCCAATTATTCATAAAGTAACCAATTTAAAAAAAAACAATTTCTGGTCACTTTGGTTGACCTCGTTAGTACATGAAAGTAAAAATTGGGCTATAATCCTAGCCCTGTACTTTGGTGTCCAATAAAATGAGACCTCATGAAATTCACGTAAAAAGAAATGGGAAACATGTTGTGCAAGATCCAATTAATCATAAAGTAACCAATTCAAAAAAAAACAATTTGTGATCACTTTGGTTGACCTCGTTAGCACATGAAAATAAAAATTGGGCCATGAACCTAGCCCTGTACTTTGGTGTCCAACAAAATGAGACCTCATGCAATTCACGTAAAAAGAAATGGGAAACATGTTGTGCAAGATCCAATTATTCATAAAGTAACCAATTTAAAAAAAAACAATTTGTGGTCACTTTGCTTGACCTCGTTAGTACATGAAAGTAAAAATTGGGCCATAAACCTAGCCCTGTACTTTGGTGTCCAATAAAATGAGACCTCATGAAATTCACGTAAAAAGAAATGGGAAACATGTTGTGCAAGATCCAATTATTCATAAAGTAACCAATTCAAAAAAAAACAATTTGTGGTCACTTTGATTGACCTCATTAGTACATGAAAGTGAAAATTGGGCCATAAACCTAGCCCTGTACTTTGGTGTCCAACAAAATGAGACCTCATAAAATTCACGTAAAAAGGAATGGGAAACATGTTGTGCAAGATCCAATTATTCATAAAGTCACGAATTCAAAAATAATGCAATTTGTGATCACTTTGATTGACCTCGTTAGTACATGAAAGTAAAAATTGGGCTATAATCCTAGCCCTGTACTTTCGTGTCCAACAAAATGTGACCTTATGAAATTCACGTAAAAAGAAATGGGAAACATGTTGTGCAAGATCCAATTATTCATAAAGTAACCAATTCAAAAAAAAACAATTTGTGGTGACTTTGATTGACCTCGTTAGTACATGAAAGTAAAAATTGGGCCATAAACCTAGCCCTGTACTTTGGTGTCCAACAAAATGAGACCTCATGAAATTCACGTAAAAAAAAATGGGAAACATGTTGTGCAAGTTCCAATTATTCATAAAGTCACGAATTCAAAAATAATGCAATTTGTGATCACTTTGATTGACTTCGTTAGTACATGAAAGTAAAAATTGGGTCATAAACCTAGCCCTGTACTTTGGTGTCCAACAAAATGAGACCTCATGAAATTCACGTAAAAAAAAATGGGAAACATGTTGTGCAAGTTCCAATTATTCATAAAGTCACGAATTCAAAAATAATGCAATTTGTGGTCACTTTGATTGACCTCGTTAGTACATGAAAATAAAAATTGGGCCATAAACCTAGCCCTGTACTTTGGTGTCCAATAAAATGAGACCTCATGAAATTCACGTAAAAAGAAATGGGAAACATGTTGTGCAAGATCCAATTATTCATAAAGTAACCAATTCAAAAAAAAACAATTTGTGGTCACTTTGATTGACCTCGTTAGTACATGAAAGTAAAAATTGGGCCATAAACCTAGCCCTGTACTTTGGTGTCCAACAAAATGAGACCTCATGAAGTTCACGTAAAAAGGAATGGGAAACATGTTGGGCAAGTTCCAATTATTCATAAAGCCACGAATTCAAAAAAAAACAATTTGTGATCACTTTGATTGACCCCGTTAGTACATGAAAGTAAAAATTGGGCCATAAACCTAGCCCTGTACTTTGGTGTCCAACAAAATGAGACCTTATGAAATTCACGTAAAAAGAAATGGGAAACATGTTGTGCAAGATCCAATTATTCATAAAGTACCCAATTCAAAAAAAAACAATTTGTGATCACTTTGATTGACCCCGTTAGTACATGAAAGTAAAAATTGGGCTATAAACGTAGCCCTGTACTTTGGTGTCCAACAAAATGAGACCTCATGAAATTCACGTAAAAAAAAATGGGAAACATGTTGTGCAAGTTCCAATTATTCATAAAGTCACGAATTCAAAAATAATGCAATTTGTGATCACTTTGATTGACCTCGTTAGTACATGAAAGTAAAAATTGGGCCATAAACCTAGCCCTGTACTTTGGTGACCAACAAAATGAGACCTCATGAAATTCACGTAAAAAAATATGGGAAACATGTTGTGCAAGTTCCAATTATTCATAAAGTCACGAATTCAAAAATAATGCAATTTGTGGTCACTTTGATTGACCTCGTTAGTACATGAAAGTAAAAATTGGGCCATAAACCTAGCCCTGTACTTTGGTGTCCAATAAAATGAGACCTCATGAAATTCACGTAAAAAGAAATGGGAAACATGTTGTGCAAGATCCAATTATTCATAAAGTAACCAATTCAAAAAAAAACAATTTGTGGTCACTTTGATTGACCTCGTTAGTACATGAAAGTAAAAATTGGGCCATAAACCTAGCCCTGTACTTTGGTGTCCAACAAAATGAGACCTCATGAAATTCACGTAAAAAGAAATGGGAAACATGTTGTGCAAGATCCAATTATTCATAAAGTAACCAATTCAAAAAAAAACAATTTGTGGTCACTTTGATTGACCTCATTAGTACATGAAAGTGAAAATTGGGCCATAAACCTAGCCCTGTACTTGGTGTCCGACAAAATGAGACCTCATGAAGTTCACGTAAAAAGGAATGGGAAACATGTTGTGCAAGATCCAATTATTCATAAAGTAACCAATTAAAAAAAAACAATTTGTGGTCACTTTGATTGACCTCGTTAGTACATGAAAGTGAAAATTGGGCCATAAACCTAGCCCTGTACTTTGGTGTCCAACAAAATGAGACCTCATGAAGTTCACGTAAAAAGGAATGGGAAACATGTTGTGCAAGATCCAATTATTCATAAAGTAACCAATTAAAAAAAACAATTTGTGGTCACTTTGATTGACCTCGTTAGTACATGAAAGTAAAAATTGGGTCATAAACCTAGCCCTGTACTTTGATGTCCAACAAAATGTAACCTCATGAAATTCACGTAAAAAAAAATGGGAAACATGTTGTGCAAGTTCCAATTATTCGTAAAGTCACGAATTCAAAAAAAAACAATTTGTGATAACTTTGATTGACCTCGTTAGTACATGAAAGTAAAAATTGGGCTATAAACCTAGCCCTGTACTTTGGTGTCCAACAAAATGAGACCTTATGAAATTCACGTAAAAAGAAATGGGAATCATGTTGTGCAAGTTCCAATTATTCATAAAGTCACGAATTCAAAAATAATGCTATTTGTGGTCACTTTGATTGACCTCGTTAGTACATGAAAGTAAAAATTGGGCCATAAACCTAGCCTTGTACTTTGGTGTCCAACAAAATGTAACCTCATGAAATTCACGTAAAAAGGAATGGGAAACATGTTGTGCAAGATCCAATTATTCATAAAGTAACCAATTCAAAAAAAAACAATTTGTGGTCACTTTGATTGACCTCGTTAGTACATGAAAGTAAAAATTGGGCCATAAACCTAGCCCTGTACTTTGATGTCCAACAAAATGAGACCTCATGAAATTCACGTAAAAAAAAATGGGAAACATGTTGTGCAAGTTCCAATTATTCATAAAGTCACGAATTCAAAAATAATGCAATTTGTGGTCACTTTGATTGACCTCGTTAGTACATGAAAGTAAAAATTGGGCCATAAACCTAGCCCTGTACTTTGGTGTCCAACAAAATGTAACCTCATGAAATTCACGTAAAAAAATATGGGAAACATGTTGTGCAAGTTCCAATTATTCATAAAGTCACGAATTCAAAAAAAAACAATTTGTGATCACTTTGATTGACCCCGTTAGTACATGAAAGTAAAAATTGGGTCATAAACCTAGCCCTGTACTTTGGTGTCCAACAAAATGAGACCACATGAAATTCACGTAAAAAAAAATGGGAAACATGTTGTGCAAGTTCCAATTATTCATAAAGTCACGAATTCAAAAATAATGCAATTTGTGGTCACTTTGATATACCTCGTTAGTACATCAAAGTAAAAATTGGGCCATAAACCTAGCCCTGTACTTTGGTGTCCAATAAAATGAGACCTCATGAAATTCACGCAAAAAGAAATGGGAAACATGTTGTGCAAGATCCAATTATTCATAAAGTAACCAATTCAAAAATAATGCAATTTGTGGTCACTTTGATTGACCTCGTTAGTACATGAAAGTAAAAATTGGGCCATAAACCTAGCCCTGTACTTTGATGTCCAACAAAATGAGACCTCATGAAATTCACGTAAAAAAAAATGGGAAACATGTTGTCCAAGTTCCAGTTATTCATAAAGTCACGAATTCAAAAATAATGCAATTTGTGATCACTTTGATTGACCTCGTTAGTATATGAAAGTAAAAATTGGGCCATAAACCTAGCCCTGTACTTTGGTGTCCAACAAAATGAGACCTCATGAAGTTCACGTAAAAACGAATGGGAAACATGTTGTGCAAGATCCAATTATTCATAAAGTAACCAATTCAAAAAAAAACAATTTGTGGTCACTTTGATTGACCTCGTTAGTACATGAAAGTAAAAATTGGGCCATAAACCTAGCCCTGTACTTTGATGTCCATCAAATTGAGACCTCATGAAGTTCACGTAAAAAGGAATGGGAAACATGTTGTGCAAGATCCAATTATTCATAAAGTCACGAATTCAAAAAAAAACAATTTGTGATCACTTTGATTGATCTCATTAGTACATGAAAGTGAAAATTGGGTCATAAACCTAGCCCTGTACTTTGGTGTCCAACAAAATGAGACCACATGAAATTCACGTAAAAAAAAATGGGAAACATGTTGTGCAAGATCCAATTATTTATAAAGTAACCAATTCAAAAAAAAACAATTTGTGGTCACTTTGATTGACCTCGTTAGTACATGAAAGTAAAAATTGGGCTATAATCCTAGCCCTGTACTTTGGTGTCCAATAAAATGAGACCTTATGAAATTCACGTAAAAAGAAATGGAAAACATGTTGTGCAAGATCCAATTATTCATAAAGTAACCAATTCAAAAAAAAACAATTTGTGGTCACTTTGATTGACCTCGTTAGTACATGAAAGTAAAAATTGGGCCATAAACCTAGCCCTGTACTTTGATGTCCAACAAAATGTAACCTCATGAAATTCACGTAAAAAGAAATGGGAAACATGTTGTGCAAGATCCAATTATTCATAAAGTAACCAATTAAAAAAAAAACAATTTGTGGTCACTTTGATTGACCTCGTTAGTACATGAAAGTAAAAATTGGGCCATAAACCTAGCCCTGTACTTTGATGTCCAACAAAATGTAACCTCATGAAATTCACGTAAAAAAAAATGGGAAACATGTTGTGCAAGTTCCAATTATTCATAAAGTCACGAATTCAAAAAAAAACAATTTGTGATCACTTTGATTGATCTCATTAGTACATGAAAGTGAAAATTGGGTCATAAACCTAGCCCTGTACTTTGGTGTCCAACAAAATGAGACCACATGAAATTCACGTAAAAAAATATGGGAAACATGTTGTGCAAGTTCCAATTATTCATAAAGTCACGAATTCAAAAATAATGCAATTTGTGATCACATTGATTGACCTCGTTAGTACATGAAAGTAAAAATTGGGCCATAAACCTAGCCCTGTACTTTGGTGTCCAACAAAATGAGACCTCATGAAGTTCACGTAAAAAGGAATGGGAAACATGTTGTGCAAGATCCAATTATTTATAAAGTAACCAATTCAAAAAAAAACAATTTGTGGTCACTTTGATTGACCTCGTTAGTACATGAAAGTAAAAATTGGGCTATAATCCTAGCCCTGTACTTTGGTGTCCAATAAAATGAGACCTTATGAAATTCACGTAAAAAGAAATGGGAAACATGTTGTGCAAGATCCAATTATTCATAAAGTAACCAATTCAAAAAAAAACAATTTGTGGTCACTTTGGTTGACCTCGTTAGTACATGAAAGTAAAAATTGGGCCATAAACCTAGCCCTGTACTTTGGTGTCCAACAAAATGAGACCTCATGAAGTTCACGTAAAAAGGAATGGGAAACATGTTGTGCAAGATCCAATTATTCATAAAGTAACCAATTAAAAAAAAAACAATTTGTGGTTACTTTGATTGACCTCGTTAGTACATGAAAGTAAAAATTGGGCCATAAACCTAGCCCTGTACTTTGGTGTCCAACAAAATGAGACCTCATGAAATTCACGTAAAAAGAAATGGGAAACATGTTGTGCAAGATCGAATTATTCATAAAGTAACCAATTAAAAAAAAAACAATTTGTGGTTACTTTGATTGACCTCGTTAGTACATGAAAGTAAAAATTGGGCCATAAACCTAGCCCTGTACTTTGGTGTCCAACAAAATGAGACCTTATGAAATTCACGTAAAAAGAAATGGGAAACATGTTGTGCAAGATCGAATTATTCATAAAGTAACCAATTAAAAAAAAACAATTTGTGATCACTTTGATTGACCTCGTTAGTACATGAAAGTAAAAATTGGGCCATAAACCTAGCCCTGTACTTTGGTGTCCAACAAAATGAGACCGCATGAAATTCACGTAAAAAAAAATGGGAAACATGTTGTGCAAGTTCCAATTATTCATAAAGTCACGAATTCAAAAATAATGCAATTTGTGGTCACTTTGATTGACCTCGTTAGTACATGAAAGTAAAAATTGGGCCATAAACCTAGCCCTGTACTTTGGTGTCCAACAAAATGAGACCTCATGAAATTCACGTAAAAAGAAATGGGAAACATGTTGTGCAAGATCCAATTATTCATAAAGTAACCAATTCAAAAATAATGCAATTTGTGGTCACTCTGATTGACCTCGTTAGTACATGAAAGTAAAAATTGGGCCATAAACCTAGCCCTGTACTTTGGTGTCCAACAAAATGAGACCTCATGAAATTCACGTAAAAAAAAATGGGAAACATGTTGTGCAAGTTCCAATTATTCATAAAGTAACGAATTCAAAAATAATGCAATTTGTGGTCACTTTGATTGACCTCGTTAGTACATGAAAGTAAAAATTGGGCCATAAACCTAGCCCTGTACTTTGGTGTCCAACAAAATGTAACCTCATGAAATTCACGTAAAAAAAAATGGGAAACATGTTGTGCAAGTTCCAATTATTCATAAAGTCACGAATTCAAAAAAAAACAATTTGTGATCACTTTGATTGATCTCATTAGTACATGAAAGTGAAAATTGGGTCATAAACCTAGCCCTGTACTTTGGTGTCCAACAAAATGAGACCACATGAAATTCACGTAAAAAAAAATGGGAAACATGTTGTGCAAGTTCCAATTATTCATAAAGTCACGAATTCAAAAATAATGCAATTTGTGATCACATTGATTGACCTCGTTAGTACATGAAAGTAAAAATTGGGCCATAAACCTAGCCCTGTACTTTGGTGTCCAACAAAATGAGACCTCATGAAGTTCACGTAAAAAGAAATGGGAAACATGTTGTGCAAGATCCAATTATTTATAAAGTAACCAATTCAAAAAAAAACAATTTGTGGTCACTTTGATTGACCTCGTTAGTACATGAAAGTAAAAATTGGGCTATAATCCTAGCCCTGTACTTTGGTGTCCAATAAAATGAGACCTTATGAAATTCACGTAAAAAGAAATGGAAAACATGTTGTGCAAGATCCAATTATTCATAAAGTAACCAATTCAAAAAAAAACAATTTGTGGTCACTTTGGTTGACCTCGTTAGTACATGAAAGTAAAAATTGGGCCATAAACCTAGCCCTGTACTTTGGTGTCCAACAAAATGAGACCTCATGAAGTTCACGTAAAAAGGAATGGGAAACATGTTGTGCAAGATCCAATTATTCATAAAGTAACCAATTAAAAAAAAAACAATTTGTGGTTACTTTGATTGACCTCGTTAGTACATGAAAGTAAAAATTGGGCCATAAACCTAGCCCTGTACTTTGGTGTCCAACAAAATGAGACCTCATGAAATTCACGTAAAAAAAAATGGGAAACATGTTGTGCAAGTTCCAATTATTCATAAAGTCACGAATTCAAAAATAATGCAATTTGTGGTCACTTTGATTGACCTCGTTAGTACATGAAAGTAAAAATTGGGCCATAAACCTAGCCCTGTACTTTGGTGTCCAATAAAATGAGACCTCATGAAATTCACGTAAAAAAAAATGGGAAACATGTTGTGCAAGATCCAATTATTCATAAAGTAACCAATTCAAAAAAAAACAATTTGTGATCACTTTGATTGACCTCGTTAGTACATGAAAATAAAAATTGGGCCATAAACCTAGCCCTGTACTTTGGTGTCCAACAAAATGAGACCTCATGAAATTCACGTAAAAAGAAATGTGAAACATGTTGTGCAAGATCCAATTATTCATAAAGTAACCAATTCAAAAAAAAACAATTTGTGGTCACTTTGATTGACCTCATTAGTACATGAAAGTGAAAATTGGGCCATAAACCTAGCCCTGTACTTTGGTGTCCAACAAAATGAGACCTCATGAAGTTCACGTAAAAAGGAATGGGAAACATGTTGTGCAAGATCCAATTATTCATAAAGTAACCAATTCAAAAAAAAACAATTTGTGGTCACTTTGATTGACCTCGTTAGTACATGAAAGTAAAAATTGGGCCATAAACCTAGCCCTGTACTTTGATGTCCCACAAAATGTAACCTCATGAAATTCACGTAAAAAGGAATGGGAAACATGTTGTGCAAGTTCGAATTATTCATAAAGTCACGAATTCAAAAAAAAACAATTTGTGATCACTTTGATTGACCCCGTTAGTACATGAAAGTAAAAATTGGGCTATAAACCTAGCCCTGTACTTTGGTGTCCAACAAAATGACACCTTATGAAATTCACGTAAAAAGAAATGGGAAACATGTTGTGCAAGTTCCAATTATTCATAAAGTAACCAATTCAAAAAAAAACAATTTGTGGTCACTTTGGTTGACCTCGTTAGTACATGAAAGTAAAAATTCGGCCATAAACCTAGCCCTGTACTTTGGTGTCCAACAAAATGAGACCTCATGAAATTCACGTAAAAAAAAATGGGAAACATGTTGTGCAAGTTCCAATTATTCATAAAGTAACGAATTCAAAAATAATGCAATTTGTGGTCACTTTGATTGACCTCGTTAGTACATGAAAGTAAAAATTGGGCCATAAACCTAGCCCTGTACTTTGGTGTCCAACAAAATGTAACCTCATGAAATTCACGTAAAAAGAAATGGGAAACATGTTGTGCAAGATCCAATTATTCATAAAGTAACCAATTCAAAAAAAAACAATTTGTGGTCACTTTGGTTGACCTCGTTAGTACATGAAAGTAAAAATTGGGCCATAAACCTAGCCCTGTACTTTGGTGTCCAACAAAATGAGACCACATGAAATTCACGTAAAAAGAAATGGGAAACATGTTGTGCAAGTTCCAATTATTCATAAAGTAACGAATTCAAAAATAATGCAATTTGTGGTCACTTTGATTGACCTCGTTAGTACATGAAAGTAAAAATTGGGCCATAAACCTAGCCCTGTACTTTGGTGTCCAACAAAATGTAACCTCATGAAATTCACGTAAAAAGAAATGGGAAACATGTTGTGCAAGTTCCAATTATTCATAAAGTCACGAATTCAAAAAAAAACAATTTGTGATCACTTTGATTGATCTCATTAGTACATGAAAGTGAAAATTGGGTCATAAACCTAGCCCTGTACTTTGGTGTCCAACAAAATGAGACCACATGAAATTCACGTAAAAAAAAATGGGAAACATGTTGTGCAAGTTCCAATTATTCATAAAGTCACGAATTCAAAAATAATGCAATTTGTGATCACATTGATTGACCTCGTTAGTACATGAAAGTAAAAATTGGGCCATAAACCTAGCCCTGTACTTTGGTGTCCAACAAAATGAGACCTCATGAAGTTCACGTAAAAAGGAATGGGAAACATGTTGTGCAAGATCCAATTATTTATAAAGTAACCAATTCAAAAAAAAACAATTTGTGGTCACTTTGATTGACCTCGTTAGTACATGAAAGTAAAAATTGGGCTATAATCCTAGCCCTGTACTTTGGTGTCCAATAAAATGAGACCTTATGAAATTCACGTAAAAAGAAATGGGAAACATGTTGTGCAAGATCCAATTATTCATAAAGTAACCAATTCAAAAAAAAACAATTTGTGGTCACTTTGGTTGACCTCGTTAGTACATGAAAGTAAAAATTGGGCCATAAACCTAGCCCTGTACTTTGGTGTCCAACAAAATGAGACCTCATGAAGTTCACGTAAAAAGGAATGGGAAACATGTTGTGCAAGATCCAATTATTCATAAAGTAACCAATTCAAAAAAAAAAAATTTGTGGTTACTTTGATTGACCTCGTTAGTACATGAAAGTAAAAATTGGGCCATAAACCTAGCCCTGTACTTTGGTGTCCAACAAAATGTAACCTCATGAAATTCACGTAAAAAAAAATGGGAAACATGTTGTGCAAGTTCCAATTATTCATAAAGTCACGAATTCAAAAAAAAACAATTTGTGATCACTTTGATTGACCCCGTTAGTACATGAAAGTAAAAATTGGGCTATAAACCTAGCCCTGTACTTTGGTGTCCAACAAAATGTGACCTTATGAAATTCACGTAAAAAGAAATGGGAAACAAGTTGTGCAAGTTCCAATTATTCATAAAGTCACGAATTCAAAAATAATGCAATTTGTGATCACTTTGATTGACCTCATTAGTACATGAAAGTAAAAATTGGCCCATAAACCTAGCTCTGTATTTTGGTGTCCAACAAAATGAGACCTCATGAAATTCACGTAAAAAAAAATGGGAAACATGTTGTGCAAGTTCCAATTATTCATAAAGTCACGAATTCAAAAAAAAACAATTTGTGATCACTTTGATTGACCTCGTTAGTACATGAAAGTAAAAATTGGGCCATAAACCTAGCCCTGTACTTTGGTGTCCAACAAAATGTAACCTCATGAAGTTCACGTAAAAAGGAATGGGAAACATGTTGTGCAAGATCCAATTATTCATAAAGTAACCAATTCAAAAAAAAACAATTTGTGATCACTTTGATTGACCTCGTTAGTACATGAAAATAAAAATTGGGCCATAAACCTAGCCCTGTACTTTGGTGTCCAACAAAATGAGACCTCATGAAATTCACGTAAAAAGAAATGGGAAACATGTTGTGCAAGATCCAATTATTCATAAAGTAACCAATTCAAAAAAAAACAATTTGTGGTCACTTTGATTGACCTCGTTAGTACATGAAAGTAAAAATTGGGCCATAAACCTAGCCCTGTATTTTGGTGTCCAACAAAATGAGACCTCATGAAATTCACGTAAAAAGAAATGGGAAACATGTTGTGCAAGATCCAATTATTCATAAAGTAACCAATTCAAAAAAAAACAATTTGTGGTCACTTTGATTGACCTCAGTAGTACATGAAAGTGAAAATTGGGCCATAAACCTAGCCCTGTACTTTGGTGTCCAACAAAATGAGACCTCATGAAGTTCACGTAAAAAGAAATGGGAAACATGTTGTGCAAGATCCAATTATTCATAAAGTAACCAATTAAAAAAAAAACAATTTGTGGTCACTTTGATTGACCTCAGTAGTACATGAAAGTGAAAATTGGGCCATAAACCTAGCCCTGTACTTTGGTGTCCAACAAAATGAGACCTCATGAAATTCACGTAAAAAGAAATGGGAAACATGTTGTGCAAGTTCCAATTATTCATAAAGTCACGAATTCAAAAATAATGCAATTTGTGATCACTTTGATTGACCTCATTAGTACATGAAAGTAAAAATTGGCCCATAAACCTAGCTCTGTATTTTGGTGTCCAACAAAATGAGACCTCATGAAATTCACGTAAAAAAAAATGGGAAACATGTTGTGCAAGTTCCAATTATTCATAAAGTCACGAATTCAAAAAAAAACAATTTGTGATCACTTTGATTGACCTCGTTAGTACATGAAAGTAAAAATTGGGCCATAAACCTAGCCCTGTACTTTGGTGTCCAACAAAATGTAACCTCATGAAGTTCACGTAAAAAGGAATGGGAAACATGTTGTGCAAGATCCAATTATTCATAAAGTAACCAATTCAAAAAAAAACAATTTGTGATCACTTTGATTGACCTCGTTAGTACATGAAAATAAAAATTGGGCCATAAACCTAGCCCTGTACTTTGGTGTCCAACAAAATGAGACCTCATGAAATTCACGTAAAAAGAAATGGGAAACATGTTGTGCAAGATCCAATTATTCATAAAGTAACCAATTCAAAAAAAAACAATTTGTGGTCACTTTGATTGACCTCGTTAGTACATGAAAGTAAAAATTGGGCCATAAACCTAGCCCTGTATTTTGGTGTCCAACAAAATGAGACCTCATGAAATTCACGTAAAAAGAAATGGGAAACATGTTGTGCAAGATCCAATTATTCATAAAGTAACCAATTCAAAAAAAAACAATTTGTGGTCACTTTGATTGACCTCAGTAGTACATGAAAGTGAAAATTGGGCCATAAACCTAGCCCTGTACTTTGGTGTCCAACAAAATGAGACCTCATGAAGTTCACGTAAAAAGAAATGGGAAACATGTTGTGCAAGATCCAATTATTCATAAAGTAACCAATTAAAAAAAAAACAATTTGTGGTCACTTTGATTGACCTCAGTAGTACATGAAAGTGAAAATTGGGCCATAAACCTAGCCCTGTACTTTGGTGTCCAACAAAATGAGACCTCATGAAGTTCACGTAAAAAGGAATGGGAAACATGTTGTGCAAGATCCAATCATTCATAAAGTAACCAATTCAAAAAAAAACAATTTGTGGTCACTTTGGTTGACCTCGTTAGTACATGAAAGTAAAAATTGGGCCATAAACCTAGCCCTGTACTTTGGTGTCCAACAAAATGAAACCTCATGAAATTCACGTAAAAAGAAATGGGAAACATGTTGTGCAAGATCCAATTATTCATAAAGTAACCAATTCAAAAAAAAACAATTTGTGGTCACTTTGATTGACCTCATTAGTACATGAAAGTGAAAATTGGGCCATAAACCTAGCCCTGTACTTTGGTGTCCAACAAAATGAGACCTCATGAAGTTCACGTAAAAAGGAATGGGAAACATGTTGTGCATGATCCAATTATTCATAAAGTAACCAATTCAAAAAAAAACAATTTGTGGTCACTTTGATTGACCTCGTTAGTACATGAAAGTAAAAATTGGGCCATAAACCTAGCCTTGTACTTTGGTGTCCAACAAAATGAGACGTCATGAAATTCACGTAAAAAGAAATGGGAAACATGTTGTGCAAGATCCAATTATTCATAAAGTAACCAATTCAAAAAAAAACAATTTGTGGTCACTTTGATTGACCTCATTAGTACATGAAAGTAAAAATTGGGCCATAAACCTAGCCCTGTACTTTGGTGTCCAACAAAATGAGACCTCATGAAATTCACGTAAAAAGGAATGGGAAACATGTTGTGCAAGATCCAATTATTCATAAAGTAACCAATTCAAAAAAAAACAATTTGTGGTCACTTTGATTGACCTCAGTAGTACATGAAAGTAAAAATTGGGCCATAAACCTAGCCCTGTACTTTGGTGTCCAACAAAATGAGACCTCATGAAGTTCACGTAAAAAGGAATGGGAAACATGTTGTGCAAGATCCAATTATTCATAAAGTAACCAATTCAAAAAAAAACAATTTGTGGTCACTTTGGTTGACCTCGTTAGTACATGAAAGTAAAAATTGGGCCATAAACCTAGCCCTGTACTTTGGTGTCGAACAAAATGAGACCTCATGAAATTCACGTAAAAAGAAATGGGAAACATGTTGTGCAAGATCCAATTATTCATAAAGTAACCAATTCAAAAAAAAACAATTTGTGGTCACTTTGATTGACCTCATTAGTACATGAAAGTGAAAATTGGGCCATAAACCTAGCCCTGTACTTTGGTGTCCAACAAAATGAGACCTCATGAAGTTCACGTAAAAAGGAATGGGAAACATGTTGTGCAAGATCCAATTATTCATAAAGTAACCAATTCAAAAAAAAACAATTTGTGGTCACTTTGATTGACCTCGTTAGTACATGAAAGTAAAAATTGGGCCATAAACCTAGCCTTGTACTTTGGTGTCCAACAAAATGAGACGTCATGAAATTCACGTAAAAAGAAATGGGAAACATGTTGTGCAAGATCCAATTATTCATAAAGTAACCAATTCAAAAAAAAACAATTTGTGGTCACTTTGATTGACCTCATTAGTACATGAAAGTGAAAATTGGGCCATAAACCTAGCCCTGTACTTTGGTGTCCAACAAAATGAGACCTCATGAAATTCACGTAAAAAGGAATGGGAAACATGTTGCGCAAGATCCAATTATTCATAAAGTAACCAATTCAAAAAAAAACAATTTGTGGTCACTTTGATTGACCTCGTTAGTACATGAAAGTAAAAATTGGGCCATAAACCTAGCCTTGTACTTTGGTGTCCAACAAAATGAGACCTCATGAAATTCACGTAAAAAGAAATGGGAAACATGTTGTGCAAGATCCAATTATTCATAAAGTAACCAATTCAAAAAAAAACAATTTGTGGTCACTTTGATTGACCTCATTAGTACATGAAAGTGAAAATTGGGCCATAAACCTAGCCCTGTACTTTGGTGTCCAACAAAATGAGACCTCATGAAATTCACGTAAAAAGGAATGGGAAACATGTTGTGCAAGATCCAATTATTCATAAAGTAACCAATTAAAAAAAAAACAATTTGTGGTCACTTTGATTGACCTCGTTAGTACATGAAAGTAAAAATTGGGCCATAAACCTAGCCCTGTACTTTGGTGTCCAATAAAATGAGACCTCATGAAATTCACGTAAAAAGAAATGGGAAACATGTTGTGCAAGTTCCAATTATTCATAAAGTAACCAATTGAAAAAAAAACAATTTGTGGTCACTTTGATTGACCTCAGTAGTACATGAAAGTGAAAATTGGGCCATAAACCTAGCCCTGTACTTTGGTGTCCAACAAAATGAGACCTCATGAAGTTCACGTAAAAAGAAATGGGAAACATGTTGTGCAAGTTCCAATTATTCATAAAGTAACCAATTGAAAAAAAAACAATTTGTGGTCACTTTGATTGACCTCAGTAGTACATGAAAGTGAAAATTGGGCCATAAACCTAGCCCTGTACTTTGGTGTCCAACAAAATGAGACCTCATGAAGTTCACGTAAAAAGAAATGGGAAACATGTTGTGCAAGATCCAATTATTCATAAAGTAACCAATTAAAAAAAAAACAATTTGTGGTCACTTTGATTGACCTCAGTAGTACATGAAAGTGAAAATTGGGCCATAAACCTAGCCCTGTACTTTGGTGTCCAACAAAATGGGACCTCATGAAATTCACGTAAAAAGAAATGGGAAACATGTTGTGCAAGATCCAATTATTCATAAAGTAACCAATTCAAAAAAAAACAATTTGTGGTCACTTTGATTGACCTCATTAGTACATGAAAGTGAAAATTGGGCCATAAACCTAGCCCTGTACTTTGGTGTCCAACAAAATGAGACCTCATGAAGTTCACGTAAAAAGGAATGGGAAACATGTTGTGCAAGATCCAATTATTCATAAAGTAACCAATTCAAAAAAAAACAATTTGTGGTCACTTTGATTGACCTCGTTAGTACATGAAAGTAAAAATTGGGCCATAAACCTAGCCTTGTACTCTGGTGTCCAACAAAATGAGACCTCATGAAATTCACGTAAAAAGAAATGGGAAACATGTTGTGCAAGATCCAATTATTCATAAAGTAACCAATTCAAAAAAAAACAATTTGTGGTCACTTTGATTGACCTCATTAGTACATGAAAGTGAAAATTGGGCCATAAACCTAGCCCTGTACTTTGGTGTCCAACAAAATGAGACCTCATGAAGTTCACGTAAAAAGGAATGGGAAACATGTTGTGCAAGATCCAATTATTCATAAAGTAACCAATTCAAAAAAAAACAATTTGTGGTCACTTTGATTGACCTCGTTAGTACATGAAAGTAAAAATTGGGCCATAAACCTAGCCCTGTACTTTGGTGTCCAACAAAATGAGACCTCATGAAATTCACGTAAAAAAAAATGGGAAACATGTTGTGCAAGTTCCAATTATTCATAAAGTCACGAATTCAAAAATAATGCAATTTGTGGTTACTTTGATTGACCTCGTTAGTACATGAAAGTAAAAATTGGGCCATAAACCTAGCCCTGTATTTTGGTGTCCAACAAAATGAGACCTCATGAAATTCACGTAAAAAGAAATGGGAAACATGTTGTGCAAGATCCAATTATTCATAAAGTAACCAATTCAAAAAAAAACAATTTGTGGTCACTTTGATTGACCTCAGTAGTACATGAAAGTGAAAATTGGGCCATAAACCTAGCCCTGTACTTTGGTGTCCAACAAAATGAGACCTCATGAAGTTCACGTAAAAAGAAATGGGAAACATGTTGTGCAAGATCCAATTATTCATAAAGTAACCAATTAAAAAAAAAACAATTTGTGGTCACTTTGATTGACCTCAGTAGTACATGAAAGTGAAAATTGGGCCATAAACCTAGCCCTGTACTTTGGTGTCCAACAAAATGGGACCTCATGAAATTCACGTAAAAAGAAATGGGAAACATGTTGTGCAAGATCCAATTATTCATAAAGTAACCAATTCAAAAAAAAACAGTTTGTGGTCACTTTGATTGACCTCGTTAGTACATGAAAGTAAAAATTGGGCCATAAACCTAGCCTTGTACTCTGGTGTCCAACAAAATGAGACCTCATGAAATTCACGTAAAAAGAAATGGGAAACATGTTGTGCAAGATCCAATTATTCATAAAGTAACCAATTCAAAAAAAAACAATTTGTGGTCACTTTGATTGACCTCATTAGTACATGAAAGTGAAAATTGGGCCATAAACCTAGCCCTGTACTTTGGTGTCCAACAAAATGAGACCTCATGAAGTTCACGTAAAAAGGAATGGGAAACATGTTGTGCAAGATCCAATTATTCATAAAGTAACCAATTCAAAAAAAAACAATTTGTGGTCACTTTGATTGACCTCTTTAGTACATGAAAGTAAAAATTGGGCCATAAACCTAGCCCTGTACTTTGGTGTCCAACAAAATGAGACCTCATGAAATTCACGTAAAAAAAAATGGGAAACATGTTGTGCAAGTTCCAATTATTCATAAAGTCACGAATTCAAAAATAATGCAATTTGTGATCACTTTGATTGACCTCGTTAGTACATGAAAGTAAAAATTGGGCCATAAACCTAGCCCTGTATTTTGGTGTCCAACAAAATGAGACCTCATGAAATTCACGTAAAAAGAAATGGGAAACATGTTGTGCAAGATCCAATTATTCATAAAGTAACCAATTCAAAAAAAAACAATTTGTGGTCACTTTGATTGACCTCAGTAGTACATGAAAGTGAAAATTGGGCCATAAACCTAGCCCTGTACTTTGGTGTCCAACAAAATGAGACCTCATGAAGTTCACGTAAAAAGAAATGGGAAACATGTTGTGCAAGATCCAATTATTCATAAAGTAACCAATTCAAAAAAAAACAATTTGTGGTCACTTTGATTGACCTCATTAGTACATGAAAGTGAAAATTGGGCCATAAACCTAGCCCTGTACTTTGGTGTCCAACAAAATGAGACCTCATGAAATTCACGTAAAAAAAAATGAGAAACATGTTGTACAAGATCCAATTATTCATAAAGTAACCAATTCAAAAAAAAACAATTTGTGGTCACTTTGGTTGACCTCGTTAGTACATGAAAGTAAAAATTGGGCCATAAACCTAGCCCTGTACTTTGGCGTCCAACAAAATGAGACCTCATGAAGTTCACGTAAAAAGAAATGGGAAACATGTTGTGCAAGATCCAATTATTCATAAAGTAACCAATTCAAAAAAAAACAATTTGTGGTCACTTTGATTGACCTCATTAGTACATGAAAGTGAAAATTGGGCCATAAACCTAGCCCTGTACTTTGGTGTCCAACAAAATGAGACCTCATGAAATTCACGTAAAAAGGAATGGGAAACATGTTGTGCAAGATCCAATTATTCATAAAGTAACCAATTCAAAAAAAAAACAATTTGTGGTCACTTTGATTGACCTCGTTAGTACATGAAAGTAAAAATTGGGCTATAATCCTAGCCTTGTACTTTCGTGTCCAACAAAATGAGACCTTATGAAATTCACGTAAAAAGAAATGGGAAACATGTTGTGCAAGATCCAATTATTCATAAAGTAACCAATTCAAAAAAAAACAATTTGTGGTCACTTTGATTGACCTCGTTAGTACATGAAAGTAAAAATTGGGCTATAATCCTAGCCCTGTACTTTCGTGTCCAACAAAATGAGACCTTATGAAATTCACGTAAAAAGAAATGGGAAACATGTTGTGCCAGATCCAATTATTCATAAAGTAACCAATTCAAAAAAAAACAATTTGTGGTCACTTTGATTGACCTCATTAGTACATGAAAGTGAAAATTGGGCCATAAACCTAGCCCTGTACTTTGGTGTCCAACAAAATGAGACCTCATGAAGTTCACGTAAAAAGGAATAGGAAACATGTTGTGCAAGATCCAATTATTCATAAAGTAACCAATTCAAGAAAAAACAATTTGTGGTCACTTTGGTTGACCTCGTTAGTACATGAAAGTAAAAATTGGGCCATAAACCTAGCCCTGTACTTTGGTGTCCAACAAAATGAGACCTCATGAAATTCACGTAAAAAAAAATGGGAAACATGTTGTGCAAGTTCCAATTATTCATAAAGTCACGAATTCAAAAATAATGCAATTTGTGATCACTTTGATTGACCTCGTTAGTACATGAAAGTAAAAATTGGGCCATAAACCTAGCCCTGTACTTTGGTGTCCAACAAAATGAGACCTGATGAAATTCACGTAAAAAGAAATGGGAAACATGTTGTGCAAGATCCAATTATTCATAAAGTAACCAATTAAAAAAAAAACAATTTGTGGTCACTTTGATTGACCTCATTAGTACATGAAAGTGAAAATTGGGCCATAAACCTAGCCCTGTACTTTGATGTCCAATAAAATGACACCTCATGAAATTCACGTAAAAAGAAATGGGAAACATGTTGTGCAAGATCCAATTATTCATAAAGTAACCAATTCAAAAAAAAACAATTTGTGCTCACTTTGATTGACCTCCTTAGTACATGAAAGTAAAAATTGGGCCATAAACCTAGCCCTGTACTTTGGTGTCCAACAAAATGAGACCTCATGAAATTCACGTAAAAAGAAATGGGAAACATGTTGTGCAAGATCCAATTATTCATAAAGTAACCAATTCAAAAAAAAACAATTTGTGGTCACTTTGATTGACCTCATTAGTACATGAAAGTGAAAATTGGGCCATAAACCTAGCCCTGTACTTTGGTGTCCAACAAAATGAGACCTCATGAAGTTCACGTAAAAAGGAATAGGAAACATGTTGTGCAAGATCCAATTATTCATAAAGTAACCAATTCAAGAAAAAACAATTTGTGGTCACTTTGGTTGACCTCGTTAGTACATGAAAGTAAAAATTGGGCCATAAACCTAGCCCTGTACTTTGGTGTCCAACAAAATGAGACCTCATGAAATTCACGTAAAAAGAAATGGGAAACATGTTGTGCAAGATCCAATTATTCATAAAGTAACCAATTCAAAAAAAAACAATTTGTGGTCACTTTGATTGACCTCATTAGTACATGAAAGTGAAAATTGGGCCATAAACCTAGCCCTGTACTTTGGTGTCCAACAAAATGAGACCTCATGAAGTTCACGTAAAAAGGAATGGGAAACATGTTGTGCAAGATCCAATTATTCATAAAGTAACCAATTCAAAAAAAAACAATTTGTGGTCACTTTGATTGACCTCGTTAGTACATGAAAGTAAAAATTGGGCCATAAACCTAGCCCTGTACTTTGGTGTCCAACAAAATGAGACCTCATGAAATTCACGTAAAAAAAAATGGGAAACATGTTGTGCAAGTTCCAATTATTCATAAAGTCACGAATTAAAAAATAATGCAATTTGTGATCACTTTGATTGACCTCGTTAGTACATGAAAGTAAAAATTGGGCCATAAACCTAGCCCTGTATTTTGGTGTCCAAGAAAATGAGACCTCATGAAATTCACGTAAAAAGAAATGGGAAACATGTTGTGCAAGATCCAATTATTCATAAAGTAACCAATTCAAAAAAAAACAATTTGTGGTCACTTTGATTGACCTCAGTAGTACATGAAAGTGAAAATTGGGCCATAAACCTAGCCCTGTACTTTGGTGTCCAACAAAATGAGACCTCATGAAGTTCACGTAAAAAGAAATGGGAAACATGTTGTGCAAGATCCAATTATTCATAAAGTAACCAATTCAAAAAAAAACAATTTGTGGTCACTTTGATTGACCTCATTAGTACATGAAAGTGAAAATTGGGCCATAAACCTAGCCCTGTACTTTGGTGTCCAACAAAATGAGACCTCATGAAATTCACGTAAAAAAAAATGAGAAACATGTTGTACAAGATCCAATTATTCATAAAGTAACCAATTCAAAAAAAAACAATTTGTGGTCACTTTGGTTGACCTCGTTAGTACATGAAAGTAAAAATTGGGCCATAAACCTAGCCCTGTACTTTGGCGTCCAACAAAATGAGACCTCATGAAGTTCACGTAAAAAGAAATGGGAAACATGTTGTGCAAGATCCAATTATTCATAAAGTAACCAATTCAAAAAAAAACAATTTGTGGTCACTTTGGTTGACCTCGTTAGTACATGAAAGTAAAAATTGGGCCATAAACCTAGCCCTGTACTTTGGTGTCCAACAAAATGAGACCTCATGAAGTTCACGTAAAAAGGAATGGGAAACATGTTGTGCAAGTTCCAATTATTCATAAAGTAACCAATTCAAAAAAAAAACAATTTGTGCTCACTTTGATTGACCTCGTTAGTACATGAAAGTAAAAATTGGGCCATAAACCTAGCCCTGTACTTTGGTGTCCAACAAAATGAGACCTCATGAAGTTCACGTATAAAGAAATGGGAAACATGTTGTGCAAGATCCAATTATTCATAAAGTAACCAATTCAAAAAAAAACAATTTGTGGTCACTTTGATTGACCTCATTAGTACATGAAAGTGAAAATTGGGCCATAAACCTAGCCCTGTACTTTGGTGTCCAACAAAATGAGACCTCATGAAATTCACGTAAAAAGGAATGGGAAACATGTTGTGCAAGATCCAATTATTCATAAAGTAACCAATTCAAAAAAAAACAATTTGTGGTCACTTTGATTGACCTCGTTAGTACATGAAAGTAAAAATTGGGCTATAATCCTAGCCTTGTACTTTCGTGTCCAACAAAATGAGACCTTATGAAATTCACGTAAAAAGAAATGGGAAACATGTTGTGCAAGATCCAATTATTCATAAAGTAACCAATTCAAAAAAAAACAATTTGTGGTCACTTTGATTGACCTCGTTAGTACATGAAAGTAAAAATTGGGCTATAATCCTAGCCCTGTACTTTCGTGTCCAACAAAATGAGACCTTATGAAATTCACGTAAAAAGAAATGGGAAACATGTTGTGCCAGATCCAATTATTCATAAAGTAACCAATTCAAAAAAAAACAATTTGTGGTCACTTTGATTGACCTCATTAGTACATGAAAGTGAAAATTGGGCCATAAACCTAGCCCTGTACTTTGGTGTCCAACAAAATGAGACCTCATGAAGTTCACGTAAAAAGGAATAGGAAACATGTTGTGCAAGATCCAATTATTCATAAAGTAACCAATTCAAGAAAAAACAATTTGTGGTCACTTTGGTTGACCTCGTTAGTACATGAAAGTAAAAATTGGGCCATAAACCTAGCCCTGTACTTTGGTGTCCAACAAAATGAGACCTCATGAAATTCACGTAAAAAAAAATGGGAAACATGTTGTGCAAGTTCCAATTATTCATAAAGTCACGAATTCAAAAATAATGCAATTTGTGATCACTTTGATTGACCTCGTTAGTACATGAAAGTAAAAATTGGGCCATAAACCTAGCCCTGTACTTTGGTGTCCAACAAAATGAGACCTGATGAAATTCACGTAAAAAGAAATGGGAAACATGTTGTGCAAGATCCAATTATTCATAAACTAACCAATTAAAAAAAAAAACAATTTGTGGTCACTTTGATTGACCTCATTAGTACATGAAAGTGAAAATTGGGCCATAAACCTAGCCCTGTACTTTGGTGTCCAACAAAATGAGACCTCATGAAGTTCACGTAAAAAGGAATGGGAAACATGTTGTGCAAGATCCAATTATTCATAAAGTAACCAATTCAAAAAAAAACAATTTGTGCTCACTTTGATTGACCTCCTTAGTACATGAAGGTCAAAATTGGGCCATAAACCTAGCCCTGTACTTTGGTGTCCAACAAAATGAGACCTCATGAAATTCACGTAAAAAGGAATGGGAAACATGTTGTGCAAGATCCAATTATTCATAAAGTAACCAATTCAAAAAAAAACAATTTGTGGTCACTTTGATTGACCTCGTTAGTACATGAAAGTAAAAATTGGGCTATAATCCTAGCCCTGTACTTTCGTGTCCAACAAAATGAGACCAAATGAAATTCACGTAAAAAGAAATGGGAAACATGTTGTGCCAGATCCAATTATTCATAAAGTAACCAATTCAAAAAAAAAACAATTTGTGGTCACTTTGATTGACCTCGTTAGTACATGAAAGTAAAAATTGGGCCATAAACCTAGCCCTGTACTTTGGTGTCCAATAAAATGACACCTCATGAAATTCACGTAAAAAGAAATGGGAAACATGTTGTGCAAGATCCAATTATTCATAAAGTAACCAATTCAAAAAAAAACAATTTGTGCTCGCTTTGATTGACCTCCTTAGTACATGAAAGTAAAAATTGGGCCATAAACCTAGCCCTGTACTTTGGTGTCCAACAAAATGAGACCTCATGAAATTCACGTAAAAAGAAATGGGAAACATGTTGTGCAAGATCCAATTATTCATAAAGTAACCAATTCAAAAAAAAACAATTTGTGGTCACTTTGATTGACCTCATTAGTACATGAAAGTGAAAATTGGGCCATAAACCTAGCCCTGTACTTTGGTGTCCAACAAAATGAGACCTCATGAAGTTCACGTAAAAAGGAATAGGAAACATGTTGTGCAAGATCCAATTATTCATAAAGTAACCAATTCAAGAAAAAACAATTTGTGGTCACTTTGGTTGACCTCGTTAGTACATGAAAGTAAAAATTGGGCCATAAACCTAGCCCTGTACTTTGGTGTCCAACAAAATGAGACCTCATGAAATTCACGTAAAAAAAAATGAGAAACATGTTGTACAAGATCCAATTATTCATAAAGTAACCAATTCAAAAAAAAACAATTTGTGGTCACTTTGGTTGACCTCGTTAGTACATGAAAGTAAAAATTGGGCCATAAACCTAGCCCTGTACTTTGGCGTCCAACAAAATGAGACCTCATGAAGTTCACGTAAAAAGAAATGGGAAACATGTTGTGCAAGATCCAATTATTCATAAAGTAACCAATTCAAAAAAAAACAATTTGTGGTCACTTTGGTTGACCTCGTTAGTACATGAAAGTAAAAATTGGGCCATAAACCTAGCCCTGTACTTTGGTGTCCAACAAAATGAGACCTCATGAAGTTCACGTAAAAAGGAATGGGAAACATGTTGTGCAAGATCCAATTATTCATAAAGTAACCAATTCAAAAAAAAACAATTTGTGCTCGCTTTGATTGACCTCCTTAGTACATGAAAGTAAAAATTGGGCCATAAACCTAGCCCTGTACTTTGGTGTCCAATAAAATGACACCTCATGAAATTCACGTAAAAAGAAATGGGAAACATGTTGTGCAAGATCCAATTATTCATAAAGTAACCAATTCAAAAAAAAACAATTTGTGCTCACTTTGATTGACCTCCTTAGTACATGAAAGTAAAAATTGGGCCATAAACCTAGCCCTGTACTTTGGTGTCCAACAAAATGAGACCTCATGAAATTCACGTAAAAAGAAATGGGAAACATGTTGTGCAAGATCCAATTATTCATAAAGTAACCAATTCAAAAAAAAACAATTTGTGCTCACTTTGATTGACCTCCTTAGTACATGAAAGTAAAAATTGGGCCATAAACCTAGCCCTGTACTTTGGTGTCCAACAAAATGAGACCTCATGAAATTCACGTAAAAAGAAATGGGAAACATGTTGTGCAAGATCCAATTATTCATAAAGTCACGAATTCAAAAATAATGCAATTTGTGATCACTTTGATTGACCTCGTTAGTACATGAAAGTAAAAATTGGGCTATAATCCTAGCCCTGTACTTTGGTGTCCAACAAAATGAGACCTTATGAAATTCACGTAAAAAGAAATGGGAAACATGTTCTGCCAGATCCAATTATTCATAAAGTAACCAATTAAAAAAAAAAACAATTTGTGGTCACTTTGATTGACCTCATTAGTACATGAAAGTGAAAATTGGGCCATAAACCTAGCCCTGTACTTTGGTGTCCAACAAAATGAGACCTCATGAAGTTCACGTAAAAAGGAATAGGAAACATGTTGTGCAAGATCCAATTATTCATAAAGTAACCAATTCAAGAAAAAACAATTTGTGGTCACTTTGGTTGACCTCGTTAGTACATGAAAGTGAAAATTGGGCCATAAACCTAGCCCTGTACTTTGGTGTCCAACAAAATGAGACCTCATGAAATTCACGTAAAAAAAAATGGGAAACATGTTGTGCAAGTTCCAATTATTCATAAAGTCACGAATTCAAAAATAATGCAATTTGTGATCACTTTGATTGACCTCGTTAGTACATGAAAGTAAAAATTGGGCCATAAACCTAGCCCTGTACTTTGGTGTCCAACAAAATGAGACCTCATGAAATTCACGTAAAAAGAAATGGGAAACATGTTGTGCAAGATCCAATTATTCATAAAGTAACCAATTAAAAAAAAAAACAATTTGTGGTCACTTTGATTGACCTCATTAGTACATGAAAGTAAAAATTGGGCCATAAACCTAGCCCTGTACTTTGGTGTCCAACAAAATGAGACCTCATGAAGTTCACGTAAAAAGGAATGGGAAACATGTTGTGCAAGATCCAATTATTCATAAAGTAACCAATTCAAAAAAAAACAATTTGTGCTCACTTTGATTGACCTCGTTAGTACATGAAAGTAAAAATTGGGCCATAAACCTAGCCCTGTACTTTGGTGTCCAATAAAATGAGACCTCATGAAATTCACGTAAAAAGAAATGGGAAACATGTTGTGCAAGATCCAATTATTCATAAAGTAACCAATTCAAAAAAAAACAATTTGTGCTCACTTTGATTGACCTCCTTAGTACATGAAAGTAAAAATTGGGCCATAAACCTAGCCCTGTACTTTGGTGTCCAACAAAATGAGACCTCATGAAATTCACGTAAAAAGAAATGGGAAACATGTTGTGCAAGATCCAATTATTCATAAAGTAACCAATTCAAAAAAAAACAATTTGTGCTCACTTTGATTGACCTCCTTAGTACATGAAAGTAAAAATTGGGCCATAAACCTAGCCCTGTACTTTGGTGTCCAACAAAATGAGACCTCATGAAATTCACGTAAAAAGAAATGGGAAACATGTTGTGCAAGATCCAATTATTCATAAAGTAACCAATTCAAAAAAAAACAATTTGTGGTCACTTTGATTGACCTCATTAGTACATGAAAGTGAAAATTGGGCCATAAACCTAGCCCTGTACTTTGGTGTCCAACAAAATGAGACCTCATGAAGTTCACGTAAAAAGGAATAGGAAACATGTTGTGCAAGATCCAATTATTCATAAAGTAACCAATTCAAGAAAAAACAATTTGTGGTCACTTTGGTTGACCTCGTTAGTACATGAAAGTAAAAATTGGGCCATAAACCTAGCCCTGTACTTTGGTGTCCAACAAAATGAGACCTCATGAAATTCACGTAAAAAAAAATGAGAAACATGTTGTACAAGATCCAATTATTCATAAAGTAACCAATTCAAAAAAAAACAATTTGTGGTCACTTTGGTTGACCTCGTTAGTACATGAAAGTAAAAATTGGGCCATAAACCTAGCCCTGTACTTTGGCGTCCAACAAAATGAGACCTCATGAAGTTCACGTAAAAAGAAATGGGAAACATGTTGTGCAAGATCCAATTATTCATAAAGTAACCAATTCAAAAAAAAACAATTTGTGGTCACTTTGATTGACGTCGTTAGTACATGAAAGTAAAAATTGGGCCATAAACCTAGCCCTGTACTTTGGTGTCCAACAAAATGAGACCTCATGAAATTCACGTAAAAAGAAATGGGAAACATGTTGTGCAAGATCCAATTATTCATAAAGTAACCAATTCAAAAAAAAACAATTTGTGGTCACTTTGATTGACCTCATTAGTACATGAAAGTAAAAATTGGGCCATAAACCTAGCCCTGTACTTTGGTGTCCAACAAAATGAGACCTCATGAAATTCACGTAAAAAGAAATGGGAAACATGTTGTGCAAGATCCAATTATTCATAAAGTAACCAATTCAAGAAAAAACAATTTGTGGTCACTTTGGTTGACCTCGTTAGTACATGAAAGTGAAAATTGGGCCATAAACCTAGCCCTGTACTTTGGTGTCCAACAAAATGAGACCTCATGAAATTCACGTAAAAAAAAATGGGAAACATGTTGTGCAAGTTCCAATTATTCATAAAGTCACGAATTCAAAAATAATGCAATTTGTGATCACTTTGATTGACCTCGTTAGTACATGAAAGTAAAAATTGGGCCATAAACCTAGCCCTGTACTTTGGTGTCCAACAAAATGAGACCTCATGAAATTCACGTAAAAAGAAATGGGAAACATGTTGTGCAAGATCCAATTATTCATAAAGTAACCAATTAAAAAAAAAAACAATTTGTGGTCACTTTGATTGACCTCATTAGTACATGAAAGTGAAAATTGGGCCATAAACCTAGCCCTGTACTTTGGTGTCCAACAAAATGAGACCTCATGAAGTTCACGTAAAAAGGAATGGGAAACATGTTGTGCAAGATCCAATTATTCATAAAGTAACCAATTCAAAAAAAAACAATTTGTGCTCACTTTGATTGACCTCGTTAGTACATGAAAGTAAAAATTGGGCCATAAACCTAGCCCTGTACTTTGGTGTCCAATAAAATGAGACCTCATGAAATTCACGTAAAAAGAAATGGGAAACATGTTGTGCAAGATCCAATTATTCATAAAGTAACCAATTCAAAAAAAAACAATTTGTGCTCACTTTGATTGACCTCCTTAGTACATGAAAGTAAAAATTGGGCCATAAACCTAGCCCTGTACTTTGGTGTCCAACAAAATGAGACCTCATGAAATTCACGTAAAAAGAAATGGGAAACATGTTGTGCAAGATCCAATTATTCATAAAGTAACCAATTCAAAAAAAAACAATTTGTGCTCACTTTGATTGACCTCCTTAGTACATGAAAGTAAAAATTGGGCCATAAACCTAGCCCTGTACTTTGGTGTCCAACAAAATGAGACCTCATGAAATTCACGTAAAAAGAAATGGGAAACATGTTGTGCAAGATCCAATTATTCATAAAGTAACCAATTCAAAAAAAAACAATTTGTGGTCACTTTGATTGACCTCATTAGTACATGAAAGTGAAAATTGGGCCATAAACCTAGCCCTGTACTTTGGTGTCCAACAAAATGAGACCTCATGAAGTTCACGTAAAAAGGAATAGGAAACATGTTGTGCAAGATCCAATTATTCATAAAGTAACCAATTCAAGAAAAAACAATTTGTGGTCACTTTGGTTGACCTCGTTAGTACATGAAAGTAAAAATTGGGCCATAAACCTAGCCCTGTACTTTGGTGTCCAACAAAATGAGACCTCATGAAATTCACGTAAAAAAAAATGAGAAACATGTTGTACAAGATCCAATTATTCATAAAGTAACCAATTCAAAAAAAAACAATTTGTGGTCACTTTGGTTGACCTCGTTAGTACATGAAAGTAAAAATTGGGCCATAAACCTAGCCCTGTACTTTGGCGTCCAACAAAATGAGACCTCATGAAGTTCACGTAAAAAGGAATGGGAAACATGTTGTGCAAGATCCAATTATTCATAAAGTAACCAATTCAAAAAAAAACAATTTGTGCTCACTTTGATTGACCTCATTAGTACATGAAAGTAAAAATTGGGCCATAAACCTAGCCCTGTACTTTGGTGTCCAATAAAATGACACCTCATGAAATTCACGTAAAAAGAAATGGGAAACATGTTGTGCAAGATCCAATTATTCATAAAGTAACCAATTCAAAAAAAAACAATTTGTGCTCACTTTGATTGACCTCCTTAGTACATGAAAGTAAAAATTGGGCCATAAACCTAGCCCTGTACTTTGGTGTCCAACAAAATGAGACCTCATGAAATTCACGTAAAAAGAAATGGGAAACATGTTGTGCAAGATCCAATTATTCATAAAGTAACCAATTCAAAAAAAAACAATTTGTGCTCACTTTGATTGACCTCCTTAGTACATGAAAGTAAAAATTGGGCCATAAACCTAGCCCTGTACTTTGGTGTCCAACAAAATGAGACCTCATGAAATTCACGTAAAAAGAAATGGGAAACATGTTGTGCAAGATCCAATTATTCATAAAGTCACGAATTCAAAAATAATGCAATTTGTGATCACTTTGATTGACCTCGTTAGTACATGAAAGTAAAAATTGGGCTATAATCCTAGCCCTGTACTTTGGTGTCCAACAAAATGAGACCTTATGAAATTCACGTAAAAAGAAATGGGAAACATGTTCTGCCAGATCCAATTATTCATAAAGTAACCAATTAAAAAAAAAAACAATTTGTGGTCACTTTGATTGACCTCATTAGTACATGAAAGTGAAAATTGGGCCATAAACCTAGCCCTGTACTTTGGTGTCCAACAAAATGAGACCTCATGAAGTTCACGTAAAAAGGAATGGGAAACATGTTGTGCAAGATCCAATTATTCATAAAGTAACCAATTCAAAAAAAAACAATTTGTGCTCACTTTGATTGACCTCATTAGTACATGAAAGTGAAAATTGGGCCATAAACCTAGCCCTGTACTTTGGTGTCCAACAAAATGAGACCTCATGAAGTTCACGTAAAAAGGAATAGGAAACATGTTGTGCAAGATCCAATTATTCATAAAGTAACCAATTCAAGAAAAAACAATTTGTGGTCACTTTGGTTGACCTCGTTAGTACATGAAAGTAAAAATTGGGCCATAAACCTAGCCCTGTACTTTGGTGTCCAACAAAATGAGACCTCATGAAATTCACGTAAAAAAAAATGGGAAACATGTTGTGCAAGTTCCAATTATTCATAAAGTCACGAATTCAAAAATAATGCAATTTGTGATCACTTTGATTGACCTCGTTAGTACATGAAAGTAAAAATTGGGCCATAAACCTAGCCCTGTACTTTGGTGTCCAACAAAATGAGACCTCATGAAATTCACGTAAAAAGAAATGGGAAACATGTTGTGCAAGATCCAATTATTCATAAAGTAACCAATTCAAAAAAAAACAATTTGTGCTCACTTTGATTGACCTCGTTAGTACATGAAAGTAAAAATTGGGCCATAAACCTAGCCCTGTACTTTGGTGTCCAATAAAATGAGACCTCATGAAATTCACGTAAAAAGAAATGGGAAACATGTTGTGCAAGATCCAATTATTCATAAAGTAACCAATTCAAAAAAAAACAATTTGTGCTCACTTTGATTGACCTCCTTAGTACATGAAAGTAAAAATTGGGCCATAAACCTAGCCCTGTACTTTGGTGTCCAACAAAATGAGACCTCATGAAATTCACGTAAAAAGAAATGGGAAACATGTTGTGCAAGATCCAATTATTCATAAAGTAACCAATTCAAAAAAAAACAATTTGTGGTCACTTTGATTGACCTCATTAGTACATGAAAGTGAAAATTGGGCCATAAACCTAGCCCTGTACTTTGGTGTCCAACAAAATGAGACCTCATGAAGTTCACGTAAAAAGGAATAGGAAACATGTTGTGCAAGATCCAATTATTCATAAAGTAACCAATTCAAGAAAAAACAATTTGTGGTCACTTTGGTTGACCTCGTTAGTACATGAAAGTAAAAATTGGGCCATAAACCTAGCCCTGTACTTTGGTGTCCAACAAAATGAGACCTCATGAAATTCACGTAAAAAAAAATGGGAAACATGTTGTGCAAGTTCCAATTATTCATAAAGTCACGAATTCAAAAATAATGCAATTTGTGATCACTTTGATTGACCTCGTTAGTACATGAAAGTAAAAATTGGGCCATAAACCTAGCCCTGTACTTTGGTGTCCAACAAAATGAGACCTTATGAAATTCACGTAAAAAGAAATGGGAAACATGTTGTGCAAGATCCAATTATTCATAAAGTAACCAATTCAAAAAAAAACAATTTGTGGTCACTTTGGTTGACCTCGTTAGTACATGAAAGTAAAAATTGGGCCATAAACCTAGCCCTGTACTTTGGCGTCCAACAAAATGAGACCTCATGAAATTCACGTAAAAAAAAATGGGAAACATGTTGTGCAAGTTCCAATTATTCATAAAGTCACGAATTCAAAAATAATGCAATTTGTGATCACTTTGATTGACCTCGTTAGTACATGAAAGTAAAAATTGGGCTATAATCCTAGCCCTGTACTTTGGTGTCCAACAAAATGAGACCTTATGAAATTCACGTAAAAAGAAATGGGAAACATGTTGTGCAAGATCCAATTATTCATAAAGTAACCAATTCAAAAAAAAAACAATTTGTGGTCACTTTGGTTGACCTCGTTAGTACATGAAAGTGAAAATTGGGCCATAAACCTAGCCCTGTACTTTGGTGTCCAACAAAATGAGACCTCATGAAATTCACGTAAAAAAAAATGGGAAACATGTTGTGCAAGTTCCAATTATTCATAAAGTCACGAATTCAAAAATAATGCAATTTGTGATCACTTTGATTGACCTCGTTAGTACATGAAAGTAAAAATTGGGCCATAAACCTAGCCCTGTACTTTGGTGTCCAACAAAATGAGACCTCATGAAATTCACGTAAAAAGAAATGGGAAACATGTTGTGCAAGATCCAATTATTCATAAAGTAACCAATTAAAAAAAACAACAATTTGTGGTCACTTTGATTGACCTCATTAGTACATGAAAGTGAAAATTGGGCCATAAACCTAGCCCTGTACTTTGGTGTCCAACAAAATGAGACCTCATGAAGTTCACGTAAAAAGGAATGGGAAACATGTTGTGCAAGATCCAATTATTCATAAAGTAACCAATTCAAAAAAAAACAATTTGTGCTCACTTTGATTGACCTCGTTAGTACATGAAAGTAAAAATTGGGCCATAAACCTAGCCCTGTACTTTGGTGTCCAATAAAATGAGACCTCATGAAATTCACGTAAAAAGAAATGGGAAACATGTTGTGCAAGATCCAATTATTCATAAAGTAACCAATTCAAAAAAAAACAATTTGTGCTCACTTTGATTGACCTCCTTAGTACATGAAAGTAAAAATTGGGCCATAAACCTAGCCCTGTACTTTGGTGTCCAACAAAATGAGACCTCATGAAATTCACGTAAAAAGAAATGGGAAACATGTTGTGCAAGATCCAATTATTCATAAAGTAACCAATTCAAAAAAAAACAATTTGTGGTCACTTTGATTGACCTCATTAGTACATGAAAGTGAAAATTGGGCCATAAACCTAGCCCTGTACTTTGGTGTCCAACAAAATGAGACCTCATGAAGTTCACGTAAAAAGGAATAGGAAACATGTTGTGCAAGATCCAATTATTCATAAAGTAACCAATTCAAGAAAAAACAATTTGTGGTCACTTTGGTTGACCTCGTTAGTACATGAAAGTAAAAATTGGGCCATAAACCTAGCCCTGTACTTTGGTGTCCAACAAAATGAGACCTCATGAAATTCACGTAAAAAAAAATGGGAAACATGTTGTGCAAGTTCCAATTATTCATAAAGTCACGAATTCAAAAATAATGCAATTTGTGATCACTTTGATTGACCTCGTTAGTACATGAAAGTAAAAATTGGGCCATAAACCTAGCCCTGTACTTTGGTGTCCAACAAAATGAGACCTTATGAAATTCACGTAAAAAGAAATGGGAAACATGTTGTGCAAGATCCAATTATTCATAAAGTAACCAATTCAAAAAAAAACAATTTGTGGTCACTTTGGTTGACCTCGTTAGTACATGAAAGTAAAAATTGGGCCATAAACCTAGCCCTGTACTTTGGCGTCCAACAAAATGAGACCTCATGAAATTCACGTAAAAAAAAATGGGAAACATGTTGTGCAAGTTCCAATTATTCATAAAGTCACGAATTCAAAAATAATGCAATTTGTGATCACTTTGATTGACCTCGTTAGTACATGAAAGTAAAAATTGGGCTATAATCCTAGCCCTGTACTTTGGTGTCCAACAAAATGAGACCTTATGAAATTCACGTAAAAAGAAATGGGAAACATGTTGTGCAAGATCCAATTATTCATAAAGTAACCAATTCAAAAAAAAAACAATTTGTGGTCACTTTGATTGACCTCGTTAGTACATGAAAGTAAAAATTGGGCCATAAACCTAGCCCTGTACTTTGGTGTCCAATAAAATGAGACCTCATGAAATTCACGTAAAAAGAAATGGGAAACATGTTGTGCAAGATCCAATTATTCATAAAGTAACCAATTCAAAAAAAAACAATTTGTGGTCACTTTGATTGACGTCGTTAGTACATGAAAGTAAAAATTGGGCCATAAACCTAGCCCTGTACTTTGGTGTCCAACAAAATGAGACCTCATGAAATTCACGTAAAAAGAAATGGGAAACATGTTGTGCAAGATCCAATTATTCATAAAGTAACCAATTCAAAAAAAAACAATTTGTGGTCACTTTGATTGACCTCATTAGTACATGAAAGTAAAAATTGGGCCATAAACCTAGCCCTGTACTTTGGTGTCCAACAAAATGAGACCTCATGAAATTCACGTAAAAAGAAATGGGAAACATGTTGTGCAAGATCCAATTATTCATAAAGTAACCAATTCAAAAAAAAACAATTTGTGGTCACTTTGATTGACCTCATTAGTACATGAAAGTGAAAATTGGGCCATAAACCTAGCCCTGTACTTTGGTGTCCAACAAAATGAGACCTCATGAAATTCACGTAAAAAAATATGGGAAACATGTTGTGCAAGATCCAATTATTCATAAAGTAACCAATTCAAAAAAAAACAATTTGTGGTCACTTTGATTGACCTCGTTAGTACATGAAAGTGAAAATTGGGCCATAAACCTAGCCCTGTACTTTGGTGTCCAACAAAATGAGACCTCATGAAATTCACGTAAAAAGGAATGGGAAACATGTTGTGCAAGATCCAATTATTCATAAAGTAACCAATTAAAAAAAAAACAATTTGTGGTCACTTTGATTGACCTCGTTAGTACATGAAAGTAAAAATTGGGCTATAATCCTAGCCCTGTACTTTCGTGTCCAACAAAATGAGACCTTATGAAATTCACGTAAAAAGAAATGGGAAACATGTTGTGCCAGATCCAATTATTCATAAAGTAACCAATTAAAAAAAAAACAATTTGTGGTTACTTTGATTGACCTCGTTAGTACATGAAAGTAAAAATTGGGCCATAAACCTAGCCCTGTACTTTGGTGTCCAACAAAATGAGACCTCATGAAATTCACGTAAAAAAATATGGGAAACATGTTGTGGAAGTTCCAATTATTCATAAAGTCACGAATTCAAAAATAATGCAATTTGTGGTCACTTTGATTGACCTCGTTAGTACAAGAAAGTAAAAATTGGGCCATAAACCTAGCCCTGTACTTTGGTGTCCAACAAAATGAGACCTCATGAAATTCACGTAAAAAGAAATGGGAAACATGTTGTGCAAGATCCAATTATTCATAAAGTAACCAATTCAAAAAAAAACAATTTGTGGTCACTTTGATTGACCTCATTAGTACATGAAAGTGAAAATTGGGCCATAAACCTAGCCCTGTACTTTGATGTCCAACAAAATGTAACCTCATGAAATTCACGTAAAAAAAAATGGGAAACATGTTGTGCAAGTTCCAATTATTCATAAAGTCACGAATTCAAAAAAAAACAATTTGTGGTCACTTTGATTGACGTCGTTAGTACATGAAAGTAAAAATTGGGCCATAAACCTAGCCCTGTACTTTGGTGTCCAACAAAATGAGACCTCATGAAATTCACGTAAAAAGAAATGGGAAACATGTTGTGCAAGATCCAATTATTCATAAAGTAACCAATTAAAAAAAAAAACAATTTGTGGTCACTTTGATTGACCTCATTAGTACATGAAAGTGAAAATTGGGCCATAAACCTAGCCCTGTACTTTGGTGTCCAACAAAATGAGACCTCATGAAGTTCACGTAAAAAGGAATGGGAAACATGTTGTGCAAGATCCAATTATTCATAAAGTAACCAATTCAAAAAAAAACAATTTGTGCTCACTTTGATTGACCTCGTTAGTACATGAAAGTAAAAATTGGGCCATAAACCTAGCCCTGTACTTTGGTGTCCAATAAAATGAGACCTCATGAAATTCACGTAAAAAGAAATGGGAAACATGTTGTGCAAGATCCAATTATTCATAAAGTAACCAATTCAAAAAAAAACAATTTGTGCTCACTTTGATTGACCTCCTTAGTACATGAAAGTAAAAATTGGGCCATAAACCTAGCCCTGTACTTTGGTGTCCAATAAAATGAGACCTCATGAAATTCACGTAAAAAGAAATGGGAAACATGTTGTGCAAGATCCAATTATTCATAAAGTAACCAATTCAAAAAAAAACAATTTGTGCTCACTTTGATTGACCTCCTTAGTACATGAAAGTAAAAATTGGGCCATAAACCTAGCCCTGTACTTTGGTGTCCAACAAAATGAGACCTCATGAAATTCACGTAAAAAGAAATGGGAAACATGTTGTACAAGATCCAATTATTCATAAAGTAACCAATTCAAGAAAAAACAATTTGTGGTCACTTTGATTGACCTCATTAGTACATGAAAGTGAAAATTGGGCCATAAACCTAGCCCTGTACTTTGGTGTCCAACAAAATGAGACCTCATGAAGTTCACGTAAAAAGGAATAGGAAACATGTTGTGCAAGATCCAATTATTCATAAAGTAACCAATTCAAGAAAAAACAATTTGTGGTCACTTTGGTTGACCTCGTTAGTACATGAAAGTAAAAATTGGGCCATAAACCTAGCCCTATACTTTGGTGTCCAACAAAATGAGACCTCATGAAATTCACGTAAAAAAAAATGGGAAACATGTTGTGCAAGTTCCAATTATTCATAAAGTCACGAATTCAAAAATAATGCAATTTGTGATCACTTTGATTGACCTCGTTAGTACATGAAAGTAAAAATTGGGCCATAAACCTAGCCCTGTACTTTGGTGTCCAACAAAATGAGACCTTATGAAATTCACGTAAAAAGAAATGGGAAACATGTTGTGCAAGATCCAATTATTCATAAAGTAACCAATTCAAAAAAAAACAATTTGTGGTCACTTTGGTTGACCTCGTTAGTACATGAAAGTAAAAATTGGGCCATAAACCTAGCCCTGTACTTTGGCGTCCAACAAAATGAGACCTCATGAAATTCACGTAAAAAAAAATGGGAAACATGTTGTGCAAGTTCCAATTATTCATAAAGTCACGAATTCAAAAATAATGCAATTTGTGATCACTTTGATTGACCTCGTTAGTACATGAAAGTAAAAATTGGGCTATAATCCTAGCCCTGTACTTTGGTGTCCAACAAAATGAGACCTTATGAAATTCACGTAAAAAGAAATGGGAAACATGTTCTGCCAGATCCAATTATTCATAAAGTAACCAATTCAAAAAAAAAACAATTTGTGGTCACTTTGATTGACCTCGTTAGTACATGAAAGTAAAAATTGGGCCATAAACCTAGCCCTGTACTTTGGTGTCCAATAAAATGAGACCTCATGAAATTCACGTAAAAAGAAATGGGAAACATGTTGTGCAAGATCCAATTATTCATAAAGTAACCAATTCAAAAAAAAACAATTTGTGGTCACTTTGATTGACGTCGTTAGTACATGAAAGTAAAAATTGGGCCATAAACCTAGCCCTGTACTTTGGTGTCCAACAAAATGAGACCTCATGAAATTCACGTAAAAAGAAATGGGAAACATGTTGTGCAAGATCCAATTATTCATAAAGTAACCAATTCAAAAAA
Source organism: Climacium dendroides (assembly GCA_950106755.1). Lineage (NCBI taxonomy): Eukaryota > Viridiplantae > Streptophyta > Bryopsida > Hypnales > Climaciaceae > Climacium > Climacium dendroides. The sequence goes on along the minus strand of CATNNA010000004.1, from coordinate 1,412,963 downwards.
AAACAATTTGTGGTCACTTTGATTGACCTCATTAGTACATGAAAGTAAAAATTGGGCCATAAACCTAGCCCTGTACTTTGCTGTCCAACAAAATGAGACCTCATGAAATTCACGTAAAAAGAAATGGGAAACATGTTGTGCAAGATCCAATTATTCATAAAGTAACCAATTCAAAAAAAAACAATTTGTGGTCACTTTGATTGACCTCATTAGTACATGAAAGTGAAAATTGGGCCATAAACCTAGCCCTGTACTTTGGTGTCCAACAAAATGAGACCTCATGAAATTCACGTAAAAAAATATGGGAAACATGTTGTGCAAGATCCAATTATTCATAAAGTAACCAATTAAAAAAAAAACAATTTGTGGTCACTTTGATTGACCTCGTTAGTACATGAAAGTGAAAATTGGGCCATAAACCTAGCCCTGTACTTTGGTGTCCAACAAAATGAGACCTCATGAAATTCACGTAAAAAAATATGGGAAACATGTTGTGCAAGATCCAATTATTCATAAAGTAACCAATTAAAAAAAAAACAATTTGTGGTCACTTTGATTGACCTCGTTAGTACATGAAAGTAAAAATTGGGCTATAATCCTAGCCCTGTACTTTCGTGTCCAACAAAATGAGACCTTATGAAATTCACGTAAAAAGAAATGGGAAACATGTTGTGCCAGATCCAATTATTCATAAAGTAACCAATTAAAAAAAAAACAATTTGTGGTTACTTTGATTGACCTCGTTAGTACATGAAAGTAAAAATTGGGCCATAAACCTAGCCCTGTACTTTGGTGTCCAACAAAATGAGACCTCATGAAATTCACGTAAAAAAATATGGGAAACATGTTGTGGAAGTTCCAATTATTCATAAAGTCACGAATTCAAAAATAATGCAATTTGTGGTCACTTTGATTGACCTCGTTAGTACAAGAAAGTAAAAATTGGGCCATAAACCTAGCCCTGTACTTTGGTGTCCAACAAAATGAGACCTCATGAAATTCACGTAAAAAGAAATGGGAAACATGTTGTGCAAGATCCAATTATTCATAAAGTAACCAATTCAAAAAAAAACAATTTGTGGTCACTTTGATTGACCTCATTAGTACATGAAAGTGAAAATTGGGCCATAAACCTAGCCCTGTACTTTGATGTCCAACAAAATGTAACCTCATGAAATTCACGTAAAAAAAAATGGGAAACATGTTGTGCAAGTTCCAATTATTCATAAAGTCACGAATTCAAAAAAAAACAATTTGTGGTCACTTTGATTGACGTCGTTAGTACATGAAAGTAAAAATTGGGCCATAAACCTAGCCCTGTACTTTGGTGTCCAACAAAATGAGACCTCATGAAATTCACGTAAAAAGGAATGGGAAACATGTTGTGCAAGATCCAATTATTCATAAAGTAACCAATTCAAAAAAAAACAATTTGTGGTCACTTTGATTGACCTCGTTAGTACATGAAAGTGAAAATTGGGCCATAAACCTAGCCCTGTACTTTGGTGTCCAACAAAATGAGACCTCATGAAATTCACGTAAAAAAATATGGGAAACATGTTGTGCAAGATCCAATTATTCATAAAGTAACCAATTAAAAAAAAAACAATTTGTGGTCACTTTGATTGACCTCGTTAGTACATGAAAGTAAAAATTGGGCTATAATCCTATCCCTGTACTTTCGTGTCCAACAAAATGAGACCTCGTGAAATTCACGTAAAAAGGAATGGGAAACATGTTGTGCAAGATCCAATTATTCATAAAGTAACCAATTCAAAAAAAAACAATTTGTGGTCACTTAGATTGACCTCGTTAGTACATGAAAGTAAAAATTGGGCTATAATCCTAGCCCTGTACTTTCGTGTCCAACAAAATGAGACCTTATGAAATTCACGTAAAAAGAAATGGGAAACATGTTGTGCCAGATCCAATTATTCATAAAGTAACCAATTAATAAAAAAACAATTTGTGGTTACTTTGATTGACCTCGTTAGTACATGAAAGTAAAAATTGGGCCATAAACCTAGCCCTGTACTTTGGTGTCCAACAAAATGAGACCTCATGAAATTCACGTAAAAAAATATGGGAAACATGTTGTGGAAGTTCCAATTATTCATAAAGTCACGAATTCAAAAATAATGCAATTTGTGGTCACTTTGATTGACCTCGTTAGTACAAGAAAGTAAAAATTGGGCCATAAACCTAGCCCTGTACTTTGGTGTCCAACAAAATGAGACCTCATGAAATTCACGTAAAAAAATATGGGAAACATGTTGTGGAAGTTCCAATTATTCATAAAGTCACGAATTCAAAAATAATGCAATTTGTGGTCACTTTGATTGACCTCGTTAGTACATGAAAGTAAAAATTGGGCCATAAACCTAGCCCTGTACTTTGGTGTCCAACAAAATGAGACCTCATGAAATTCACGTAAAAAAATATGGGAAACATGTTGTGGAAGTTCCAATTATTCATAAAGTCACGAATTCAAAAATAATGCAATTTGTGGTCACTTTGATTGACCTCGTTAGTACAAGAAAGTAAAAATTGGGCCATAAACCTAGCCCTGTACTTTGGTGTCCAACAAAATGAGACCTCATGAAATTCACGTAAAAAGAAATGGGAAACATGTTGTGCAAGATCCAATTATTCATAAAGTAACCAATTCAAAAAAAAACAATTTGTGGTCACTTTGATTGACCTCATTAGTACATGAAAGTGAAAATTGGGCCATAAACCTAGCCCTGTACTTTGATGTCCAACAAAATGTAACCTCATGAAATTCACGTAAAAAAAAATGGGAAACATGTTGTGCAAGTTCCAATTATTCATAAAGTCACGAATTCAAAAAAAAACAATTTGTGGTCACTTTGATTGACGTCGTTAGTACATGAAAGTAAAAATTGGGCCATAAACCTAGCCCTGTACTTTGGTGTCCAACAAAATGAGACCTCATGAAATTCACGTAAAAAGGAATGGGAAACATGTTGTGCAAGATCCAATTATTCATAAAGTAACCAATTCAAAAAAAAACAATTTGTGGTCACTTTGATTGACCTCGTTAGTACATGAAAGTGAAAATTGGGCCATAAACCTAGCCCTGTACTTTGGTGTCCAACAAAATGAGACCTCATGAAATTCACGTAAAAAAATATGGGAAACATGTTGTGCAAGATCCAATTATTCATAAAGTAACCAATTCAAAAAAAAACAATTTGTGGTCACTTTGATTGACCTCGTTAGTACATGAAAGTGAAAATTGGGCCATAAACCTAGCCCTGTACTTTGGTGTCCAACAAAATGAGACCTCATGAAATTCACGTAAAAAAATATGGGAAACATGTTGTGCAAGATCCAATTATTCATAAAGTAACCAATTAAAAAAAAAACAATTTGTGGTCACTTTGATTGACCTCGTTAGTACATGAAAGTAAAAATTGGGCTATAATCCTATCCCTGTACTTTCGTGTCCAACAAAATGAGACCTCGTGAAATTCACGTAAAAAGGAATGGGAAACATGTTGTGCAAGATCCAATTATTCATAAAGTAACCAATTCAAAAAAAAACAATTTGTGGTCACTTTGATTGACCTCGTTAGTACATGAAAGTAAAAATTGGGCTATAATCCTAGCCCTGTACTTTCGTGTCCAACAAAATGAGACCTTATGAAATTCACGTAAAAAGAAATGGGAAACATGTTGTGCCAGATCCAATTATTCATAAAGTAACCAATTAATAAAAAAACAATTTGTGGTTACTTTGATTGACCTCGTTAGTACATGAAAGTAAAAATTGGGCCATAAACCTAGCCCTGTACTTTGGTGTCCAACAAAATGAGACCTCATGAAATTCACGTAAAAAAATATGGGAAACATGTTGTGGAAGTTCCAATTATTCATAAAGTCACGAATTCAAAAATAATGCAATTTGTGGTCACTTTGATTGACCTCGTTAGTACAAGAAAGTAAAAATTGGGCCATAAACCTAGCCCTGTACTTTGGTGTCCAACAAAATGAGACCTCATGAAATTCACGTAAAAAAATATGGGAAACATGTTGTGGAAGTTCCAATTATTCATAAAGTCACGAATTCAAAAATAATGCAATTTGTGGTCACTTTGATTGACCTCGTTAGTACATGAAAGTAAAAATTGGGCCATAAACCTAGCCCTGTACTTTGGTGTCCAACAAAATGAGACCTCATGAAATTCACGTAAAAAAATATGGGAAACATGTTGTGGAAGTTCCAATTATTCATAAAGTCACGAATTCAAAAATAATGCAATTTGTGGTCACTTTGATTGACCTCGTTAGTACAAGAAAGTAAAAATTGGGCCATAAACCTAGCCCTGTACTTTGGTGTCCAACAAAATGAGACCTCATGAAATTCACGTAAAAAGAAATGGGAAACATGTTGTGCAAGATCCAATTATTCATAAAGTAACCAATTCAAAAAAAAACAATTTGTGGTCACTTTGATTGACCTCATTAGTACATGAAAGTGAAAATTGGGCCATAAACCTAGCCCTGTACTTTGATGTCCAACAAAATGGGACCTCATGAAATTCACGTAAAAAAAAATGGGAAACATGTTGTGCAAGATCCAATTATTCATAAAGTAACCAATTAAAAAAAAAACAATTTGTGGTCACTTTGATTGACCTCGTTAGTACATGAAAGTAAAAATTGGGCTATAATCCTATCCCTGTACTTTCGTGTCCAACAAAATGAGACCTCGTGAAATTCACGTAAAAAGGAATGGGAAACATGTTGTGCAAGATCCAATTATTCATAAAGTAACCAATTCAAAAAAAAACAATTTGTGGTCACTTTGATTGACCTCGTTAGTACATGAAAGTAAAAATTGGGCCATAAACCTAGCCCTGTACTTTGGTGTCCAACAAAATGAGACCTCATGAAATTCACGTAAAAAGGAATGGGAAACATGTTGTGCAAGATCCAATTATTCATAAAGTAACCAATTCAAAAAAAAACAATTTGTGGTCACTTTGATTGACCTCGTTAGTACATGAAAGTAAAAATTGGGCCATAAACCTAGCCCTGTACTTTGGTGTCCAACAAAATGAGACCTCATGAAATTCACGTAAAAAAATATGGGAAACATGTTGTGCAAGATCCAATTATTCATAAAGTAACCAATTAAAAAAAAAACAATTTGTGGTCACTTTGATTGACCTCGTTAGTACATGAAAGTAAAAATTGGGCTATAATCCTATCCCTGTACTTTCGTGTCCAACAAAATGAGACCTCGTGAAATTCACGTAAAAAGGAATGGGAAACATGTTGTGCAAGATCCAATTATTCATAAAGTAACCAATTCAAAAAAAAACAATTTGTGGTCACTTTGATTGACCTCGTTAGTACATGAAAGTAAAAATTGGGCTATAATCCTAGCCCTGTACTTTCGTGTCCAACAAAATGAGACCTTATGAAATTCACGTAAAAAGAAATGGGAAACATGTTGTGCCAGATCCAATTATTCATAAAGTAACCAATTAATAAAAAAACAATTTGTGGTTACTTTGATTGACCTCGTTAGTACATGAAAGTAAAAATTGGGCCATAAACCTAGCCCTGTACTTTGGTGTCCAACAAAATGAGACCTCATGAAATTCACGTAAAAAAATATGGGAAACATGTTGTGGAAGTTCCAATTATTCATAAAGTCACGAATTCAAAAATAATGCAATTTGTGGTCACTTTGATTGACCTCGTTAGTACATGAAAGTAAAAATTGGGCCATAAACCTAGCCCTGTACTTTGGTGTCCAACAAAATGAGACCTCATGAAATTCACGTAAAAAGAAATGGGGAACATGTTGTGCAAGATCCAATTATTCATAAAGTAACCAATTCAAAAAAAAACAATTTGTGGTCACTTTGATTGACCTCATTAGTACATGAAAGTGAAAATTGGGCCATAAACCTAGCCCTGTACTTTGATGTCCAACAAAATGTAACCTCATGAAATTCACGTAAAAAAAAATGGGAAACATGTTGTGCAAGTTCCAATTATTCATAAAGTCACGAATTCAAAAAAAAACAATTTGTGGTCACTTTGATTGACGTCGTTAGTACATGAAAGTAAAAATTGGGCCATAAACCTAGCCCTGTACTTTGGTGTCCAACAAAATGAGACCTCATGAAATTCACGTAAAAAGAAATGGGAAACATGTTGTGCAAGATCCAATTATTCATAAAGTAACCAATTCAAAAAAAAACAATTTGTGGTCACTTTGATTGACGTCGTTAGTACATTAAAGTAAAAATTGGGCCATAAACCTAGCCCTGTACTTTGGTGTCCAACAAAATGAGACCTCATGAAATTCACGTAAAAAGGAATGGGAAACATGTTGTGCAAGATCCAATTATTCATAAAGTAACCAATTCAAAAAAAAACAATTTGTGGTCACTTTGATTGACCTCGTTAGTACATGAAAGTGAAAATTGGGCCATAAACCTAGCCCTGTACTTTGGTGTCCAACAAAATGAGACCTCATGAAATTCACGTAAAAAAATATGGGAAACATGTTGTGCAAGATCCAATTATTCATAAAGTAACCAATTAAAAAAAAAACAATTTGTGGTCACTTTGATTGACCTCGTTAGTACATGAAAGTAAAAATTGGGCTATAATCCTATCCCTGTACTTTCGTGTCCAACAAAATGAGACCTCGTGAAATTCACGTAAAAAGGAATGGGAAACATGTTGTGCAAGATCCAATTATTCATAAAGTAACCAATTCAAAAAAAAACAATTTGTGGTCACTTTGATTGACCTCGTTAGTACATGAAAGTAAAAATTGGGCTATAATCCTAGCCCTGTACTTTCGTGTCCAACAAAATGAGACCTTATGAAATTCACGTAAAAAGAAATGGGAAACATGTTGTGCCAGATCCAATTATTCATAAAGTAACCAATTAATAAAAAAACAATTTGTGGTTACTTTGATTGACCTCGTTAGTACATGAAAGTAAAAATTGGGCCATAAACCTAGCCCTGTACTTTGGTGTCCAACAAAATGAGACCTCATGAAATTCACGTAAAAAAATATGGGAAACATGTTGTGGAAGTTCCAATTATTCATAAAGTCACGAATTCAAAAATAATGCAATTTGTGGTCACTTTGATTGACCTCGTTAGTACAAGAAAGTAAAAATTGGGCCATAAACCTAGCCCTGTACTTTGGTGTCCAACAAAATGAGACCTCATGAAATTCACGTAAAAAGAAATGGGAAACATGTTGTGCAAGATCCAATTATTCATAAAGTAACCAATTCAAAAAAAAACAATTTGTGGTCACTTTGATTGACCTCATTAGTACATGAAAGTGAAAATAGGGCCATAAACCTAGCCCTGTACTTTGATGTCCAACAAAATGTAACCTCATGAAATTCACGTAAAAAAAAATGGGAAACATGTTGTGCAAGTTCCAATTATTCATAAAGTCACGAATTCAAAAAAAAACAATTTGTGGTCACTTTGATTGACCTCGTTAGTACATGAAAGTAAAAATTGGGCTATAATCCTATCCCTGTACTTTCGTGTCCAACAAAATGAGACCTCGTGAAATTCACGTAAAAAGGAATGGGAAACATGTTGTGCAAGATCCAATTATTCATAAAGTAACCAATTCAAAAAAAAACAATTTGTGGTCACTTTGATTGACCTCGTTAGTACATGAAAGTAAAAATTGGGCTATAATCCTAGCCCTGTACTTTCGTGTCCAACAAAATGAGACCTTATGAAATTCACGTAAAAAGAAATGGGAAACATGTTGTGCCAGATCCAATTATTCATAAAGTAACCAATTAATAAAAAAACAATTTGTGGTTACTTTGATTGACCTCGTTAGTACATGAAAGTAAAAATTGGGCCATAAACCTAGCCCTGTACTTTGGTGTCCAACAAAATGAGACCTCATGAAATTCACGTAAAAAAATATGGGAAACATGTTGTGGAAGTTCCAATTATTCATAAAGTCACGAATTCAAAAATAATGCAATTTGTGGTCACTTTGATTGACCTCGTTAGTACAAGAAAGTAAAAATTGGGCCATAAACCTAGCCCTGTACTTTGGTGTCCAACAAAATGAGACCTCATGAAATTCACGTAAAAAGAAATGGGAAACATGTTGTGCAAGATCCAATTATTCATAAAGTAACCAATTCAAAAAAAAACAATTTGTGGTCACTTTGATTGACCTCATTAGTACATGAAAGTGAAAATTGGGCCATAAACCTAGCCCTGTACTTTGATGTCCAACAAAATGTAACCTCATGAAATTCACGTAAAAAAAAATGGGAAACATGTTGTGCAAGTTCCAATTATTCATAAAGTCACGAATTCAAAAAAAAACAATTTGTGGTCACTTTGATTGACGTCGTTAGTACATGAAAGTAAAAATTGGGCCATAAACCTAGCCCTGTACTTTGGTGTCCAACAAAATGAGACCTCATGAAATTCACGTAAAAAGAAATGGGAAACATGTTGTGCAAGATCCAATTATTCATAAAGTAACCAATTCAAAAAAAAACAATTTGTGGTCACTTTGATTGACGTCGTTAGTACATTAAAGTAAAAATTGGGCCATAAACCTAGCCCTGTACTTTGGTGTCCAACAAAATGAGACCTCATGAAATTCACGTAAAAAGAAATGGGAAACATGTTGTGCAAGATCCAATTATTCATAAAGTAACCAATTCAAAAAAAAACAATTTGTGGTCACTTTGATTGACCTCGTTAGTACATTACAGTAAAAATTGGGCCATAAACCTAGCCCTGTACTTTGGTGTCCAACAAAATGAGACCTCATGAAATTCACGTAAAAAGAAATGGGAAACATGTTGTGCAAGATCCAATTATTCATAAAGTAACCAATTCAAAAATAATGCAATTTGTGGTCACTTTGATTGACCTCGTTAGTACATGAAAGTAAAAATTGGGCCATAAACCTAGCCCTGTACTTTGATGTCCAACAAAATGTAACCTCATGAAATTCACGTAAAAAAAAATGGGAAACATGTTGTGCAAGTTCCAATTATTCATAAAGTCACGAATTCAAAAATAATGCAATTTGTGATCACTTTGATTGACCTCGTTAGTACATGAAAGTAAAAATTGGGCCATAAACCTAGCCCTGTACTTTGGTGTCCAACAAAATGAGACCTCATGAAATTCACGTAAAAAAATATGGGAAACATGTTGTGCAAGTTCCAATTATTCATAAAGTCACGAATTCAAAAATAATGCAATTTGTGGTCACTTTGATTGACCTCGTTAGTATATGAAAGTAAAAATTGGGCCATAAACCTAGCCCTGTACTTTGGTGTCCAACAAAATGAGACCTCATGAAATTCACGTAAAAAGAAATGGGAAACATGTTGTGCCAGATCCAATTATTCATAAAGTAACCAATTAAAAAAAAACAATTTGTGGTCACTTTGATTGACCTCGTTAGTACATGAAAGTAAAAATTGGGCTATAATCCTAGCCCTGTACTTTGGTGTCCAACAAAATGAGACCTCATGAAATTCACGTAAAAAAAAATGAGAAACATGTTGTGCAAGTTCCAATTATTCATAAAGTAACCAATTAAAAAAAAAACAATTTGTGGTTACTTTGATTGACCTCGTTAGTACATGAAAGTAAAAATTGGGCCATAAACCTAGCCCTGTACTTTGGTGTCCAACAAAATGAGACCTCATGAAATTCACGTAAAAAAATATGGGAAACATGTTGTGGAAGTTCCAATTATTCATAAAGTCACGAATTCAAAAATAATGCAATTTGTGGTCACTTTGATTGACCTCGTTAGTACATGAAAATAAAAATTGGGCCATAAACCTAGCCCTGTACTTTGGTGTCCAACAAAATGAGACCTTATGAAATTCACGTAAAAAGAAATGGGAAACATGTTGTGCAAGTTCCAATTATTCATAAAGTCACGAATTCAAAAATAATGCAATTTGTGGTCACTTTGATTGACCTCGTTAGTACATGAAAGTAAAAATTGGGCCATAAACCTAGCCCTGTACTTTGGTGTCCAATAAAATGAGACCTCATGAAATTCACGTAAAAAAAAATGGGAAACATGTTGTGCAAGTTCCAGTTATTCATAAAGTCACGAATTCAAAAATAATGCAATTTGTGATCACTTTGATTGACCTCGTTAGTATATGAAAGTAAAAATTGGGCCATAAACCTAGCCCTGTACTTTGGTGTCCAACAAAATGAGACCTCATGAAATTCACGTAAAAAGAAATGGGAAACATGTTGTGCCAGATCCAATTATTCATAAAGTAACCAATTCAAAAAAAACAATTTGTGGTCACTTTGATTGACCTCGTTAGTACATGAAAGTAAAAATTGGGCCATAAACCTAGCCCTGTACTTTGGTGTCCAACAAAATGAGACCTCATGAAATTCACGTAAAAAGAAATGGGAAACATGTTGTGCCAGATCCAATTATTCATAAAGTAACCAATTAAAAAAAAACAATTTGTGGTCACTTTGATTGACCTCGTTAGTACATGAAAGTAAAAATTGGGCTATAATCCTAGCCCTGTACTTTGGTGTCCAACAAAATGAGACCTCATGAAATTCACGTAAAAAAAAATGAGAAACATGTTGTGCAAGTTCCAATTATTCATAAAGTAACCAATTAAAAAAAAAACAATTTGTGGTTACTTTGATTGACCTCGTTAGTACATGAAAGTAAAAATTGGGCCATAAACCTAGCCCTGTACTTTGGTGTCCAACAAAATGAGACCTCATGAAATTCACGTAAAAAAATATGGGAAACATGTTGTGGAAGTTCCAATTATTCATAAAGTCACGAATTCAAAAATAATGCAATTTGTGGTCACTTTGATTGACCTCGTTAGTACATGAAAATAAAAATTGGGCCATAAACCTAGCCCTGTACTTTGGTGTCCAACAAAATGAGACCTTATGAAATTCACGTAAAAAGAAATGGGAAACATGTTGTGCAAGTTCCAATTATTCATAAAGTCACGAATTCAAAAATAATGCAATTTGTGGTCACTTTGATTGACCTCGTTAGTACATGAAAGTAAAAATTGGGCCATAAACCTAGCCCTGTACTTTGGTGTCCAATAAAATGAGACCTCATGAAATTCACGTAAAAAAAAATGGGAAACATGTTGTGCAAGTTCCAGTTATTCATAAAGTCACGAATTCAAAAATAATGCAATTTGTGATCACTTTGATTGACCTCGTTAGTATATGAAAGTAAAAATTGGGCCATAAACCTAGCCCTGTACTTTGGTGTCCAACAAAATGAGACCTCATGAAATTCACGTAAAAAGAAATGGGAAACATGTTGTGCCAGATCCAATTATTCATAAAGTAACCAATTCAAAAAAAACAATTTGTGGTCACTTTGATTGACCTCGTTAGTACATGAAAGTAAAAATTGGGCCATAAACCTAGCCCTGTACTTTGGTGTCCAACAAAATGAGACCTCATGAAATTCACGTAAAAAGAAATGGGAAACATGTTGTGCCAGATCCAATTATTCATAAAGTAACCAATTAAAAAAAAACAATTTGTGGTCACTTTGATTGACCTCGTTAGTACATGAAAGTAAAAATTGGGCTATAATCCTAGCCCTGTACTTTGGTGTCCAACAAAATGAGACCTCATGAAATTCACGTAAAAAAAAATGAGAAACATGTTGTGCAAGTTCCAATTATTCATAAAGTAACCAATTAAAAAAAAAACAATTTGTGGTTACTTTGATTGACCTCGTTAGTACATGAAAGTAAAAATTGGGCCATAAACCTAGCCCTGTACTTTGGTGTCCAACAAAATGAGACCTCATGAAATTCACGTAAAAAAATATGGGAAACATGTTGTGGAAGTTCCAATTATTCATAAAGTCACGAATTCAAAAATAATGCAATTTGTGGTCACTTTGATTGACCTCGTTAGTACATGAAAATAAAAATTGGGCCATAAACCTAGCCCTGTACTTTGGTGTCCAACAAAATGAGACCTTATGAAATTCACGTAAAAAGAAATGGGAAACATGTTGTGCAAGTTCCAATTATTCATAAAGTCACGAATTCAAAAATAATGCAATTTGTGGTCACTTTGATTGACCTCGTTAGTACATGAAAGTAAAAATTGGGCCATAAACCTAGCCCTGTACTTTGGTGTCCAATAAAATGAGACCTCATGAAATTCACGTAAAAAAAAATGGGAAACATGTTGTGCAAGTTCCAGTTATTCATAAAGTCACGAATTCAAAAATAATGCAATTTGTGATCACTTTGATTGACCTCGTTAGTATATGAAAGTAAAAATTGGGCCATAAACCTAGCCCTGTACTTTGGTGTCCAACAAAATGAGACCTCATGAAATTCACGTAAAAAGAAATGGGAAACATGTTGTGCCAGATCCAATTATTCATAAAGTAACCAATTCAAAAAAAACAATTTGTGGTCACTTTGATTGACCTCGTTAGTACATGAAAGTAAAAATTGGGCCATAAACCTAGCCCTGTACTTTGGTGTCCAACAAAATGAGACCTCATGAAATTCACGTAAAAAGAAATGGGAAACATGTTGTGCAAGTTCCAATTATTCATAAAGTCACGAATTCAAAAATAATGCAATTTGTGGTCACTTTGATTGACCTCGTTAGTACATGAAAGTAAAAATTGGGCCATAAACCTAGCCCTGTACTTTGGTGTCCAACAAAATGAGACCTCATGAAATTCACGTAAAAAAAAATGGGAAACATGTTGTGCAAGTTCCAGTTATTCATAAAGTCACGAATTCAAAAATAATGCAATTTGTGATCACTTTGATTGACCTCGTTAGTATATGAAAGTAAAAATTGGGCCATAAACCTAGCCCTGTACTTTGGTGTCCAACAAAATGAGACCTCATGAAATTCACGTAAAAAGAAATGGGAAACATGTTGTGCAAGATCCAATTATTCATAAAGTAACCAATTCAAAAATAATGCAATTTGTGGTCACTTTGATTGACCTCGTTAGTACATGAAAGTAAAAATTGGGCCATAAACCTAGCCCTGTACTTTGGTGTCCAATAAAATGAGACCTCATGAAATTCACGTAAAAAAAAATGGGAAACATGTTGTGCAAGTTCCAGTTATTCATAAAGTCACGAATTCAAAAATAATGCAATTTGTGATCACTTTGATTGACCTCGTTAGTATATGAAAGTAAAAATTGGGCCATAAACCTAGCCCTGTACTTTGGTGTCCAACAAAATGAGACCTCATGAAATTCACGTAAAAAGAAATGGGAAACATGTTGTGCCAGATCCAATTATTCATAAAGTAACCAATTCAAAAAAAACAATTTGTGGTCACTTTGATTGACCTCGTTAGTACATGAAAGTAAAAATTGGGCCATAAACCTAGCCCTGTACTTTGGTGTCCAACAAAATGAGACCTCATGAAATTCACGTAAAAAGAAATGGGAAACATGTTGTGCCAGATCCAATTATTCATAAAGTAACCAATTAAAAAAAAACAATTTGTGGTCACTTTGATTGACCTCGTTAGTACATGAAAGTAAAAATTGGGCTATAATCCTAGCCCTGTACTTTGGTGTCCAACAAAATGAGACCTCATGAAATTCACGTAAAAAAAAATGAGAAACATGTTGTGCAAGTTCCAATTATTCATAAAGTAACCAATTAAAAAAAAAACAATTTGTGGTTACTTTGATTGACCTCGTTAGTACATGAAAGTAAAAATTGGGCCATAAACCTAGCCCTGTACTTTGGTGTCCAACAAAATGAGACCTCATGAAATTCACGTAAAAAAATATGGGAAACATGTTGTGGAAGTTCCAATTATTCATAAAGTCACGAATTCAAAAATAATGCAATTTGTGGTCACTTTGATTGACCTCGTTAGTACATGAAAATAAAAATTGGGCCATAAACCTAGCCCTGTACTTTGGTGTCCAACAAAATGAGACCTTATGAAATTCACGTAAAAAGAAATGGGAAACATGTTGTGCAAGTTCCAATTATTCATAAAGTCACGAATTCAAAAATAATGCAATTTGTGGTCACTTTGATTGACCTCGTTAGTACATGAAAGTAAAAATTGGGCCATAAACCTAGCCCTGTACTTTGGTGTCCAATAAAATGAGACCTCATGAAATTCACGTAAAAAAAAATGGGAAACATGTTGTGCAAGTTCCAGTTATTCATAAAGTCACGAATTCAAAAATAATGCAATTTGTGATCACTTTGATTGACCTCGTTAGTATATGAAAGTAAAAATTGGGCCATAAACCTAGCCCTGTACTTTGGTGTCCAACAAAATGAGACCTCATGAAATTCACGTAAAAAGAAATGGGAAACATGTTGTGCCAGATCCAATTATTCATAAAGTAACCAATTCAAAAAAAACAATTTGTGGTCACTTTGATTGACCTCGTTAGTACATGAAAGTAAAAATTGGGCCATAAACCTAGCCCTGTACTTTGGTGTCCAACAAAATGAGACCTCATGAAATTCACGTAAAAAGAAATGGGAAACATGTTGTGCAAGTTCCAATTATTCATAAAGTCACGAATTCAAAAATAATGCAATTTGTGGTCACTTTGATTGACCTCGTTAGTACATGAAAGTAAAAATTGGGCCATAAACCTAGCCCTGTACTTTGGTGTCCAACAAAATGAGACCTCATGAAATTCACGTAAAAAAAAATGGGAAACATGTTGTGCAAGTTCCAGTTATTCATAAAGTCACGAATTCAAAAATAATGCAATTTGTGATCACTTTGATTGACCTCGTTAGTATATGAAAGTAAAAATTGGGCCATAAACCTAGCCCTGTACTTTGGTGTCCAACAAAATGAGACCTCATGAAATTCACGTAAAAAGAAATGGGAAACATGTTGTGCAAGATCCAATTATTCATAAAGTAACCAATTCAAAAATAATGCAATTTGTGGTCACTTTGATTGACCTCGTTAGTACATGAAAGTAAAAATTGGGCCATAAACCTAGCCCTGTACTTTGATGTCCAACAAAATGTAACCTCATGAAATTCACGTAAAAAAAAATGGGAAACATGTTGTGCAAGTTCCAATTATTCATAAAGTCACGAATTCAAAAATAATGCAATTTGTGATCACTTTGATTGACCTCGTTAGTACATGAAAGTAAAAATTGGGCCATAAACCTAGCCCTGTACTTTGGTGTCCAACAAAATGAGACCTCATGAAATTCACGTAAAAAAATATGGGAAACATGTTGTGCCAGATCCAATTATTCATAAAGTAACCAATTAAAAAAAAACAATTTGTGGTCACTTTGATTGACCTCGTTAGTACATGAAAGTAAAAATTGGGCTATAATCCTAGCCCTGTACTTTGGTGTCCAACAAAATGAGACCTCATGAAATTCACGTAAAAAAAAATGAGAAACATGTTGTGCAAGTTCCAATTATTCATAAAGTAACCAATTAAAAAAAAAACAATTTGTGGTTACTTTGATTGACCTCGTTAGTACATGAAAGTAAAAATTGGGCCATAAACCTAGCCCTGTACTTTGGTGTCCAACAAAATGAGACCTCATGAAATTCACGTAAAAAAATATGGGAAACATGTTGTGGAAGTTCCAATTATTCATAAAGTCACGAATTCAAAAATAATGCAATTTGTGGTCACTTTGATTGACCTCGTTAGTACATGAAAATAAAAATTGGGCCATAAACCTAGCCCTGTACTTTGGTGTCCAACAAAATGAGACCTTATGAAATTCACGTAAAAAGAAATGGGAAACATGTTGTGCAAGTTCCAATTATTCATAAAGTCACGAATTCAAAAATAATGCAATTTGTGGTCACTTTGATTGACCTCGTTAGTACATGAAAGTAAAAATTGGGCCATAAACCTAGCCCTGTACTTTGGTGTCCAATAAAATGAGACCTCATGAAATTCACGTAAAAAAAAATGGGAAACATGTTGTGCAAGTTCCAGTTATTCATAAAGTCACGAATTCAAAAATAATGCAATTTGTGATCACTTTGATTGACCTCGTTAGTATATGAAAGTAAAAATTGGGCCATAAACCTAGCCCTGTACTTTGGTGTCCAACAAAATGAGACCTCATGAAATTCACGTAAAAAGAAATGGGAAACATGTTGTGCCAGATCCAATTATTCATAAAGTAACCAATTCAAAAAAAACAATTTGTGGTCACTTTGATTGACCTCGTTAGTACATGAAAGTAAAAATTGGGCCATAAACCTAGCCCTGTACTTTGGTGTCCAACAAAATGAGACCTCATGAAATTCACGTAAAAAGAAATGGGAAACATGTTGTGCCAGATCCAATTATTCATAAAGTAACCAATTAAAAAAAAACAATTTGTGGTCACTTTGATTGACCTCGTTAGTACATGAAAGTAAAAATTGGGCTATAATCCTAGCCCTGTACTTTGGTGTCCAACAAAATGAGACCTCATGAAATTCACGTAAAAAAAAATGAGAAACATGTTGTGCAAGTTCCAATTATTCATAAAGTAACCAATTAAAAAAAAAACAATTTGTGGTTACTTTGATTGACCTCGTTAGTACATGAAAGTAAAAATTGGGCCATAAACCTAGCCCTGTACTTTGGTGTCCAACAAAATGAGACCTCATGAAATTCACGTAAAAAAATATGGGAAACATGTTGTGGAAGTTCCAATTATTCATAAAGTCACGAATTCAAAAATAATGCAATTTGTGGTCACTTTGATTGACCTCGTTAGTACATGAAAATAAAAATTGGGCCATAAACCTAGCCCTGTACTTTGGTGTCCAACAAAATGAGACCTTATGAAATTCACGTAAAAAGAAATGGGAAACATGTTGTGCAAGTTCCAATTATTCATAAAGTCACGAATTCAAAAATAATGCAATTTGTGGTCACTTTGATTGACCTCGTTAGTACATGAAAGTAAAAATTGGGCCATAAACCTAGCCCTGTACTTTGGTGTCCAATAAAATGAGACCTCATGAAATTCACGTAAAAAAAAATGGGAAACATGTTGTGCAAGTTCCAGTTATTCATAAAGTCACGAATTCAAAAATAATGCAATTTGTGATCACTTTGATTGACCTCGTTAGTATATGAAAGTAAAAATTGGGCCATAAACCTAGCCCTGTACTTTGGTGTCCAACAAAATGAGACCTCATGAAATTCACGTAAAAAGAAATGGGAAACATGTTGTGCCAGATCCAATTATTCATAAAGTAACCAATTCAAAAAAAACAATTTGTGGTCACTTTGATTGACCTCGTTAGTACATGAAAGTAAAAATTGGGCCATAAACCTAGCCCTGTACTTTGGTGTCCAACAAAATGAGACCTCATGAAATTCACGTAAAAAGAAATGGGAAACATGTTGTGCCAGATCCAATTATTCATAAAGTAACCAATTAAAAAAAAACAATTTGTGGTCACTTTGATTGACCTCGTTAGTACATGAAAGTAAAAATTGGGCTATAATCCTAGCCCTGTACTTTGGTGTCCAACAAAATGAGACCTCATGAAATTCACGTAAAAAAAAATGAGAAACATGTTGTGCAAGTTCCAATTATTCATAAAGTAACCAATTAAAAAAAAAACAATTTGTGGTTACTTTGATTGACCTCGTTAGTACATGAAAGTAAAAATTGGGCCATAAACCTAGCCCTGTACTTTGGTGTCCAACAAAATGAGACCTCATGAAATTCACGTAAAAAAATATGGGAAACATGTTGTGGAAGTTCCAATTATTCATAAAGTCACGAATTCAAAAATAATGCAATTTGTGGTCACTTTGATTGACCTCGTTAGTACATGAAAATAAAAATTGGGCCATAAACCTAGCCCTGTACTTTGGTGTCCAACAAAATGAGACCTTATGAAATTCACGTAAAAAGAAATGGGAAACATGTTGTGCAAGTTCCAATTATTCATAAAGTCACGAATTCAAAAATAATGCAATTTGTGGTCACTTTGATTGACCTCGTTAGTACATGAAAGTAAAAATTGGGCCATAAACCTAGCCCTGTACTTTGGTGTCCAATAAAATGAGACCTCATGAAATTCACGTAAAAAAAAATGGGAAACATGTTGTGCAAGTTCCAGTTATTCATAAAGTCACGAATTCAAAAATAATGCAATTTGTGATCACTTTGATTGACCTCGTTAGTATATGAAAGTAAAAATTGGGCCATAAACCTAGCCCTGTACTTTGGTGTCCAACAAAATGAGACCTCATGAAATTCACGTAAAAAGAAATGGGAAACATGTTGTGCCAGATCCAATTATTCATAAAGTAACCAATTCAAAAAAAACAATTTGTGGTCACTTTGATTGACCTCGTTAGTACATGAAAGTAAAAATTGGGCCATAAACCTAGCCCTGTACTTTGGTGTCCAACAAAATGAGACCTCATGAAATTCACGTAAAAAGAAATGGGAAACATGTTGTGCCAGATCCAATTATTCATAAAGTAACCAATTAAAAAAAAACAATTTGTGGTCACTTTGATTGACCTCGTTAGTACATGAAAGTAAAAATTGGGCTATAATCCTAGCCCTGTACTTTGGTGTCCAACAAAATGAGACCTCATGAAATTCACGTAAAAAAAAATGAGAAACATGTTGTGCAAGTTCCAATTATTCATAAAGTAACCAATTAAAAAAAAAACAATTTGTGGTTACTTTGATTGACCTCGTTAGTACATGAAAGTAAAAATTGGGCCATAAACCTAGCCCTGTACTTTGGTGTCCAACAAAATGAGACCTCATGAAATTCACGTAAAAAAATATGGGAAACATGTTGTGGAAGTTCCAATTATTCATAAAGTCACGAATTCAAAAATAATGCAATTTGTGGTCACTTTGATTGACCTCGTTAGTACATGAAAATAAAAATTGGGCCATAAACCTAGCCCTGTACTTTGGTGTCCAACAAAATGAGACCTTATGAAATTCACGTAAAAAGAAATGGGAAACATGTTGTGCAAGTTCCAATTATTCATAAAGTCACGAATTCAAAAATAATGCAATTTGTGGTCACTTTGATTGACCTCGTTAGTACATGAAAGTAAAAATTGGGCCATAAACCTAGCCCTGTACTTTGGTGTCCAATAAAATGAGACCTCATGAAATTCACGTAAAAAAAAATGGGAAACATGTTGTGCAAGTTCCAGTTATTCATAAAGTCACGAATTCAAAAATAATGCAATTTGTGATCACTTTGATTGACCTCGTTAGTATATGAAAGTAAAAATTGGGCCATAAACCTAGCCCTGTACTTTGGTGTCCAACAAAATGAGACCTCATGAAATTCACGTAAAAAGAAATGGGAAACATGTTGTGCCAGATCCAATTATTCATAAAGTAACCAATTCAAAAAAAACAATTTGTGGTCACTTTGATTGACCTCGTTAGTACATGAAAGTAAAAATTGGGCCATAAACCTAGCCCTGTACTTTGGTGTCCAACAAAATGAGACCTCATGAAATTCACGTAAAAAGAAATGGGAAACATGTTGTGCAAGTTCCAATTATTCATAAAGTCACGAATTCAAAAATAATGCAATTTGTGGTCACTTTGATTGACCTCGTTAGTACATGAAAGTAAAAATTGGGCCATAAACCTAGCCCTGTACTTTGGTGTCCAACAAAATGAGACCTCATGAAATTCACGTAAAAAAAAATGGGAAACATGTTGTGCAAGTTCCAGTTATTCATAAAGTCACGAATTCAAAAATAATGCAATTTGTGATCACTTTGATTGACCTCGTTAGTATATGAAAGTAAAAATTGGGCCATAAACCTAGCCCTGTACTTTGGTGTCCAACAAAATGAGACCTCATGAAATTCACGTAAAAAGAAATGGGAAACATGTTGTGCAAGATCCAATTATTCATAAAGTAACCAATTCAAAAATAATGCAATTTGTGGTCACTTTGATTGACCTCGTTAGTACATGAAAGTAAAAATTGGGCCATAAACCTAGCCCTGTACTTTGGTGTCCAATAAAATGAGACCTCATGAAATTCACGTAAAAAAAAATGGGAAACATGTTG
Organism: Climacium dendroides; assembly: GCA_950106755.1. NCBI lineage: Eukaryota > Viridiplantae > Streptophyta > Bryopsida > Hypnales > Climaciaceae > Climacium > Climacium dendroides. The sequence continues at coordinate 1,392,858 of CATNNA010000004.1, read as the reverse complement.
TGCAAGTTCCAGTTATTCATAAAGTCACGAATTCAAAAATAATGCAATTTGTGATCACTTTGATTGACCTCGTTAGTATATGAAAGTAAAAATTGGGCCATAAACCTAGCCCTGTACTTTGGTGTCCAACAAAATGAGACCTCATGAAATTCACGTAAAAAGAAATGGGAAACATGTTGTGCCAGATCCAATTATTCATAAAGTAACCAATTCAAAAAAAACAATTTGTGGTCACTTTGATTGACCTCGTTAGTACATGAAAGTAAAAATTGGGCCATAAACCTAGCCCTGTACTTTGGTGTCCAACAAAATGAGACCTCATGAAATTCACGTAAAAAGAAATGGGAAACATGTTGTGCCAGATCCAATTATTCATAAAGTAACCAATTAAAAAAAAACAATTTGTGGTCACTTTGATTGACCTCGTTAGTACATGAAAGTAAAAATTGGGCTATAATCCTAGCCCTGTACTTTGGTGTCCAACAAAATGAGACCTCATGAAATTCACGTAAAAAAAAATGAGAAACATGTTGTGCAAGTTCCAATTATTCATAAAGTAACCAATTAAAAAAAAAACAATTTGTGGTTACTTTGATTGACCTCGTTAGTACATGAAAGTAAAAATTGGGCCATAAACCTAGCCCTGTACTTTGGTGTCCAATAAAATGAGACCTCATGAAATTCACGTTAAAAAAAATGGGAAACATGTTGTGCAAGTTCCAGTTATTCATAAAGTCACGAATTCAAAAATAATGCAATTTGTGATCACTTTGATTGACCTCGTTAGTATATGAAAGTAAAAATTGGGCCATAAACCTAGCCCTGTACTTTGGTGTCCAACAAAATGAGACCTCATGAAATTCACGTAAAAAGAAATGGGAAACATGTTGTGCCAGATCCAATTATTCATAAAGTAACCAATTCAAAAAAAACAATTTGTGGTCACTTTGATTGACCTCGTTAGTACATGAAAGTAAAAATTGGGCCATAAACCTAGCCCTGTACTTTGGTGTCCAACAAAATGAGACCTCATGAAATTCACGTAAAAAGAAATGGGAAACATGTTGTGCAAGTTCCAATTATTCATAAAGTCACGAATTCAAAAATAATGCAATTTGTGGTCACTTTGATTGACCTCGTTAGTACATGAAAGTAAAAATTGGGCCATAAACCTAGCCCTGTACTTTGGTGTCCAACAAAATGAGACCTCATGAAATTCACGTAAAAAAAAATGGGAAACATGTTGTGCAAGTTCCAGTTATTCATAAAGTCACGAATTCAAAAATAATGCAATTTGTGATCACTTTGATTGACCTCGTTAGTATATGAAAGTAAAAATTGGGCCATAAACCTAGCCCTGTACTTTGGTGTCCAACAAAATGAGACCTCATGAAATTCACGTAAAAAGAAATGGGAAACATGTTGTGCAAGATCCAATTATTCATAAAGTAACCAATTCAAAAATAATGCAATTTGTGGTCACTTTGATTGACCTCGTTAGTACATGAAAGTAAAAATTGGGCCATAAACCTAGCCCTGTACTTTGATGTCCAACAAAATGTAACCTCATGAAATTCACGTAAAAAAAAATGGGAAACATGTTGTGCAAGTTCCAATTATTCATAAAGTCACGAATTCAAAAATAATGCAATTTGTGATCACTTTGATTGACCTCGTTAGTACATGAAAGTAAAAATTGGGCCATAAACCTAGCCCTGTACTTTGGTGTCCAACAAAATGAGACCTCATGAAATTCACGTAAAAAAATATGGGAAACATGTTGTGCAAGTTCCAATTATTCATAAAGTCACGAATTCAAAAATAATGCAATTTGTGGTCACTTTGATTGACCTCGTTAGTATATGAAAGTAAAAATTGGGCCATAAACCTAGCCCTGTACTTTGGTGTCCAACAAAATGAGACCTCATGAAATTCACGTAAAAAGAAATGGGAAACATGTTGTGCAAGTTCCAATTATTCATAAAGTCACGAATTCAAAAATAATGCAATTTGTGGTCACTTTGATTGACCTCGTTAGTACATGAAAGTAAAAATTGGGCCATAAACCTAGCCCTGTACTTTGGTGTCCAATAAAATGAGACCTCATGAAATTCACGTAAAAAAAAATGAGAAACATGTTGTGCAAGTTCCAATTATTCATAAAGTAACCAATTAAAAAAAAAACAATTTGTGGTTACTTTGATTGACCTCGTTAGTACATGAAAGTAAAAATTGGGCCATAAACCTAGCCCTGTACTTTGGTGTCCAACAAAATGAGACCTCATGAAATTCACGTAAAAAAATATGGGAAACATGTTGTGGAAGTTCCAATTATTCATAAAGTCACGAATTCAAAAATAATGCAATTTGTGGTCACTTTGATTGACCTCGTTAGTACATGAAAATAAAAATTGGGCCATAAACCTAGCCCTGTACTTTGGTGTCCAACAAAATGAGACCTCATGAAATTCACGTAAAAAAATATGGGAAACATGTTGTGCAAGTTCCAATTATTCATAAAGTCACGAATTCAAAAATAATGCAATTTGTGGTCACTTTGATTGACCTCGTTAGTATATGAAAGTAAAAATTGGGCCATAAACCTAGCCCTGTACTTTGGTGTCCAACAAAATGAGACCTCATGAAATTCACGTAAAAAGAAATGGGAAACATGTTGTGCCAGATCCAATTATTCATAAAGTAACCAATTAAAAAAAAACAATTTGTGGTCACTTTGATTGACCTCGTTAGTACATGAAAGTAAAAATTGGGCTATAATCCTAGCCCTGTACTTTGGTGTCCAACAAAATGAGACCTCATGAAATTCACGTAAAAAAAAATGAGAAACATGTTGTGCAAGTTCCAATTATTCATAAAGTAACCAATTAAAAAAAAAACAATTTGTGGTTACTTTGATTGACCTCGTTAGTACATGAAAGTAAAAATTGGGCCATAAACCTAGCCCTGTACTTTGGTGTCCAACAAAATGAGACCTCATGAAATTCACGTAAAAAAATATGGGAAACATGTTGTGGAAGTTCCAATTATTCATAAAGTCACGAATTCAAAAATAATGCAATTTGTGGTCACTTTGATTGACCTCGTTAGTACATGAAAATAAAAATTGGGCCATAAACCTAGCCCTGTACTTTGGTGTCCAACAAAATGAGACCTTATGAAATTCACGTAAAAAGAAATGGGAAACATGTTGTGCAAGTTCCAATTATTCATAAAGTCACGAATTCAAAAATAATGCAATTTGTGGTCACTTTGATTGACCTCGTTAGTACATGAAAGTAAAAATTGGGCCATAAACCTAGCCCTGTACTTTGGTGTCCAATAAAATGAGACCTCATGAAATTCACGTAAAAAAAAATGGGAAACATGTTGTGCAAGTTCCAGTTATTCATAAAGTCACGAATTCAAAAATAATGCAATTTGTGATCACTTTGATTGACCTCGTTAGTATATGAAAGTAAAAATTGGGCCATAAACCTAGCCCTGTACTTTGGTGTCCAACAAAATGAGACCTCATGAAATTCACGTAAAAAGAAATGGGAAACATGTTGTGCCAGATCCAATTATTCATAAAGTAACCAATTCAAAAAAAACAATTTGTGGTCACTTTGATTGACCTCGTTAGTACATGAAAGTAAAAATTGGGCCATAAACCTAGCCCTGTACTTTGGTGTCCAACAAAATGAGACCTCATGAAATTCACGTAAAAAGAAATGGGAAACATGTTGTGCCAGATCCAATTATTCATAAAGTAACCAATTAAAAAAAAACAATTTGTGGTCACTTTGATTGACCTCGTTAGTACATGAAAGTAAAAATTGGGCTATAATCCTAGCCCTGTACTTTGGTGTCCAACAAAATGAGACCTCATGAAATTCACGTAAAAAAAAATGAGAAACATGTTGTGCAAGTTCCAATTATTCATAAAGTAACCAATTAAAAAAAAAACAATTTGTGGTTACTTTGATTGACCTCGTTAGTACATGAAAGTAAAAATTGGGCCATAAACCTAGCCCTGTACTTTGGTGTCCAACAAAATGAGACCTCATGAAATTCACGTAAAAAAATATGGGAAACATGTTGTGGAAGTTCCAATTATTCATAAAGTCACGAATTCAAAAATAATGCAATTTGTGGTCACTTTGATTGACCTCGTTAGTACATGAAAATAAAAATTGGGCCATAAACCTAGCCCTGTACTTTGGTGTCCAACAAAATGAGACCTTATGAAATTCACGTAAAAAGAAATGGGAAACATGTTGTGCAAGTTCCAATTATTCATACAGTCACGAATTCAAAAATAATGCAATTTGTGGTCACTTTGATTGACCTCGTTAGTACATGAAAGTAAAAATTGGGCCATAAACCTAGCCCTGTACTTTGGTGTCCAATAAAATGAGACCTCATGAAATTCACGTAAAAAAAAATGGGAAACATGTTGTGCAAGTTCCAGTTATTCATAAAGTCACGAATTCAAAAATAATGCAATTTGTGATCACTTTGATTGACCTCGTTAGTATATGAAAGTAAAAATTGGGCCATAAACCTAGCCCTGTACTTTGGTGTCCAACAAAATGAGACCTCATGAAATTCACGTAAAAAGAAATGGGAAACATGTTGTGCCAGATCCAATTATTCATAAAGTAACCAATTCAAAAAAAACAATTTGTGGTCACTTTGATTGACCTCGTTAGTACATGAAAGTAAAAATTGGGCCATAAACCTAGCCCTGTACTTTGGTGTCCAACAAAATGAGACCTCATGAAATTCACGTAAAAAGAAATGGGAAACATGTTGTGCAAGTTCCAATTATTCATAAAGTCACGAATTCAAAAATAATGCAATTTGTGGTCACTTTGATTGACCTCGTTAGTACATGAAAGTAAAAATTGGGCCATAAACCTAGCCCTGTACTTTGGTGTCCAACAAAATGAGACCTCATGAAATTCACGTAAAAAAAAATGGGAAACATGTTGTGCAAGTTCCAGTTATTCATAAAGTCACGAATTCAAAAATAATGCAATTTGTGATCACTTTGATTGACCTCGTTAGTATATGAAAGTAAAAATTGGGCCATAAACCTAGCCCTGTACTTTGGTGTCCAACAAAATGAGACCTCATGAAATTCACGTAAAAAGAAATGGGAAACATGTTGTGCCAGATCCAATTATTCATAAAGTAACCAATTAAAAAAAAACAATTTGTGGTCACTTTGATTGACCTCGTTAGTACATGAACGTAAAAATTGGGCCATAAACCTAGCCCTGTACTTTGGTGTCCAACAAAATGAGACCTCATGAAATTCACGTAAAAAAAAATGAGAAACATGTTGTGCAAGTTCCAATTATTCATAAAGTAACCAATTAAAAAAAAAACAATTTGTGGTTACTTTGATTGACCTCGTTAGTACATGAAAGTAAAAATTGGGCCATAAACCTAGCCCTGTACTTTGGTGTCCAACAAAATGAGACCTCATGAAATTCACGTAAAAAAATATGGGAAACATGTTGTGGAAGTTCCAATTATTCATAAAGTCACGAATTCAAAAATAATGCAATTTGTGGTCACTTTGATTGACCTCGTTAGTACATGAAAGTAAAAATTGGGCCATAAACCTAGCCCTGTACTTTGGTGTCCAACAAAATGAGACCTTATGAAATTCACGTAAAAAGAAATGGGAAACATGTTGTGCAAGTTCCAATTATTCATAAAGTCACGAATTCAAAAATAATGCAATTTGTGGTCACTTTGATTGACCTCGTTAGTACATGAAAGTAAAAATTGGGCCATAAACCTAGCCCTGTACTTTGGTGTCCAATAAAATGAGACCTCATGAAATTCACGTAAAAAAAAATGGGAAACATGTTGTGCAAGTTCCAGTTATTCATAAAGTCACGAATTCAAAAATAATGCAATTTGTGATCACTTTGATTGACCTCGTTAGTATATGAAAGTAAAAATTGGGCCATAAACCTAGCCCTGTACTTTGGTGTCCAACAAAATGAGACCTCATGAAATTCACGTAAAAAGAAATGGGAAACATGTTGTGCCAGATCCAATTATTCATAAAGTAACCAATTAAAAAAAAACAATTTGTGGTCACTTTGATTGACCTCGTTAGTACATGAAAGTAAAAATTGGGCCATAAACCTAGCCCTGTACTTTGGTGTCCAACAAAATGAGACCTCATGAAATTCACGTAAAAAGAAATGGGAAACATGTTGTGCAAGTTCCAATTATTCATAAAGTCACGAATTCAAAAATAATGCAATTTGTGGTCACTTTGATTGACCTCGTTAGTACATGAAAGTAAAAATTGGGCCATAAACCTAGCCCTGTACTTTGGTGTCCAACAAAATGAGACCTCATGAAATTCACGTAAAAAAAAATGGGAAACATGTTGTGCAAGTTCCAGTTATTCATAAAGTCACGAATTCAAAAATAATGCAATTTGTGATCACTTTGATTGACCTCGTTAGTATATGAAAGTAAAAATTGGGCCATAAACCTAGCCCTGTACTTTGGTGTCCAACAAAATGAGACCTCATGAAATTCACGTAAAAAGAAATGGGAAACATGTTGTGCCAGATCCAATTATTCATAAAGTAACCAATTAAAAAAAAACAATTTGTGGTCACTTTGATTGACCTCGTTAGTACATGAACGTAAAAATTGGGCCATAAACCTAGCCCTGTACTTTGGTGTCCAACAAAATGAGACCTCATGAAATTCACGTAAAAAGAAATGGGAAACATGTTGTGCAAGTTCCAATTATTCATAAAGTCACGAATTCAAAAATAATGCAATTTGTGGTCACTTTGATTGACCTCGTTAGTACATGAAAGTAAAAATTGGGCCATAAACCTAGCCCTGTACTTCGGTGTCCAACAAAATGAGACCTCATGAAATTCACGTAAAAAAAAATGGGAAACATGTTGTGCAAGTTCCAGTTATTCATAAAGTCACGAATTCAAAAATAATGCAATTTGTGATCACTTTGATTGACCTCGTTAGTATATGAAAGTAAAAATTGGGCCATAAACCTAGCCCTGTACTTTGGTGTCCAACAAAATGAGACCTCATGAAATTCACGTAAAAAGAAATGGGAAACATGTTGTGCCAGATCCAATTATTCATAAAGTAACCAATTAAAAAAAAACAATTTGTGGTCACTTTGATTGACCTCGTTAGTACATGAAAGTAAAAATTGGGCCATAAACCTAGCCCTGTACTTTGGTGTCCAACAAAATGAGACCTCATGAAATTCACGTAAAAAAAAATGAGAAACATGTTGTGCAAGTTCCAATTATTCATAAAGTAACCAATTAAAAAAAAAACAATTTGTGGTTACTTTGATTGACCTCGTTAGTACATGAAAGTAAAAATTGGGCCATAAACCTAGCCCTGTACTTTGGTGTCCAACAAAATGAGACCTCATGAAATTCACGTAAAAAAATATGGGAAACATGTTGTGGAAGTTCCAATTATTCATAAAGTCACGAATTCGAAAATAATGCAATTTGTGGTCACTTTGATTGACCTCGTTAGTACATGAAAGTAAAAATTGGGCCATAAACCTAGCCCTGTACTTTGGTGTCCAACAAAATGAGACCTTATGAAATTCACGTAAAAAGAAATGGGAAACATGTTGTGCAAGTTCCAATTATTCATAAAGTCACGAATTCAAAAATAATGCAATTTGTGGTCACTTTGATTGACCTCGTTAGTACATGAAAGTAAAAATTGGGCCATAAACCTAGCCCTGTACTTTGGTGTCCAATAAAATGAGACCTCATGAAATTCACGTAAAAAAAAATGGGAAACATGTTGTGCAAGTTCCAGTTATTCATAAAGTCACGAATTCAAAAATAATGCAATTTGTGATCACTTTGATTGACCTCGTTAGTACATGAAAGTAAAAATTGGGCCATAAACCTAGCCCTGTACTTTGGTGTCCAACAAAATGAGACCTCATGAAATTCACGTAAAAAGAAATGGGAAACATGTTGTGCCAGATCCAATTATTCATAAAGTAACCAATTAAAAAAAAACAATTTGTGGTCACTTTGATTGACCTCGTTAGTACATGAAAGTAAAAATTGGGCCATAAACCTAGCCCTGTACTTTGGTGTCCAACAAAATAAGACCTCATGAAGTTCACGTAAGCAGGAATGGGAAACATGTTGTGCAAGATCCAATTATTCATAAAGTAACCAATTCAAAAAAAAACAATTTGTGGTCACTTTGATTGACCTCGTTAGTACATGAAAGTAAAAATTGGGCCATAAACCTAGCCCTGTCCTTTGATGTCCAACAAAATGTAACCTCATGAAATTCACGTAAAAAAAAATGGGAAACATGTTGTGCAAGTTCCAATTATTCATAAAGTCACGAATTCAAAAATAATGCAATTTGTGGTCACTTTGATTGACCTCGTTAGTACATGAAAGTAAAAATTGGGCCATAAACCTAGCCCTGTACTTTGGTGTCCAACAAAATGAGACCTCATGAAATTCACGTAAAAAAAAATGGGAAACATGTTGTGCAAGTTCCAATTATTCATAAAGTCACGAATTCAAAAAAAAACAATTTGTGATCACTTTGATTGACCCCGTTAGTACATGAAAGTAAAAATTGGGCTATAGACCTAGCCCTGTACTTTGGTGTCCAACAAAATGAGACCTTATGAAATTCACGTAAAAAGAAATGGGAAACATGTTGTGCAAGTTCCAATTATTCATAAAGTCACGAATTCAAAAATAATGCAATTTGTGGTCACTTTGATTGACCTCGTTAGTACATGAAAGTTAAAATTGGGCCATAAACCTAGCCCTGTACTTTGGTGTCCAATAAAATGAGACCTCATGAAATTCACGTAAAAAAAAATGGGAAACATGTTGTGCAAGTTCCAGTTATTCATAAAGTCACGAATTCAAAAATAATGCAATTTGTGATCACTTTGATTGACCTCGTTAGTACATGAAAGTAAAAATTGGGCCATAAACCTAGCCCTGTACTTTGGTGTCCAACAAAATGAGACCTCATGAAATTCACGTAAAAAGAAATGGGAAACATGTTGTGCCAGATCCAATTATTCATAAAGTAACCAATTAAAAAAAAACAATTTGTGGTCACTTTGATTGACCTCGTTAGTACATGAAAGTAAAAATTGGGCCATAAACCTAGCCCTGTACTTTGGTGTCCAACAAAATAAGACCTCATGAAGTTCACGTAAGCAGGAATGGGAAACATGTTGTGCAAGATCCAATTATTCATAAAGTAACCAATTCAAAAAAAAACAATTTGTGGTCACTTTGATTGACCTCGTTAGTACATGAAAGTAAAAATTGGGCCATAAACCTAGCCCTGTCCTTTGATGTCCAACAAAATGTAACCTCATGAAATTCACGTAAAAAAAAATGGGAAACATGTTGTGCAAGTTCCAATTATTCATAAAGTCACGAATTCAAAAATAATGCAATTTGTGGTCACTTTGATTGACCTCGTTAGTACATGAAAGTAAAAATTGGGCCATAAACCTAGCCCTGTACTTTGGTGTCCAACAAAATGAGACCTCATGAAATTCACGTAAAAAAAAATGGGAAACATGTTGTGCAAGTTCCAATTATTCATAAAGTCACGAATTCAAAAAAAAACAATTTGTGATCACTTTGATTGACCCCGTTAGTACATGAAAGTAAAAATTGGGCTATAGACCTAGCCCTGTACTTTGGTGTCCAACAAAATGAGACCTTATGAAATTCACGTAAAAAGAAATGGGAAACATGTTGTGCAAGTTCCAATTATTCATAAAGTCACGAATTCAAAAATAATGCAATTTGTGGTCACTTTGATTGACCTCGTTAGTACATGAAAGTTAAAATTGGGCCATAAACCTAGCCCTGTACTTTGGTGTGCAATAAAAGGAGACCTCATGAAATTCACGTAAAAAGAAATGGGAAACATGTTGTGCAAGTTCCAATTATTCATAAAGTCACGAATTCAAAAAAAAACAATTTGTGATCACTTTGATTGACCCCGTTAGTACATGAAAGTAAAAATTGGGCTATAAACCTAGCCTTGTACTTTGGTGTCCAACAAAATGAGACCTTCTGAAATTCACGTAAAAAGAAATGGGAAACATGTTGTGCAAGATCCAATTATTCATAAAGTCACGAATTCAAAAAAAAACAATTTGTGGTCACTTTGATTGACCTCGTTAGTACATGAAAGTAAAAATTGGGCCATAAACCTAGCCCTGTACTTTGGTGTCCAACAAAATGAGACCTCATGAAATTCACGTAAAAAAATATGGGAAACATGTTGTGCAAGTTCCAATTATTCATAAAGTCACGAATTCAAAAATAATGCAATTTGTGGTCACTTTGATTGACCTCGTTAGTACATGAAAGTAAAAATTGGGCCATAAACCTAGCCCTGTACTTTGGTGTCCAATAAAATGAGACCTCATGAAATTCACGTAAAAAGAAATGGGAAACATGTTGTGCAAGTTCCAATTATTCATAAAGTAACCAATTGAAAAAAAAACAATTTGTGGTCACTTTGATTGACCTCATTAGTGCATGAAAGTAAAAATTGGGCCATAAACCTAGCCCTGTACTTTGGTGTCCAACAAAATGAGACCTCATGAAGTTCACGTAAAAAAAATGGGAAACATGTTGTGCAAGATCCAATTATTCATAAAGTAACCAATTCAAAAAAAGACAATTTGTGGTCACTTTGATTGACCTCGTTAGTACATGAAAGTAAAAATTGGGCCATAAACCTAGCCCTGTACTTTGATGTCCAACAAAATGTAACCTCATGAAATTCACGTAAAAAAAAATGGGAAACATGTTGTGCAAGTTCCAATTATTCATAAAGTCACGAATTCAAAAAAAAACAATTTGTGATCACTTTGATTGACCTCGTTAGTACATGAAAGTAAAAATTGGGCTATAAACCTAGCCCTGTACTTTGGTGTCCAACAAAATGAGACCTCATGGAATTCACGTAAAAAAATATGGGAAACATGTTGTGCAAGTTCCAATTATTCATAAAGTCACGAATTCAAAAATAATGCAATTTGTGGTCACTTTGATTGACCTCGTTAGTACATGAAAGTAAAAATTGGGCCATAAACCTAGCCCTGTACTTTGGTGTCCAATAAAATGAGACCTCATGAAATTCACGTAAAAAGAAATGGGAAACATGTTGTGCAAGATCCAATTATTCATAAAGTAACCAATTCAAAAAAAAACAATTTGTGGTCACTTTGATTGACCTCGTTAGTACATGAAAGTAAAAATTGGGCCATAAACCTAGCCCTGTACTTTGATGTCCAACAAAATGTAACCTCATGAAATTCACGTAAAAAAATATGGGAAACATGTTGTGCAAGTTCCAATTATTCATAAAGTCACGAATTCAAAAAAAAACAATTTGTGATCACTTTGATTGACCTCGTTAGTACATGAAAGTAAAAATTGGGCTATAAACCTAGCCCTGTACTTTGGTGTCCAACAAAATGAGACCTCATGAAATTCACGTAAAAAAATATGGGAAACATGTTGTGCAAGTTCCAATTATTCATAAAGTCACGAATTCAAAAATAATGCAATTTGTGGTCACTTTGATTGACCTCGTTAGTACATGAAAGTAAAAATTGGGCCATAAACCTAGCCCTGTACTTTGGTGTCCAATAAAATGAGACCTCATGAAATTCACGTAAAAAGAAATGGGAAACATGTTGTGCAAGATCCAATTATTCATAAAGTAACCAATTCAAAAAAAAACAATTTGTGGTCACTTTGATTGACCTCGTTAGTACATGAAAGTAAAAATTGGGCCATAAACCTAGCCCTGTACTTTGGTGTCCAACAAAATGAGACCTCATGAAGTTCACGTAAAAAGGAATGGGAAACATGTTTTGCAAGATCCAATTATTCATAAAGTAACCAATTAAAAAAAACAATTTGTGGTCACTTTGATTGACCTCGTTAGTACATGAAAGTAAAAATTGGGCCATAAACCTAGCCCTGTACTTTGGTGTCCAATAAAATGAGACCTCATGAAACTCACGTAAAAAGAAATGGGAAACATGTTGTGCAAGATCCAATTATTCATAAAGTCACGAATTCAAAAAAAAACAATTTGTGATCACTTTGATTGACCTCGTTAGTACATGAAAGTACAAATTGGGCTATAAACCTAGCAATGTACTTTGGTATCCAACAAAATGAGACCTTATGAAATTCACGTAAAAAGATATGGGAAACATGTTGTGCAAGTTCCAATTATTCATAAAGTCACGAATTCAAAAATAATGCAATTTGTGGTCACTTTGATTGACCTCGTTAGTACATGAAAGTAAAAATTGGGCCATAAACCTAGCCCTGTACTTTGGTGTCCAATAAAATGAGACCTCATGAAACTCACGTAAAAAGAAATGGGAAACATGTTGTGCAAGATCCAATTATTCATAAAGTAACCAATTCAAAAAAAAACAATTTGTGGTCACTTTGATTGACCTCATTAGTACATGAAAGTAAAAATTGGGCCATAAACCTAGCCCTGTACTTTGGTGTCCAACAAAATGAGACCTCATGAAGTTCACGTAAAAAGGAATGGGAAACATGTTGTACAAGATCCAATTATTCATAAAGTAACCAATTAAAAAAAACAATTTGTGGTCACTTTGATTGACCTCGTTAGTACATGAAAGTAAAAATTGGGCCATAAACCTAGTCCTGTACTTTGATATCCAACAAAATGTAACCTCATGAAATTCACGTAAAAAAAAATGGGAAACATGTTGTGCAAGTTCCAATTATTCATAAAGTCACGAATTCAAAAAAAAACAATTTGTGATCACTTTCATTGACCTCGTTAGTACATGAAAGTAAAAATTGGGCTTTAAACCTAGCCCTGTACTTTGGTGTCCAACAAAATGAGACCTTATGAAATTCACGTAAAAAGAAATGGGAAACATGTTGTGCAAGTTCCAATTATTCATAAAGTCACGAATTCAAAAATAATGCTATTTGTGGTCACTTTGATTGACCTCGTTAGTACATGAAAGTAAAAATTGGGTTATAAACCTAGCCCTGTACTTTGGTGTCCAACAAAATGTAACCTCATGAAATTCACGTAAAAAAAAATGGGAAACATGTTGTGCAAGTTCCAATTATTCATAAAGTCACGAATTCAAAAATAATGCAATTTGTGGTCACTTTGATTGACCTCGTTAGTACATGAAAGTAAAAATTGGGCCATAAACCTAGCCCTGTACTTTGGTGTCCAACAAAATGAGACCTCATGAAATTCACGTAAAAAAAAATGGGAAACATGTTGTGCAAGTTCCAATTATTCATAAAGTCACGAATTCAAAAATAATGCAATTTGTGGTCACTTTGATTGACCTCGTTAGTACATGAAAGTAAAAATTGGGCCATAAACCTAGCCCTGTACTTTGGTGTCCAACAAAATGAGACCTCATGAAATTCACGTAAAAAAAAATGGGAAACATGTTGTGCAAGTTCCAATTATTCATAAAGTCACGAATTCAAAAAAAAACAATTTGTGATCACTTTGATTGACCTCGTTAGTACATGAAAGTAAAAATTGGGCTATAGACCTAGCCCTGTACTTTGGTGTCCAACAAAATGAGACCTTATGAAATTCACGTAAAAAGAAATGGGAAACATGTTGTGCAAGTTCCAATTATTCATAAAGTCACGAATTCAAAAATAATGCAATTTGTGGTCACTTTGATTGACCTCGTTAGTACATGAAAGTAAAAATTGGGCCATAAACCTAGCCCTGTACTTTGGTGTCCAATAAAAGGAGACCTCATGAAATTCACGTAAAAAGAAATGGGAAACATGTTGTGCAAGATCCAATTATTCATAAAGTAACCAATTCAAAAAAAAACAATTTGTGGTCACTTTGATTGACCTCGTTAGTACATGAAAGTAAAATTTGGGCCATAAACCTAGCCCTGTACTTTGGTGTCCAACAAAATGAGACCTCATGAAGTTCACGTAAAAAGGAATGGGAAACATGTTGTGCAAGTTCCAATTATTCATAAAGTCACGAATTCAAAAAAAAACAATTTGTGATCACTTTGATTGACCCCGTTAGTACATGAAAGTAAAAATTGGGCTATAAACCTAGCCTTGTACTTTGGTGTCCAACAAAATGAGACCTTCTGAAATTCACGTAAAAAGAAATGGGAAACATGTTGTGCAAGATCCAATTATTCATAAAGTCACGAATTCAAAAAAAAACAATTTGTGGTCACTTTGATTGACCTCGTTAGTACATGAAAGTAAAAATTGGGCCATAAACCTAGCCCTGTACTTTGGTGTCCAACAAAATGAGACCTCATGAAATTCACGTAAAAAAATATGGGAAACATGTTGTGCAAGTTCCAATTATTCATAAAGTCACGAATTCAAAAATAATGCAATTTGTGGTCACTTTGATTGACCTCGTTAGTACATGAAAGTAAAAATTGGGCCATAAACCTAGCCCTGTACTTTGGTGTCCAATAAAATGAGACCTCATGAAATTCACGTAAAAAGAAATGGGAAACATGTTGTGCAAGTTCCAATTATTCATAAAGTAACCAATTGAAAAAAAAACAATTTGTGGTCACTTTGATTGACCTCATTAGTACATGAAAGTAAAAATTGGGCCATAAACCTAGCCCTGTACTTTGGTGTCCAACAAAATGAGACCTCATGAAGTTCACGTAAAAAAAATGGGAAACATGTTGTGCAAGATCCAATTATTCATAAAGTAACCAATTAAAAAAAACAATTTGTGGTCACTTTGATTGACCACGTTAGTACATGAAAGTAAAAATTGGGCCATAAACCTAGCCCTGTACTTTGATGTCCAACAAAATGTAACCTCATGAAATTCACGTAAAAAAAAATGGGAAACATGTTGTGCAAGTTCCAATTATTCATAAAGTCACGAATTCAAAAAAAAACAATTTGTGATCACTTTGATTGACCTCGTTAGTACATGAAAGTAAAAATTGGGCCATAAACCTAGCCCTGTACTTTGGTGTCCAACAAAATGAGACCTCATGAAATTCACGTAAAAAAATATGGGAAACATGTTGTGCAAGTTCCAATTATTCATAAAGTCACGAATTCAAAAATAATGCAATTTGTGGTCACTTTGATTGACCTCGTTAGTACATGAAAGTAAAAATTGGGCCATAAACCTAGCCCTGTACTTTGGTGTCCAATAAAATGAGACCTCATGAAATTCACGTAAAAAGAAATGGGAAACATGTTGTGCAAGATCCAATTATTCATAAAGTAACCAATTCAAAAAAAAACAATTTGTGGTCACTTTGATTGACCTCGTTAGTACATGAAAGTAAAAATTGGGCCATAAACCTAGCCCTGTACTTTGGTGTCCAACAAAATGAGACTTTATGAAGTTGACGTAAAAAGGAATGGGAAACATGTTGTGCAAGATCCAATTATTCATAAAGTAACCAATTAAAAAAAACAATTTGTGGTCACTTTGATTGACCTCGTTAGTACATGAAAGTAAAAATTGGGCCATAAACCTAGCCCTGTACTTTGATGTCCAACAAAATGAGACCTTATGAAATTCACGTAAAAAAAAATGGGAAACATGTTGTGCAAGTTCCAATTATTCATAAAGTCACGAATTCAAAAAAAAACAATTTGTGATCACTTTGATTGACCTCGTTAGTACATGAAAGTACAAATTGGGCTATAAACCTAGCAATGTACTTTGGTGTCCAACAAAATGAGACCTTATGAAATTCACGTAAAAAGAAATGGGAAACATGTTGTGCAAGTTCCAATTATTCATAAATTCACGAATTCAAAAATAATGCTATTTGTGGTCACTTTGATTGACCTCGTTAGTACATGAAAGTAAAAATTGGGCCATAAACCTAGCCCTGTACTTTGGTGTCCAATAAAATGAGACCTCATGAAACTCACGTAAAAAGAAATGGGAAACATGTTGTGCAAGATCCAATTATTCATAAAGTAACCAATTCAAAAAAAAACAATTTGTGGTCACTTTGATTGACCTCATTAGTACATGAAAGTAAAAATTGGGCCATAAACCTAGCCCTGTACTTTGGTGTCCAACAAAATGAGACCTCATGAAGTTCACGTAAAAAGGAATGGGAAACATGTTGTACAAGATCCAATTATTCATAAAGTAACCAATTAAAAAAAACAATTTGTGGTCACTTTGATTGACCTCGTTAGTACATGAAAGTAAAAATTGGGCCATAAACCTAGTCCTGTACTTTGATATCCAACAAAATGTAACCTCATGAAATTCACGTAAAAAAAAATGGGAAACATGTTGTGCAAGTTCCAATTATTCATAAAGTCACGAATTCAAAAAAAAACAATTTGTGATCACTTTCATTGACCTCGTTAGTACATGAAAGTAAAAATTGGGCTTTAAACCTAGCCCTGTACTTTGGTGTCCAACAAAATGAGACCTTATGAAATTCACGTAAAAAGAAATGGGAAACATGTTGTGCAAGTTCCAATTATTCATAAAGTCACGAATTCGAAAATAATGCTATTTGTGGTCACTTTGATTGACCTCGTTAGTACATGAAAGTAAAAATTGGGCCATAAACCTAGCCCTGTACTTTGATGTCCAACAAAATATAACCTCATGAAATTCACGTAAAAAAAAATGGGAAACATGTTGTGCAAGTTCCAATTATTCATAAAGTCACGAATTCAAAAATAATGCAATTTGTGGTCACTTTGATTGACCTCGTTAGTACATGAAAGTAAAAATTGGGCTATAAACCTAGCCCTGTACTTTGGTGTCCAACAAAATGAGACCTCATGAAATTCACGTAAAAAAAAATGGGAAACATGTTGTGCAAGTTCCAATTATTCATAAAGTCACGAATTCAAAAATAATGCAATTTGTGATCACTTTGATTGACCTCGTTAGTACATGAAAGTAAAAATTTGGCCATAAACCTAGCCCTGTACGTTGGTGTCCAACAAAATGAGACCTCATGAAATTCACGTAAAAAGAAATGGGAAACATGTTGTGCAAGATCCAATTATTCATAAAGTAACCAATTCAAAAAAAAACAATTTGTGCTCACTTTGATTGACCTCGTTAGCACATGAAAGTAAAAATTGGGCCATAAACATAGCCCTGTACTTTGGTGTCCAACAAAATGAGACCTCATGAAGTTCACGTAAAAAGGAATGGGAAACATGTTGTACAAGATCCAATTATTCATAAAGTAACCAATTAAAAAAAAACAATTACTGGTCACTTTGATTGACCTCATTAGTACATGAAAGTGAATATTGGGCCATAAACCTAGCCCTGTACTTTGGTGTCCAACAAAATGAGACCTCATGAAATTCACGTAAAAAAAAATGGGAAACATGTTGTGCAAGTTCCAATTATTCATAAAGTCACGAATTCAAAAAAAAACAATTTGTGATCACTTTGATTGACCTCGTTAGTACATGAAAGTAAAAATTGGGCTATAATCCTATCCCTGTACTTTGGTGTCCAACAAAATGAGACCTCATGAAATTCACGTAAAAAAAAATGGGAAACATGTTGTGCAAGTTCCAATTATTCATAAAGTCACGAATTCAAAAAAAAACAATTTGTGATCACTTTGATTGACCTCGTTAGTACATGAAAGTAAAAATTGGGCCATAAACCTAGCCCTATACTTTGGTGTCCAACAAAGTGAGACCTCATGAAATTCACGTAAAGAAAAGTGGGAAACATGTAGTGCAAGATCCAATTATTCATAAAGTAACCAATTAAAAAAAAAAAAAATTATGGTCACTTTGATTGACCTCATTAGTACATGAAAGTAAAAATTGGGCCATAAACCTAGCCCTGTACTTTGGTGTCCAACAAAATGAGACCTCATGAAATTCACGTAAAAAAAAATGGGAAACATGTTGTGCAAGATCCAATTATTCATAAAGTAACCAATTCAAAAAAAAACAATTTGTGCTCACTTTGATTGACCTCGTTAGTACATGAAAGTAAAAATTGGGCCATAAACCTAGCCCTGTACTTTGGTGTCCAACAAAATGAGACCTCATGAAATTCACGTAAAACGAAATGGGAAACATGTTGTGCAAGATCCAATTATTCATAAAGTAACCAATTCAAAAAAAAACAATTTGTGGTCACTTTGATTGACCTCATTAGAACATGAAAGTGAAAATTGGGCCATAAACCTAGCCCTGTACTTTGGTGTCCAACAAAATGAAACCTCATGAAATTCACGTAAAAAGGAATGGGAAACATGTTGTGCAAGATCCAATTATTCATAAAGTAACCAATTCAAAAAAAAACAATTTGTGCTCACTTTGATTGACCTCGTTAGCACATGAAAGTAAAAATTGGGCCATAAACCTAGCCCTGTACTTTGGTGTCCAACAAAATGAGACCTCATGAAATTCACGTAAAAAGGAATGGGAAACATGTTGTGCAAGATCCAATTATTCATAAAGTAACCAATTAAAAAAAAACAATTTGTGGTCACTTTGATTGACCTCGTTAGTACATGAAAGTAAAAATTGGGCCATAAACCTAGCCCTGTACTTTGATGTCCAACAAAATGTAACCTCATGAAATTCACGTAAAAAAAAATGGGAAACATGTTGTGCAAGATCCAATTATTCATAAAGTAACCAATTCAAAAAAAAACAATTTGTGATCACTTTGATTGACCTCGTTAGTACATGAAAGTAGAAATTGGGCCATAAACCTAGCCCTGTACTTTGGTGTCCAACAAAATGAGACCTCATGAAATTCACGTAAAAAGAAATGGGAAACATGTTGTGCGAGATCCAATTATTCATAAAGTAACCAATTCAAAAAAAAACAATTTGTGGTCACTTTGATTGACCTCATTAGTACATGAAAGTTAAAATTGGGCCATAAACCTAGCCCTGTACTTTGGTGTCCAACAAAATGAGACCTCATGAAGTTCACGTAAAAAGGAATGGGAAACATGTTGTGCAAGATCCAATTATTCATAAAGTAACCAATTCAAAAAAAAACAATTTGTGATCACTTTGATTGACCTCGTTAGTACATGAAAGTAAAAATTGGGCCATAAACCTAGTCCTGTACTTTGGTGTCCAACAAAATGGAACCTCATGAAATTCACGTAAAAGAAAATGGGAAACATGTTGTGCAAGTTCCAATTATTCATAAAGTAACCAATTCAAAAAAAAACAATTTGTGATCACTTTGATTGACCTCGTTAGTACATGAAAGTAAAAATTGGGCCATAAACCTAGCCCTATACTTTGGTGTCCAACAAAGTGAGACCTCATGAAATTCACGTAAAGAAAAGTGGGAAACATGTTGTGCAAGATCCAATTATTCATAAAGTAACCAATTAAAAAAAAAAAAAATTGTGGTCACTTTGATTGACCTCATTAGTACATGAAAGTGAAAATTGGGCCATAAACCTAGCCCTGTACTTTGGTGTCCAACAAAATGTAACCTCATGAAATTCACGTAAAAAAAAATGGGAAACATGTTGTGCAAGTTCCAATTATTCATAAAGTCACGAATTCAAAAAAAAACAATTTGTGATCACTTTGATTGACCCCGTTAGTACATGAAAGTAAAAATTGGGCTATAAACCTAGCCCTGTACTTTGGTGTCCAACAAAATGAGACCTTATGAAATTCACGTAAAAAGAAATGGGAAACATGTTGTGCAAGATCCAATTATTCATAAAGTAACCAATTCAAAAAAAAACAATTTGTGGTCACTTTGATTGACCTCATTAGAACATGAAAGTGAAAATTGGGCTATAAACCTAGCCCTGTACTTTGGTGTCCAACAAAATGAGACCTCATGAAGTTCACGTAAAAAGGAATGGGAAACATGTTGTGCAAGATCCAATTATTCATAAAGTAACCAATTCAAAAAAAAACAATTTGTGATCACTTTGATTGACCTCGTTAGTACATGAAAGTAGAAATTGGGCCATAAACCTAGCCCTGTACTTTGGTGTCCAACAAAATGAGACCTCATGAAATTCACGTAAAAAGAAATGGGAAACATGTTGTGCGAGATCCAATTATTCATAAAGTAACCAATTCAAAAAAAAACAATTTGTGGTCACTTTGATTGACCTCATTAGTACATGAAAGTTAAAATTGGGCCATAAACCTAGCCCTGTACTTTGGTGTCCAACAAAATGAGACCTCATGAAGTTCACGTAAAAAGGAATGGGAAACATGTTGTGCAAGATCCAATTATTCATAAAGTAACCAATTCAAAAAAAAACAATTTGTGATCACTTTGATTGACCTCGTTAGTACATGAAAGTAAAAATTGGGCCATAAACCTAGTCCTGTACTTTGGTGTCCAACAAAATGGAACCTCATGAAATTCACGTAAAAGAAAATGGGAAACATGTTGTGCAAGTTCCAATTATTCATAAAGTAACCAATTCAAAAAAAAACAATTTGTGATCACTTTGATTGACCTCGTTAGTACATGAAAGTAAAAATTGGGCCATAAACCTAGCCCTATACTTTGGTGTCCAACAAAGTGAGACCTCATGAAATTCACGTAAAGAAAAGTGGGAAACATGTTGTGCAAGATCCAATTATTCATAAAGTAACCAATTAAAAAAAAAAAAAATTGTGGTCACTTTGATTGACCTCATTAGTACATGAAAGTGAAAATTGGGCCATAAACCTAGCCCTGTACTTTGGTGTCCAACAAAATGTAACCTCATGAAATTCACGTAAAAAAAAATGGGAAACATGTTGTGCAAGTTCCAATTATTCATAAAGTCACGAATTCAAAAAAAAACAATTTGTGATCACTTTGATTGACCCCGTTAGTACATGAAAGTAAAAATTGGGCTATAAACCTAGCCCTGTACTTTGGTGTCCAACAAAATGAGACCTTATGAAATTCACGTAAAAAGAAATGGGAAACATGTTGTGCAAGATCCAATTATTCATAAGGTAACCAATTCAAAAAAAAACAATTTGTGGTCACTTTGATTGACCTCATTAGAACATGAAAGTGAAAATTGGGCTATAAACCTAGCCCTGTACTTTGGTGTCCAACAAAATGAGACCTCATGAAGTTCACGTAAAAAGGAATGGGAAACATGTTGTGCAAGATCCAATTATTCATAAAGTAACCAATTCAAAAAAAAACAATTTGTGATCACTTTGATTGACCTCGTTAGTACATGAAAGTAGAAATTGGGCCATAAACCTAGCCCTGTACTTTGGTGTCCAACAAAATGAGACCTCATGAAATTCACGTAAAAAGAAATGGGAAACATGTTGTGCAAGATCCAATTATTCATAAAGTAACCAATTCAAAAAAAAACAATTTGTGGTCACTTTGATTGACCTCATTAGAACATGAAAGTGAAAATTGGGCTATAAACCTAGCCCTGTACTTTGGTGTCCAACAAAATGAGACCTCATGAAGTTCACGTAAAAAGGAATGGGAAACATGTTGTGCAAGATCCAATTATTCATAAAGTAACCAATTCAAAAAAAAACAATTTGTGATCACTTTGATTGACCTCGTTAGTACATGAAAGTAGAAATTGGGCCATAAACCTAGCCCTGTACTTTGGTGTCCAACAAAATGAGACCTCATGAAATTCACGTAAAAAGAAATGGGAAACATGTTGTGCAAGATCCAATTATTCATAAAGTAACCAATTCAAAAAAAAACAATTTGTGGTCACTTTGATTGACCTCATTAGAACATGAAAGTAAAAATTGGGCCATAAACCTAGCCCTGTACTTTGGTGTCCAACAAAATGAGACCTCATGAAGTTCACGTAAAAAGGAATGGGAAACATGTTGTGCAAGATCCAATTATTCATAAAGTAACCAATTCAAAAAAAAACAATTTGTGATCACTTTGATTGACCTCGTTAGTACATGAAAGTAGAAATTGGGCCATAAACCTAGCCCTGTACTTTGGTGTCCAACAAAATGAGACCTCATGAAATTCACGTAAAAAGAAATGGGAAACATGTTGTGCAAGATCCAATTATTCATAAAGTAACCAATTCAAAAAAAAACAATTTGTGGTCACTTTGATTGACCTCATTAGAACATGAAAGTGAAAATTGGGCCATAAACCTAGCCCTGTACTTTGGTGTCCAACAAAATGAGACCTCATGAAGTTCACGTAAGAAGGAATGGGAAACATGTTGTGCAAGATCCAATTATTCATAAAGTAACCAATTAAAAAAAAACAATTTGTGGTCACTTTGATTGACCTCGTTAGTACATGAAAGTAAAAATTGGGCCATAAACCTAGCCCTGTACTTTGATGTCCAACAAAATGTAACCTCATGAAATTCACGTAAAAAAAGATGGGAAACATGTTGTGCAAGTTCCAATTATTCATAAAGTCACGAATTCAAAAATAATGCAATTTGTGATCACTTTGATTGACCTCGTTAGTACATGAAAGTAAAAATTGGGCCATAAACCTAGCCCTGTACGTTGGTGTCCAACAAAATGAGACCTCATGAAATTCACGTAAAAAGGAATGGGAAACATGTTGTACAAGATCCAATTATTCATAAAGTAACCAATTAAAAAAAAACAATTTGTGGTCACTTTGATTGACCTCGTTAGTACATGAAAGTAAAAATTGGGCCATAAACCTAGCCCTGTATTTTGATGTCCAACAAAATGTAACCTCATGAAATTCACGTAAAAAGAAATGGGAAACATGTTGTGCAAGATCCAATTATTCATAAAGTAACCAATTCAAAAAAAAACAATTTGTGATCACTTTGATTGACCTCGTTAGTACATGAAAGTAAAAATTGGGCCATAAACCTAGCCCTGTACTTTGATGTCCAACAAAATGTAACCTCATGAAATTCACGTAAAAAAAGATGGGAAACATGTTGTGCAAGTTCCAGTTATTCATAAAGTCACGAATTCAAAAATAATGCAATTTGTGGTCACTTTCATTGACCTCGTTAGTACATGAAAGTAAAAATTGGGCTATAAACCTAGCCCTGTACTTTGGTGTCCAACAAAATGAGACCTCATGAAATTCACGTAAAAAAAAATGGGAAACATGTTGTGAAAGTTCCAATTATTCATAAAGTCACGAATTCAAAAATAATGCAATTTGTGATCACTTTGATTGACCTCGTTAGTACATGAAAGTAAAAATTGGGCCATAAACCTAGCCCTGTACGTTGGTGTCCAACAAAATGAGACCTCATGAAGTTCACGTAAAAAGGAATGGGAAACATGTTGTACAAGATCCAATTATTCATAAAGTAACCAATTAAAAAAAAACAATTTGTGGTCACTTTGATTGACCTCGTTAGTACATGAAAGTAAAAATTGGGCCATAAACCTAGCCCTGTATTTTGATGTCCAACAAAATGTAACCTCAT
The DNA here is from genome assembly GCA_950106755.1 of Climacium dendroides. Classification (NCBI taxonomy): domain Eukaryota; kingdom Viridiplantae; phylum Streptophyta; class Bryopsida; order Hypnales; family Climaciaceae; genus Climacium; species Climacium dendroides. The sequence goes on along the minus strand of CATNNA010000004.1, from coordinate 1,369,376 downwards.
GAAATTCACGTAAAAAGAAATGGGAAACATGTTGTGCAAGATCCAATTATTCATAAAGTAGCCAATTAAAAAAAAAACAATTTGTGATCACTTTGATTGACCTCGTTAGTACATGAAAGTAAAAATTGGGCCATAAACCTAGCCCTGTACTTTGATGTCCAACAAAATGTAACCTCATGAAATTCACGTAAAAAAAGATGGGAAACATGTTGTGCAAGTTCCAATTATTCATAAAGTCACGAATTCAAAAATAATGCAATTTGTGGTCACTTTCATTGACCTCGTTAGTACATGAAAGTAAAAATTGGGCTATAAACCTAGCCCTGTACTTTGGTGTCCAACAAAATGAGACCTCATGAAATTCACGTAAAAAAAAATGGGAAACATGTTGTGAAAGTTCCAATTATTCATAAAGTCACGAATTCAAAAATAATGCAATTTGTGGTCACATTGATTGACCTCGTTAGTACATGAAAGTAAAAATTGGGCCATAAACCTAGCCCTGTACGTTGGTGTCCAACAAAATGAGACCTCATGAAGTTCACGTAAAAAGGAATGGGAAACATGTTGTACAAGATCCAATTATTCATAAAGTAACCAATTAAAAAAAAACAATTTGTGGTCACTTTGATTGACCTCGTTAGTACATGAAAGTAAAAATTGGGCCATAAACCTAGCCCTGTATTTTGATGTCCAACAAAATGTAACCTCATGAAATTCACGTAAAAAGAAATGGGAAACATGTTGTGCAAGATCCAATTATTCATAAAGTAACCAATTCAAAAAAAAACAATTTGTGATCACTTTGATTGACCTCGTTAGTACATGAAAGTAAAAATTGGGCCATAAACCTAGCCCTGTACTTTGATGTCCAACAAAATGTAACCTCATGAAATTCACGTAAAAAAAGATGGGAAACATGTAGTGCAAGTTCCAATTATTCATAAAGTCACGAATTCAAAAATAATGCAATTTGTGGTCACTTTCATTGACCTCGTTAGTACATGAAAGTAAAAATTGGGCTATAAACCTAGCCCTGTACTTTGGTGTCCAACAAAATGAGACCTCATGAAATTCACGTAAAAAAAAATGGGAAACATGTTGTGAAAGTTCCAATTATTCATAAAGTCACGAATTCAAAAATAATGCAATTTGTGATCACTTTGATTGACCTCGTTAGTACATGAAAGTAAAAATTGGGCCATAAACCTAGCCCTGTACGTTGGTGTCCAACAAAATGAGACCTCATGAAGTTCACGTAAAAAGGAATGGGAAACATGTTGTACAAGATCCAATTATTCATAAAGTAACCAATTAAAAAAAAACAATTTGTGGTCACTTTGATTGACCTCGTTAGTACATGAAAGTAAAAATTGGGCCATAAACCTAGCCCTGTATTTTGATGTCCAACAAAATGTAACCTCATGAAATTCACGTAAAAAGAAATGGGAAACATGTTGTGCAAGATCCAATTATTCATAAAGTAGCCAATTAAAAAAAAAACAATTTGTGATCACTTTGATTGACCTCGTTAGTACATGAAAGTAAAAATTGGGCCATAAACCTAGCCCTGTACTTTGATGTCCAACAAAATGTAACCTCATGAAATTCACGTAAAAAAAGATGGGAAACATGTTGTGCAAGTTCCAATTATTCATAAAGTCACGAATTCAAAAATAATGCAATTTGTGGTCACTTTCATTGACCTCGTTAGTACATGAAAGTAAAAATTGGGCTATAAACCTAGCCCTGTACTTTGGTGTCCAACAAAATGAGACCTCATGAAATTCACGTAAAAAAAAATGGGAAACATGTTGTGAAAGTTCCAATTATTCATAAAGTCACGAATTCAAAAATAATGCAATTTGTGGTCACATTGATTGACCTCGTTAGTACATGAAAGTAAAAATTGGGCCATAAACCTAGCCCTGTACGTTGGTGTCCAACAAAATGAGACCTCATGAAGTTCACGTAAAAAGGAATGGGAAACATGTTGTACAAGATCCAATTATTCATAAAGTAACCAATTAAAAAAAAACAATTTGTGGTCACTTTGATTGACCTCGTTAGTACATGAAAGTAAAAATTGGGCCATAAACCTAGCCCTGTATTTTGATGTCCAACAAAATGTAACCTCATGAAATTCACGTAAAAAGAAATGGGAAACATGTTGTGCAAGATCCAATTATTCATAAAGTAACCAATTAAAAAAAAAACAATTTGTGATCACTTTGATTGACCTCGTTAGTACATGAAAGTAAAAATTGGGCCATAAACCTAGCCCTGTACTTTGATGTCCAACAAAATGTAACCTCATGAAATTCACGTAAAAAAAGATGGGAAACATGTAGTGCAAGTTCCAATTATTCATAAAGTCACGAATTCAAAAATAATGCAATTTGTGGTCACTTTCATTGACCTCGTTAGTACATGAAAGTAAAAATTGGGCTATAAACCTAGCCCTGTACTTTGGTGTCCAACAAAATGAGACCTCATGAAATTCACGTAAAAAAAAATGGGAAACATGTTGTGAAAGTTCCAATTATTCATAAAGTCACAAATTCAAAAATAATGCAATTTGTGATCACTTTGATTGACCTCGTTAGTACATGAAAGTAAAAATTGGGCCATAAACCTAGCCCTGTACGTTGGTGTCCAACAAAATGAGACCTCATGAAGTTCACGTAAAAAGGAATGGGAAACATGTTGTACAAGATCCAATTATTCATAAAGTAACCAATTAAAAAAAAACAATTTGTGGTCACTTTGATTGACCTCGTTAGTACATGAAAGTAAAAATTGGGCCATAAACCTAGCCTTGTATTTTGATGTCCAACAAAATGTAACCTCATGAAATTCACGTAAAAAGAAATGGGAAACATGTTGTGCAAGATCCAATTATTCATAAAGTAACCAATTAAAAAAAAAACAATTTGTGATCACTTTGATTGACCTCGTTAGTACATGAAAGTAAAAATTGGGCCATAAACCTAGCCCTGTACTTTGATGTCCAACAAAATGTAACCTCATGAAATTCACGTAAAAAAAGATGGGAAACATGTTGTGCAAGTTCCAATTATTCATAAAGTCACGAATTCAAAAATAATGCAATTTGTGGTCACTTTCATTGACCTCGTTAGTACATGAAAGTAAAAATTGGGCTATAAACCTAGCCCTGTACTTTGGTGTCCAACAAAATGAGACCTCATGAAATTCACGTAAAAAAAAATGGGAAACATGTTGTGAAAGTTCCAATTATTCATAAAGTCACGAATTCAAAAATAATGCAATTTGTGATCACTTTGATTGACCTCGTTAGTACATGAAAGTAAAAATTGGGCCATAAACCTAGCCCTGTACGTTGGTGTCCAACAAAATGAGACCTCATGAAGTTCACGTAAAAAGGAATGGGAAACATGTTGTACAAGATCCAATTATTCATAAAGTAACCAATTAAAAAAAAAAAAAATTGTGGTCACTTTGATTGACCTCATTAGTACATGAAAGTAAAAATTGGGCCATAAACCTAGCCGTGTACTTTGATGTCCAACAAAATGTAACCTCATGAAATTCACGTAAAAAAAAATGGGAAACATGTTGTGCAAGTTCCAATTATTCATAAAGTCACGAATTCAAAAAAAAACAATTTGTGATCACTTTGATTGACCTCGTTAGTACATGAAAGTAAAAATTGGGCTATAAACCTAGCCCTGTACTTTGGTGTCCAACAAAATGAGACCTCATGAAGTTCACGTAAAAAAAAATGGGAAACATGTTGTGCAAGTTCCAATTATTCATAAAGTCACGAATTCAAAAAAAAACAATTTGTGATCACTTTGATTGACCTCGTTAGTACATGAAAGTAAAAATTGGGCCATAAACCTAGCCCTATACTTTGGTGTCCAACAAAGTGAGACCTCATGAAATTCACGTAAAGAAAAGTGGGAAACATGTAGTGCAAGATCCAATTATTCATAAAGTAACCAATTAAAAAAAAAAAAAATTGTGGTCACTTTGATTGACCTCATTAGTACATGAAAGTAAAAATTGGGCCATAAACCTAGCCCTGTACTTTGGTGTCCAACAAAATGAGACCTCATGAAATTCACGTAAAAAAAAATGGGAAACATGTTGTGCAAGATCCAATTATTCATAAAGTAACCAATTCAAAAAAAAACAATTTGTGATCACTTTGATTGACCTCGTTAGTACATGAAAGTAAAAATTGGGCCATAAACCTAGCCCTGTACTTTGGTGTCCAACAAAATGAGACCTCATGAAGTTCACGTAAGAAGGAATGGGAAACATGTTGTGCAAGATCCAATTATTCATAAAGTAACCAATTCAAAAAAAAACAATTTGTGCTCACTTTGATTGACCCCGTTAGCACATGAAAGTAAAAATTGGGCCATAAACATAGCCCTGTACTTTGGTGTCCAACAAAATGAGACCTCATGAAGTTCACGTAAAAAGGAATGGGAAACATGTTGTATAAGATCCAATTATTCATAAAGTAACCAATTAAAAAAAAACAATTTGTGGTCACTTTGATTGACCTCGTTAGAACATGAAAGTAAAAATTGGGCCATAAACCTAGCCGTGTACTTTGATGTCCAACAAAATGTAACCTCATGAAATTCACGTAAAGAAAAGTGGGAAACATGTAGTGCAAGATCCAATTATTCATAAAGTAACCAATTAAAAAAAAAAAAAATTGTGGTCACTTTGATTGACCTCATTAGTACATGAAAGTAAAAATTGGGCCATAAACCTAGCCTGTACTTTGGTGTCCAACAAAATGAGACCTCATGAAATTCACGTAAAAAAAAATGGGAAACATGTTGTGCAAGATCCAATTATTCATAAAGTAACCAATTCAAAAAAAAACAATTTGTGCTAACTTTGATTGACCTCGTTAGTACATGAAAGTAAAAATTGGGCCATAAACCTAGCCCTGTACTTTGGTGTCCAACAAAATGAGACCTCATGAAATTCACGTAAAAAAAAATGGGAAACATGTTGTGCAAGTTCCAATTATTCATAAAGTCACGAATTCAAAAATAATGCAATTTGTGATCACTTTGATTGACCTCGTTAGTACATGAAAGTAAAAATTGGGCCATAAACCTAGCCCTGTACTTTGGTGTCCAACAAAATGAGACCTCATGAAGTTCACGTAAAAAGGAATGGGAAACATGTTGTGCAAGATCCAATTATTCATAAAGTAACCAATTGAAAAAAAAACAATTTGTGGTCACTTTGATTGACCTCGTTAGTACATGAAAGAAAAAATTGGGCCATAAACCTAGCCCTGTACTTTGATGTCCAACAAAATGTAACCTCATGAAATTCACGTAAAAAAAAATGGGAAACATGTTGTGCAAGATCCAATTATTCATAAAGTAACCAATTCAAAAAAAAACAATTTGTGGTCACTTTGATTGACCTCGTTAGTACATGAAAGTAAAAATTGGGCCATAAACCTAGCCCTGTACTTTGGTGTCCAACAAAGTGAGACCTCATGAAATTCACGTAAAAAAAAGTGGGAAACATGTTGTGCAAGATCCAATTATTCATAAAGTAACCAATTAAAAAAAAAAAAAATTGTGGTCACTTTGATTGACCTCATTAGTACATGAAAGTAAAAATTGGGCCATAAACCTAGCCCTGTACTTTGGTGTCCAACAAAATGAGACCTCATGAAATTCACCAAAAAAAAAATGGGAAACATGTTGTGCAAGATCCAATTATTCATAAAGTAACCAATTCAAAAAAAAACAATTTGTGGTCACTTTGATTGACCTCGTTAGTACATGAAAGTAAAAATTGGGCCATAAACCTAGCCCTGTACTTTGGTGTCCAACAAAGTGAGACCTCATGAAATTCACGTAAAGAAAAGTGGGAAACATGTTGTGCAAGATCCAATTATTCATAAAGTAACCAATTAAAAAAAAAAAAAATTGTGGTCACTTTGATTGACCTCATTAGTACATGAAAGTGAAAATTGGGCCATAAACCTAGCCCTGTACTTTGGTGTCCAACAAAATGTAACCTCATGAAATTCACGTAAAAAAAAATGGGAAACATGTTGTGCAAGCTCCAATTATTTATAAAGTCACGAATTCAAAAAAAAACAATTTGTGATCACTTTGATTGACCCCGTTAGTACATGAAAGTAAAAATTGGGCTATAAACCTAGCCCTGTACTTTGGTGTCCAACAAAATGAGACCTTATGAAATTCACGTAAAAAGAAATGGGAAACATGTTGTGCAAGATCCAATTATTCATAAAGTAACCAATTCAAAAAAAAACAATTTGTGGTCACTTTGATTGACCTCGTTAGTACATGAAAGAAAAAATTGGGCCATAAACCTAGCCCTGTACTTTGGTGTCCAACAAAATGAGACCTCATGAAATTCACGTAAAAAAAAATGGGAAACATGTTGTGAAAGTTCCAATTATTCATAAAGTCACGAATTCAAAAATAATGCAATTTGTGATCACTTTGATTGACCTCGTTAGTACATGAAAGTAAAAATTGGGCCATAAACCTAGCCCTGTACGTTGGTGTCCAACAAAATGAGACCTCATGAAGTTCACGTAAAAAGGAATGGGAAACATGTTGTACAAGATCCAATTATTCATAAAGTAACCAATTAAAAAAAAACAATTTGTGGTCACTTTGATTGACCTCGTTAGTACATGAAAGTAAAAATTGGGCCATAAACCTAGCCCTGTATTTTGATGTCCAACAAAATGTAACCTCATGAAATTCACGTAAAAAGAAATGGGAAACATGTTGTGCAAGATCCAATTATTCATAAAGTAGCCAATTAAAAAAAAAACAATTTGTGATCACTTTGATTGACCTCGTTAGTACATGAAAGTAAAAATTGGGCCATAAACCTAGCCCTGTACTTTGATGTCCAACAAAATGTAACCTCATGAAATTCACGTAAAAAAAGATGGGAAACATGTTGTGCAAGTTCCAATTATTCATAAAGTCACGAATTCAAAAATAATGCAATTTGTGGTCACTTTCATTGACCTCGTTAGTACATGAAAGTAAAAATTGGGCTATAAACCTAGCCCTGTACTTTGGTGTCCAACAAAATGAGACCTCATGAAATTCACGTAAAAAAAAATGGGAAACATGTTGTGAAAGTTCCAATTATTCATAAAGTCACGAATTCAAAAATAATGCAATTTGTGGTCACATTGATTGACCTCGTTAGTACATGAAAGTAAAAATTGGGCCATAAACCTAGCCCTGTACGTTGGTGTCCAACAAAATGAGACCTCATGAAGTTCACGTAAAAAGGAATGGGAAACATGTTGTACAAGATCCAATTATTCATAAAGTAACCAATTAAAAAAAAACAATTTGTGGTCACTTTGATTGACCTCGTTAGTACATGAAAGTAAAAATTGGGCCATAAACCTAGCCCTGTATTTTGATGTCCAACAAAATGTAACCTCATGAAATTCACGTAAAAAGAAATGGGAAACATGTTGTGCAAGATCCAATTATTCATAAAGTAACCAATTAAAAAAAAAACAATTTGTGATCACTTTGATTGACCTCGTTAGTACATGAAAGTAAAAATTGGGCCATAAACCTAGCCCTGTACTTTGATGTCCAACAAAATGAGACCTCATGAAATTCACGTAAAAAAAGATGGGAAACATGTAGTGCAAGTTCCAATTATTCATAAAGTCACGAATTCAAAAATAATGCAATTTGTGGTCACTTTCATTGACCTCGTTAGTACATGAAAGTAAAAATTGGGCTATAAACCTAGCCCTGTACTTTGGTGTCCAACAAAATGAGACCTCATGAAATTCACGTAAAAAAAAATGGGAAACATGTTGTGAAAGTTCCAATTATTCATAAAGTCACAAATTCAAAAATAATGCAATTTGTGATCACTTTGATTGACCTCGTTAGTACATGAAAGTAAAAATTGGGCCATAAACCTAGCCCTGTACGTTGGTGTCCAACAAAATGAGACCTCATGAAGTTCACGTAAAAAGGAATGGGAAACATGTTGTACAAGATCCAATTATTCATAAAGTAACCAATTAAAAAAAAACAATTTGTGGTCACTTTGATTGACCTCGTTAGTACATGAAAGTAAAAATTGGGCCATAAACCTAGCCCTGTATTTTGATGTCCAACAAAATGTAACCTCATGAAATTCACGTAAAAAGAAATGGGAAACATGTTGTGCAAGATCCAATTATTCATAAAGTAACCAATTCAAAAAAAAACAATTTGTGATCACTTTGATTGACCTCGTTAGTACATGAAAGTAAAAATTGGGCCATAAACCTAGCCCTGTACTTTGATGTCCAACAAAATGTAACCTCATGAAATTCACGTAAAAAAAGATGGGAAACATGTTGTGCAAGTTCCAATTATTCATAAAGTCACGAATTCAAAAATAATGCAATTTGTGGTCACTTTCATTGACCTCGTTAGTACATGAAAGTAAAAATTGGGCTATAAACCTAGCCCTGTACTTTGGTGTCCAACAAAATGAGACCTCATGAAATTCACGTAAAAAAAAATGGGAAACATGTTGTGAAAGTTCCAATTATTCATAAAGTCACGAATTCAAAAATAATGCAATTTGTGGTCACATTGATTGACCTCGTTAGTACATGAAAGTAAAAATTGGGCCATAAACCTAGCCCTGTACGTTGGTGTCCAACAAAATGAGACCTCATGAAGTTCACGTAAAAAGGAATGGGAAACATGTTGTACAAGATCCAATTATTCATAAAGTAACCAATTAAAAAAAAACAATTTGTGGTCACTTTGATTGACCTCGTTAGTACATGAAAGTAAAAATTGGGCCATAAACCTAGCCCTGTATTTTGATGTCCAACAAAATGTAACCTCATGAAATTCACGTAAAAAGAAATGGGAAACATGTTGTGCAAGATCCAATTATTCATAAAGTAACCAATTAAAAAAAAAACAATTTGTGATCACTTTGATTGACCTCGTTAGTACATGAAAGTAAAAATTGGGCCATAAACCTAGCCCTGTACTTTGATGTCCAACAAAATGAGACCTCATGAAATTCACGTAAAAAAAGATGGGAAACATGTAGTGCAAGTTCCAATTATTCATAAAGTCACGAATTCAAAAATAATGCAATTTGTGGTCACTTTCATTGACCTCGTTAGTACATGAAAGTAAAAATTGGGCTATAAACCTAGCCCTGTACTTTGGTGTCCAACAAAATGAGACCTCATGAAATTCACGTAAAAAAAAATGGGAAACATGTTGTGAAAGTTCCAATTATTCATAAAGTCACAAATTCAAAAATAATGCAATTTGTGATCACTTTGATTGACCTCGTTAGTACATGAAAGTAAAAATTGGGCCATAAACCTAGCCCTGTACGTTGGTGTCCAACAAAATGAGACCTCATGAAGTTCACGTAAAAAGGAATGGGAAACATGTTGTACAAGATCCAATTATTCATAAAGTAACCAATTAAAAAAAAACAATTTGTGGTCACTTTGATTGACCTCGTTAGTACATGAAAGTAAAAATTGGGCCATAAACCTAGCCTTGTATTTTGATGTCCAACAAAATGTAACCTCATGAAATTCACGTAAAAAGAAATGGGAAACATGTTGTGCAAGATCCAATTATTCATAAAGTAACCAATTAAAAAAAAAACAATTTGTGATCACTTTGATTGACCTCGTTAGTACATGAAAGTAAAAATTGGGCCATAAACCTAGCCCTGTACTTTGATGTCCAACAAAATGTAACCTCATGAAATTCACGTAAAAAAAGATGGGAAACATGTTGTGCAAGTTCCAATTATTCATAAAGTCACGAATTCAAAAATAATGCAATTTGTGGTCACTTTCATTGACCTCGTTAGTACATGAAAGTAAAAATTGGGCTATAAACCTAGCCCTGTACTTTGGTGTCCAACAAAATGAGACCTCATGAAATTCACGTAAAAAAAAATGGGAAACATGTTGTGAAAGTTCCAATTATTCATAAAGTCACGAATTCAAAAATAATGCAATTTGTGATCACTTTGATTGACCTCGTTAGTACATGAAAGTAAAAATTGGGCCATAAACCTAGCCCTGTACGTTGGTGTCCAACAAAATGAGACCTCATGAAGTTCACGTAAAAAGGAATGGGAAACATGTTGTACAAGATCCAATTATTCATAAAGTAACCAATTAAAAAAAAAAAAAATTGTGGTCACTTTGATTGACCTCATTAGTACATGAAAGTAAAAATTGGGCCATAAACCTAGCCGTGTACTTTGATGTCCAACAAAATGTAACCTCATGAAATTCACGTAAAAAAAAATGGGAAACATGTTGTGCAAGTTCCAATTATTCATAAAGTCACGAATTCAAAAAAAAACAATTTGTGATCACTTTGATTGACCTCGTTAGTACATGAAAGTAAAAATTGGGCTATAAACCTAGCCCTGTACTTTGGTGTCCAACAAAATGAGACCTCATGAAGTTCACGTAAAAAAAAATGGGAAACATGTTGTGCAAGTTCCAATTATTCATAAAGTCACGAATTCAAAAAAAAACAATTTGTGATCACTTTGATTGACCTCGTTAGTACATGAAAGTAAAAATTGGGCCATAAACCTAGCCCTATACTTTGGTGTCCAACAAAGTGAGACCTCATGAAATTCACGTAAAGAAAAGTGGGAAACATGTAGTGCAAGATCCAATTATTCATAAAGTAACCAATTAAAAAAAAAAAAAATTGTGGTCACTTTGATTGACCTCATTAGTACATGAAAGTAAAAATTGGGCCATAAACCTAGCCCTGTACTTTGGTGTCCAACAAAATGAGACCTCATGAAATTCACGTAAAAAAAAATGGGAAACATGTTGTGCAAGATCCAATTATTCATAAAGTAACCAATTCAAAAAAAAACAATTTGTGATCACTTTGATTGACCTCGTTAGTACATGAAAGTAAAAATTGGGCCATAAACCTAGCCCTGTACTTTGGTGTCCAACAAAATGAGACCTCATGAAGTTCACGTAAGAAGGAATGGGAAACATGTTGTGCAAGATCCAATTATTCATAAAGTAACCAATTCAAAAAAAAACAATTTGTGCTCACTTTGATTGACCCCGTTAGCACATGAAAGTAAAAATTGGGCCATAAACATAGCCCTGTACTTTGGTGTCCAACAAAATGAGACCTCATGAAGTTCACGTAAAAAGGAATGGGAAACATGTTGTATAAGATCCAATTATTCATAAAGTAACCAATTAAAAAAAAACAATTTGTGGTCACTTTGATTGACCTCGTTAGAACATGAAAGTAAAAATTGGGCCATAAACCTAGCCGTGTACTTTGATGTCCAACAAAATGTAACCTCATGAAATTCACGTAAAGAAAAGTGGGAAACATGTAGTGCAAGATCCAATTATTCATAAAGTAACCAATTAAAAAAAAAAAAAATTGTGGTCACTTTGATTGACCTCATTAGTACATGAAAGTAAAAATTGGGCCATAAACCTAGCCTGTACTTTGGTGTCCAACAAAATGAGACCTCATGAAATTCACGTAAAAAAAAATGGGAAACATGTTGTGCAAGATCCAATTATTCATAAAGTAACCAATTCAAAAAAAAACAATTTGTGCTAACTTTGATTGACCTCGTTAGTACATGAAAGTAAAAATTGGGCCATAAACCTAGCCCTGTACTTTGGTGTCCAACAAAATGAGACCTCATGAAATTCACGTAAAAAAAAATGGGAAACATGTTGTGCAAGTTCCAATTATTCATAAAGTCACGAATTCAAAAATAATGCAATTTGTGATCACTTTGATTGACCTCGTTAGTACATGAAAGTAAAAATTGGGCCATAAACCTAGCCCTGTACTTTGGTGTCCAACAAAATGAGACCTCATGAAGTTCACGTAAAAAGGAATGGGAAACATGTTGTGCAAGATCCAATTATTCATAAAGTAACCAATTGAAAAAAAAACAATTTGTGGTCACTTTGATTGACCTCGTTAGTACATGAAAGAAAAAATTGGGCCATAAACCTAGCCCTGTACTTTGATGTCCAACAAAATGTAACCTCATGAAATTCACGTAAAAAAAAATGGGAAACATGTTGTGCAAGATCCAATTATTCATAAAGTAACCAATTCAAAAAAAAACAATTTGTGGTCACTTTGATTGACCTCGTTAGTACATGAAAGTAAAAATTGGGCCATAAACCTAGCCCTGTACTTTGGTGTCCAACAAAGTGAGACCTCATGAAATTCACGTAATGAAAAGTGGGAAACATGTTGTGCAAGATCCAATTATTCATAAAGTAACCAATTAAAAAAAAAAAAAATTGTGGTCACTTTGATTGACCTCATTAGTACATGAAAGTGAAAATTGGGCCATAAACCTAGCCCTGTACTTTGGTGTCCAACAAAATGAGACCTCATGAAATTCACGTAAAAAAAAATGGGAAACATGTTGTGCAAGATCCAATTATTCATAAAGTAACCAATTCAAAAAAAAACAATTTGTGGTCACTTTGATTGACCTCGTTAGTACATGAAAGTAAAAATTGGGCCATAAACCTAGCCCTGTACTTTGGTGTCCAACAAAGTGAGACCTCATGAAATTCACGTAAAAAAAAGTGGGAAACATGTTGTGCAAGATCCAATTATTCATAAAGTAACCAATTAAAAAAAAAAAAAATTGTGGTCACTTTGATTGACCTCATTAGTACATGAAAGTAAAAATTGGGCCATAAACCTAGCCCTGTACTTTGGTGTCCAACAAAATGAGACCTCATGAAATTCACCAAAAAAAAAATGGGAAACATGTTGTGCAAGATCCAATTATTCATAAAGTAACCAATTCAAAAAAAAACAATTTGTGGTCACTTTGATTGACCTCGTTAGTACATGAAAGTAAAAATTGGGCCATAAACCTAGCCCTGTACTTTGGTGTCCAACAAAGTGAGACCTCATGAAATTCACGTAAAGAAAAGTGGGAAACATGTTGTGCAAGATCCAATTATTCATAAAGTAACCAATTAAAAAAAAAAAAAATTGTGGTCACTTTGATTGACCTCATTAGTACATGAAAGTGAAAATTGGGCCATAAACCTAGCCCTGTACTTTGGTGTCCAACAAAATGTAACCTCATGAAATTCACGTAAAAAAAAATGGGAAACATGTTGTGCAAGCTCCAATTATTTATAAAGTCACGAATTCAAAAAAAAACAATTTGTGATCACTTTGATTGACCCCGTTAGTACATGAAAGTAAAAATTGGGCTATAAACCTAGCCCTGTACTTTGGTGTCCAACAAAATGAGACCTTATGAAATTCACGTAAAAAGAAATGGGAAACATGTTGTGCAAGATCCAATTATTCATAAAGTAACCAATTCAAAAAAAAACAATTTGTGGTCACTTTGATTGACCTCGTTAGTACATGAAAGAAAAAATTGGGCCATAAACCTAGCCCTGTACTTTGGTGTCCAACAAAATGAGACCTCATGAAATTCACGTAAAAAAAAATGGGAAACATGTTGTGAAAGTTCCAATTATTCATAAAGTCACGAATTCAAAAATAATGCAATTTGTGATCACTTTGATTGACCTCGTTAGTACATGAAAGTAAAAATTGGGCCATAAACCTAGCCCTGTACGTTGGTGTCCAACAAAATGAGACCTCATGAAGTTCACGTAAAAAGGAATGGGAAACATGTTGTACAAGATCCAATTATTCATAAAGTAACCAATTAAAAAAAAACAATTTGTGGTCACTTTGATTGACCTCGTTAGTACATGAAAGTAAAAATTGGGCCATAAACCTAGCCCTGTATTTTGATGTCCAACAAAATGTAACCTCATGAAATTCACGTAAAAAGAAATGGGAAACATGTTGTGCAAGATCCAATTATTCATAAAGTAACCAATTAAAAAAAAAACAATTTGTGATCACTTTGATTGACCTCGTTAGTACATGAAAGTAAAAATTGGGCCATAAACCTAGCCCTGTACTTTGATGTCCAACAAAATGTAACCTCATGAAATTCACGTAAAAAAAGATGGGAAACATGTTGTGCAAGTTCCAATTATTCATAAAGTCACGAATTCAAAAATAATGCAATTTGTGGTCACTTTCATTGACCTCGTTAGTACATGAAAGTAAAAATTGGGCTATAAACCTAGCCCTGTACTTTGGTGTCCAACAAAATGAGACCTCATGAAATTCACGTAAAAAAAAATGGGAAACATGTTGTGAAAGTTCCAATTATTCATAAAGTCACGAATTCAAAAATAATGCAATTTGTGATCACTTTGATTGACCTCGTTAGTACATGAAAGTAAAAATTGGGCCATAAACCTAGCCCTGTACGTTGGTGTCCAACAAAATGAGACCTCATGAAGTTCACGTAAAAAGGAATGGGAAACATGTTGTACAAGATCCAATTATTCATAAAGTAACCAATTAAAAAAAAACAATTTGTGGTCACTTTGATTGACCTCGTTAGTACATGAAAGTAAAAATTGGGCCATAAACCTAGCCCTGTATTTTGATGTCCAACAAAATGTAACCTCATGAAATTCACGTAAAAAGAAATGGGAAACATGTTGTGCAAGATCCAATTATTCATAAAGTAACCAATTAAAAAAAAAACAATTTGTGATCACTTTGATTGACCTCGTTAGTACATGAAAGTAAAAATTGGGCCATAAACCTAGCCCTGTACTTTGATGTCCAACAAAATGTAACCTCATGAAATTCACGTAAAAAAAGATGGGAAACATGTTGTGCAAGTTCCAATTATTCATAAAGTCACGAATTCAAAAATAATGCAATTTGTGGTCACTTTCATTGACCTCGTTAGTACATGAAAGTAAAAATTGGGCTATAAACCTAGCCCTGTACTTTGGTGTCCAACAAAATGAGACCTCATGAAATTCACGTAAAAAAAAATGGGAAACATGTTGTGAAAGTTCCAATTATTCATAAAGTCACGAATTCAAAAATAATGCAATTTGTGATCACTTTGATTGACCTCGTTAGTACATGAAAGTAAAAATTGGGCCATAAACCTAGCCCTGTACGTTGGTGTCCAACAAAATGAGACCTCATGAAGTTCACGTAAAAAGGAATGGGAAACATGTTGTACAAGATCCAATTATTCATAAAGTAACCAATTAAAAAAAAACAATTTGTGGTCACTTTGATTGACCTCGTTAGTACATGAAAGTAAAAATTGGGCCATAAACCTAGCCCTGTATTTTGATGTCCAACAAAATGTAACCTCATGAAATTCACGTAAAAAGAAATGGGAAACATGTTGTGCAAGATCCAATTATTCATAAAGTAACCAATTAAAAAAAAAACAATTTGTGATCACTTTGATTGACCTCGTTAGTACATGAAAGTAAAAATTGGGCCATAAACCTAGCCCTGTACTTTGATGTCCAACAAAATGTAACCTCATGAAATTCACGTAAAAAAAGATGGGAAACATGTTGTGCAAGTTCCAATTATTCATAAAGTCACGAATTCAAAAATAATGCAATTTGTGGTCACTTTCATTGACCTCGTTAGTACATGAAAGTAAAAATTGGGCTATAAACCTAGCCCTGTACTTTGGTGTCCAACAAAATGAGACCTCATGAAATTCACGTAAAAAAAAATGGGAAACATGTTGTGAAAGTTCCAATTATTCATAAAGTCACGAATTCAAAAATAATGCAATTTGTGATCACTTTGATTGACCTCGTTAGTACATGAAAGTAAAAATTGGGCCATAAACCTAGCCCTGTACGTTGGTGTCCAACAAAATGAGACCTCATGAAGTTCACGTAAAAAGGAATGGGAAACATGTTGTACAAGATCCAATTATTCATAAAGTAACCAATTAAAAAAAAACAATTTGTGGTCACTTTGATTGACCTCGTTAGTACATGAAAGTAAAAATTGGGCCATAAACCTAGCCCTGTATTTTGATGTCCAACAAAATGTAACCTCATGAAATTCACGTAAAAAGAAATGGGAAACATGTTGTGCAAGATCCAATTATTCATAAAGTAACCAATTAAAAAAAAAACAATTTGTGATCACTTTGATTGACCTCGTTAGTACATGAAAGTAAAAATTGGGCCATAAACCTAGCCCTGTACTTTGATGTCCAACAAAATGTAACCTCATGAAATTCACGTAAAAAAAGATGGGAAACATGTTGTGCAAGTTCCAATTATTCATAAAGTCACGAATTCAAAAATAATGCAATTTGTGGTCACTTTCATTGACCTCGTTAGTACATGAAAGTAAAAATTGGGCTATAAACCTAGCCCTGTACTTTGGTGTCCAACAAAATGAGACCTCATGAAATTCACGTAAAAAAAAATGGGAAACATGTTGTGAAAGTTCCAATTATTCATAAAGTCACGAATTCAAAAATAATGCAATTTGTGGTCACATTGATTGACCTCGTTAGTACATGAAAGTAAAAATTGGGCCATAAACCTAGCCCTGTACGTTGGTGTCCAACAAAATGAGACCTCATGAAGTTCACGTAAAAAGGAATGGGAAACATGTTGTGCAAGATCCAATTATTCATAAAGTAACCAATTCAAAAAAAAACAATTTGTGGTCACTTTGATTGACCTCGTTAGTACATGAAAGTAAAAATTGGGCCATAAACCTAGCCCTGTACTTTGGTGTCCAACAAAGTGAGACCTCATGAAATTCACGTAAAGAAAAGTGGGAAACATGTTGTGCAAGATCCAATTATTCATAAAGTAACCAATTAAAAAAAAAAAAAATTGTGGTCACTTTGATTGACCTCATTAGTACATGAAAGTGAAAATTGGGCCATAAACCTAGCCCTGTACTTTGGTGTCCAACAAAATGAGACCTCATGAAATTCACGTAGAAAAAAATGGGAAACATGTTGTGCAAGATCCAATTATTCATAAAGTAACCAATTCAAAAAAAAACAATTTGTGGTCACTTTGATTGACCTCGTTAGTACATGAAAGTAAAAATTGGGCCATAAACCTAGCCCTGTACTTTGGTGTCCAACAAAGTGAGACCTCATGAAATTCACGTAAAGAAAAGTGGGAAACATGTTGTGCAAGATCCAATTATTCATAAAGTAACCAATTAAAAAAAAAAAAAATTGTGGTCACTTTGATTGACCTCATTAGTACATGAAAGTAAAAATTGGGCCATAAACCTAGCCCTGTACTTTGGTGTCCAACAAAATGAGACCTCATGAAATTCACGTAAAAAAAAATGGGAAACATGTTGTGCAAGATCCAATTATTCATAAAGTAACCAATTCAAAAAAAAACAATTTGTGGTCACTTTGATTGACCTCGTTAGTACATTAAAGTAAAAATTGGGCCATAAACCTAGCCCTGTACTTTGGTGTCCAACAAAGTGAGACCTCATGAAATTCACGTAAAGAAAAGTGGGAAACATGTTGTGCAAGATCCAATTATTCATAAAGTAACCAATTAAAAAAAAAAAAAATTGTGGTCACTTTGATTGACCTCATTAGTACATGAAAGTGAAAATTGGGCCATAAACCTAGCCCTGTACTTTGGTGTCCAACAAAATGTAACCTCATGAAATTCACGTAAAAAAAAATGGGAAACATGTTGTGCAAGCTCCAATTATTCATAAAGTCACGAATTCAAAAAAAAACAATTTGTGATCACTTTGATTGACCCCGTTAGTACATGAAAGTAAAAATTGGGCTATAAACCTAGCCCTGTACTTTGGTGTCCAACAAAATGAGACCTTATGAAATTCACGTAAAAAGAAATGGGAAACATGTTGTGCAAGATCCAATTATTCATAAAGTAACCAATTCAAAAAAAAACAATTTGTGCTCACTTTGATTGACCTCGTTAGTACATGAAAGTAAAAATTGGGCCATAAACCTAGCCCTGTACTTTGGTGTCCAACAAAATGAGACCTCATGAAATTCACGTAAAAAAAAATGGGAAACATGTTGTGCAAGTTCCAATTATTCATAAAGTCACGAATTCAAAAATAATGCAATTTGTGATCACTTTGATTGACCTCGTTAGTGCATGAAAGTAAAAATTGGGCCATAAACCTAGCCCTGTACTTTGGTGACCAACAAAATGAGACCTCATGAAGTTCACATAAAAAGGAATGGGAAACATGTTGTGCAAGATCCAATTATTCATAAAGTAAC
The DNA here is from genome assembly GCA_950106755.1 of Climacium dendroides. NCBI lineage: Eukaryota > Viridiplantae > Streptophyta > Bryopsida > Hypnales > Climaciaceae > Climacium > Climacium dendroides. The sequence goes on along the minus strand of CATNNA010000004.1, from coordinate 1,351,142 downwards.
CAATTCAAAAAAAAACAATTTGTGCTCACTTTGATTGACCTCGTTAGTACATGAAAGTAAAAATTGGGCCATAAACCTAGCCCTGTACTTTGATGTCCAACAAAATGTAACCTCATGAAATTCACGTAAAAAAAAATGGGAAACATGTTGTGCAAGATCCAATTATTCATAAAGTAACCAATTCAAAAAAAAACAATTTGTGGTCACTTTGATTGACCTCGTTAGTACATGAAAGTAAAAATTGGGCCATAAACCTAGCCCTGTACTTTGGTGTCCAACAAAGTGAGACCTCATGAAATTCACGTAAAGAAAAGTGGGAAACATGTTGTGCAAGATCCAATTATTCATAAAGTAACCAATTAAAAAAAAAAAAAATTGTGGTCACTTTGATTGACCTCATTAGTACATGAAAGTGAAAATTGGGCCATAAACCTAGCCCTGTACTTTGGTGTCCAACAAAATGAGACCTCATGAAGTTCACGTAAAAAGGAATGGGAAACATGTTGTGCAAGATCCAATTATTCATAAAGTAACCAATTCAAAAAAAAACAATTTGTGCTCACTTTGATTGACCTCGTTAGTACATGAAAGTAAAAATTGGGCCATAAACCTAGCCCTGTACTTTGGTGTCCAACAAAGTGAGACCTCATGAAGTTCACGTAAAAAGGAATGGGAAACATGTTGTGCAAGATCCAATTATTCATAAAGTAACCAATTGAAAAAAAAACAATTTGTGGTCACTTTGATTGACCTCGTTAGTACATGAAAGTAAAAATTGGGCCATAAACCTAGCCCTGTACTTTGGTGTCCAACAAAGTGAGACCTCATGAAATTCACGTAAAGAAAAGTGGGAAACATGTTGTGCAAGATCCAATTATTCATAAAGTAACCAATTAAAAAAAAAAAAAATTGTGGTCACTTTGATTGACCTCATTAGTACATGAAAGTGAAAATTGGGCCATAAACCTAGCCCTGTACTTTGGTGTCCAACAAAATGAGACCTCATGAAGTTCACGTAAAAAGGAATGGGAAACATGTTGTGCAAGATCCAATTATTCATAAAGTAACCAATTCAAAAAAAAACAATTTGTGGTCACTTTGATTGACCTCGTTAGTACATGAAAGTAAAAATTGGGCCATAAACCTAGCCCTGTACTTTGATGTCCAACAAAATGTAACCTCATGAAATTCACGTAAAAAAAGATGGGAAACATGTTGTGCAAGTTCCAATTATTCATAAAGTCACGAATTCAAAAATAATGCAATTTGTGGTCACTTTCATTGACCTCGTTAGTACATGAAAGTAAAAATTGGGCTATAAACCTAGCCCTGTACTTTGGTGTCCAACAAAATGAGACCTCATGAAATTCACGTAAAAAAAAATGGGAAACATGTTGTGAAAGTTCCAATTATTCATAAAGTCACGAATTCAAAAATAATGCAATTTGTGATCACTTTGATTGACCTCGTTAGTACATGAAAGTAAAAATTGGGCCATAAACCTAGCCCTGTACGTTGGTGTCCAACAAAATGAGACCTCATGAAGTTCACGTAAAAAGGAATGGGAAACATGTTGTACAAGATCCAATTATTCATAAAGTAACCAATTAAAAAAAAACAATTTGTGGTCACTTTGATTGACCTCGTTAGTACATGAAAGTAAAAATTGGGCCATAAACCTAGCCCTGTATTTTGATGTCCAACAAAATGTAACCTCATGAAATTCACGTAAAAAGAAATGGGAAACATGTTGTGCAAGATCCAATTATTCATAAAGTAACCAATTAAAAAAAAAACAATTTGTGATCACTTTGATTGACCTCGTTAGTACATGAAAGTAAAAATTGGGCCATAAACCTAGCCCTGTACTTTGATGTCCAACAAAATGTAACCTCATGAAATTCACGTAAAAAAAGATGGGAAACATGTTGTGCAAGTTCCAATTATTCATAAAGTCACGAATTCAAAAATAATGCAATTTGTGGTCACTTTCATTGACCTCGTTAGTACATGAAAGTAAAAATTGGGCTATAAACCTAGCCCTGTACTTTAGTGTCCAACAAAATGAGACCTCATGAAATTCACGTAAAAAAAAATGGGAAACATGTTGTGAAAGTTCCAATTATTCATAAAGTCACGAATTCAAAAATAATGCAATTTGTGATCACTTTGATTGACCTCGTTAGTACATGAAAGTAAAAATTGGGCCATAAACCTAGCCCTGTACGTTGGTGTCCAACAAAATGAGACCTCATGAAGTTCACGTAAAAAGGAATGGGAAACATGTTGTACAAGATCCAATTATTCATAAAGTAACCAATTAAAAAAAAACAATTTGTGGTCACTTTGATTGACCTCGTTAGAACATGAAAGTAAAAATTGGGCCATAAACCTAGCCGTGTACTTTGATGTCCAACAAAATGTAACCTCATGAAATTCACGTAAAAAAAAATGGGAAACATGTTGTGCAAGTTCCAATTATTCATAAAGTCACGAATTCAAAAAAAAACAATTTGTGATCACTTTGATTGACCTCGTTAGTACATGAAAGTAAAAATTGGGCTATAAACCTAGCCCTGTACTTTGGTGTCCAACAAAATGAGACCTCATGAAATTCACGTAAAAAAAAATGGGAAACATGTTGTGCAAGTTCCAATTATTCATAAAGTCACGAATTCAAAAAAAAACAATTTGTGATCACTTTGATTGACCTCGTTAGTACATGAAAGTAAAAATTGGGCCATAAACCTAGCCCTATACTTTGGTGTCCAACAAAGTGAGACCTCATGAAATTCACGTATAGAAAAGTGGGAAACATGTAGTGCAAGATCCAATTATTCATAAAGTAACCAATTAAAAAAAAAAAAAATTGTGGTCACTTTGATTGACCTCATTAGTACATGAAAGTAAAAATTGGGCCATAAACCTAGCCCTGTACTTTGGTGTCCAACAAAATGAGACCTCATGAAATTCACGTAAAAAAAAATGGGAAACATGTTGTGCAAGATCCAATTATTCATAAAGTAACCAATTCAAAAAAAAAGAATTTGTGATCACTTTGATTGACCTCGTTAGTACATGAAAGTAAAAATTGGGCCATAAACCTAGCCCTGTACTTTGGTGTCCAACAAAATGAGACCTCATGAAATTCACGTAAAAAGAAATGGGAAACATGTTGTGCAAGATCCAATTATTCATAAAGTAACCAATTCAAAAAAAAACAATTTGTGGTCACTTTGATTGACCTCGTTAGTACATGAAAGTAAAAATTGGGCCATAAACCTAGCCCTGTACTTTGGTGTCCAACAAAGTGAGACCTCATGAAATTCACGTAAAGAAAAGTGGGAAACATGTAGTGCAAGATCCAATTATTCATAAAGTAACCAATTAAAAAAAAAAAAAATTGTGGTCACTTTGATTGACCTCATTAGTACATGAAAGTGAAAATTGGGCCATAAACCTAGCCCTGTACTTTGGTGTCCAACAAAATGAGACCTCATGAAATTCACGTAAAAAAAAATGGGAAACATGTTGTGCAAGATCCAATTATTCATAAAGTAACCAATTCAAAAAAAAACAATTTGTGGTCACTTTGATTGACCTCGTTAGTACATGAAAGTAAAAATTGGGCCATAAACCTAGCCCTGTATTTTGATGTCCAACAAAATGTAACCTCATGAAATTCACGTAAAAAGAAATGGGAAACATGTTGTGCAAGATCCAATTATTCATAAAGTAACCAATTAAAAAAAAACAATTTGTGGTCACTTTGATTGACCTCGTTAGTACATGAAAGTAAAAATTGGGCCATAAACCTAGCCCTGTACTTTGATGTCCAACAAAATGTAACCTCATGAAATTCACGTAAAAAAAGATGGGAAACATGTTGTGCAAGTTCCAATTATTCATAAAGTCACGAATTCAAAAATAATGCAATTTGTGGTCACTTTCATTGACCTCGTTAGTACATGAAAGTAAAAATTGGGCTATAAACCTAGCCCTGTACTTTGGTGTCCAACAAAATGAGACCTCATGAAATTCACGTAGAAAGGAATGGGAAACATGTTGTACAAGATCCAATTATTCATAAAGTAACCAATTAAAAAAAAACAATTTGTGGTCACTTTGATTGACCTCGTTAGAACATGAAAGTAAAAATTGGGCCATAAACCTAGCCGTGTACTTTGATGTCCAACAAAATGTAACCTCATGAAATTCACGTAAAAAAAAATGGGAAACATGTTGTGCAAGTTCCAATTATTCATAAAGTCACGAATTCAAAAAAAAACAATTTGTGATCACTTTGATTGACCTCGTTAGTACATGAAAGTAAAAATTGGGCTATAAACCTAGCCCTGTACTTTGGTGTCCAACAAAATGAGACCTCATGAAATTCACGTAAAAAAAAATGGGAAACATGTTGTGCAAGTTCCAATTATTCATAAAGTCACGAATTCAAAAAAAAACAATTTGTGATCACTTTGATTGACCTCGTTAGTACATGAAAGTAAAAATTGGGCCATAAACCTAGCCCTATACTTTGGTGTCCAACAAAGTGAGACCTCATGAAATTCACGTATAGAAAAGTGGGAAACATGTAGTGCAAGATCCAATTATTCATAAAGTAACCAATTAAAAAAAAAAAAAATTGTGGTCACTTTGATTGACCTCATTAGTACATGAAAGTGAAAATTGGGCCATAAACCTAGCCCTGTACTTTGGTGTCCAACAAAATGAGACCTCATGAAATTCACGTAAAAAAAAATGGGAAACATGTTGTGCAAGATCCAATTATTCATAAAGTAACCAATTCAAAAAAAAACAATTTGTGGTCACTTTGATTGACCTCGTTAGTACATGAAAGTAAAAATTGGGCCATAAACCTAGCCCTGTATTTTGATGTCCAACAAAATGTAACCTCATGAAATTCACGTAAAAAGAAATGGGAAACATGTTGTGCAAGAACCAATTATTCATAAAGTAACCAATTAAAAAAAAACAATTTGTGGTCACTTTGATTGACCTCGTTAGTACATGAAAGTAAAAATTGGGCCATAAACCTAGCCCTGTACTTTGATGTCCAACAAAATGTAACCTCATGAAATTCACGTAAAAAAAGATGGGAAACATGTTGTGCAAGTTCCAATTATTCATAAAGTCACGAATTCAAAAATAATGCAATTTGTGGTCACTTTCATTGACCTCGTTAGTACATGAAAGTAAAAATTGGGCTATAAACCTAGCCCTGTACTTTGGTGTCCAACAAAATGAGACCTCATGAAATTCACGTAAAAAAAAATGGGAAACATGTTGTGAAAGTTCCAATTATTCATAAAGTCACGAATTCAAAAATAATGCAATTTGTGATCACTTTGATTGACCTCGTTAGTACATGAAAGTAAAAATTGGGCCATAAACCTAGCCTTGTACGTTGGTGTCCAACAAAATGAGACCTCATGAAGTTCACGTAAAAAGGAATGGGAAACATGTTGTACAAGATCCAATTATTCATAAAGTAACCAATTAAAAAAAAACAATTTGTGGTCACTTTGATTGACCTCGTTAGAACATGAAAGTAAAAATTGGGCCATAAACCTAGCCGTGTACTTTGATGTCCAACAAAATGTAACCTCATGAAATTCACGTAAAAAAAAATGGGAAACATGTTGTGCAAGTTCCAATTATTCATAAAGTCACGAATTCAAAAAAAAACAATTTGTGATCACTTTGATTGACCTCGTTAGTACATGAAAGTAAAAATTGGGCTATAAACCTAGCCCTGTACTTTGGTGTCCAACAAAATGAGACCTCATGAAATTCACGTAAAAAAAAATGGGAAACATGTTGTGCAAGTTCCAATTATTCATAAAGTCACGAATTCAAAAAAAAACAATTTGTGATCACTTTGATTGACCTCGTTAGTACATGAAAGTAAAAATTGGGCCATAAACCTAGCCCTATACTTTGGTGTCCAACAAAGTGAGACCTCATGAAATTCACGTATAGAAAAGTGGGAAACATGTAGTGCAAGATCCAATTATTCATAAAGTAACCAATTAAAAAAAAAAAAAATTGTGGTCACTTTGATTGACCTCATTAGTACATGAAAGTAAAAATTGGGCCATAAACCTAGCCCTGTACTTTGGTGTCCAACAAAATGAGACCTCATGAAATTCACGTAAAAAAAAATGGGAAACATGTTGTGCAAGATCCAATTATTCATAAAGTAACCAATTCAAAAAAAAAGAATTTGTGATCACTTTGATTGACCTCGTTAGTACATGAAAGTAAAAATTGGGCCATAAACCTAGCCCTGTACTTTGGTGTCCAACAAAATGAGACCTCATGAAATTCACGTAAAAAGAAATGGGAAACATGTTGTGCAAGATCCAATTATTCATAAAGTAACCAATTCAAAAAAAAACAATTTGTGGTCACTTTGATTGACCTCGTTAGTACATGAAAGTAAAAATTGGGCCATAAACCTAGCCCTGTACTTTGGTGTCCAACAAAGTGAGACCTCATGAAATTCACGTAAAGAAAAGTGGGAAACATGTTGTGCAAGATCCAATTATTCATAAAGTAACCAATTAAAAAAAAAAAAAATTGTGGTCACTTTGATTGACCTCATTAGTACATGAAAGTGAAAATTGGGCCATAAACCTAGCCCTGTACTTTGGTGTCCAACAAAATGAGACCTCATGAAATTCACGTAAAAAAAAATGGGAAACATGTTGTGCAAGATCCAATTATTCATAAAGTAACCAATTCAAAAAAAAACAATTTGTGGTCACTTTGATTGACCTCGTTAGTACATGAAAGTAAAAATTGGGCCATAAACCTAGCCCTGTATTTTGATGTCCAACAAAATGTAACCTCATGAAATTCACGTAAAAAGAAATGGGAAACATGTTGTGCAAGATCCAATTATTCATAAAGTAACCAATTAAAAAAAAAACAATTTGTGATCACTTTGATTGACCTCGTTAGTACATGAAAGTAAAAATTGGGCCATAAACCTAGCCCTGTACGTTGGTGTCCAACAAAATGTAACCTCATGAAATTCACGTAAAAAAAAATGGGAAACATGTTGTGCAAGTTCCAATTATTCATAAAGTAACCAATTAAAAAAAAAACAATTTGTGGTCACTTTGATTGACCTCGTTAGAACATGAAAGTAAAAATTGGGCCATAAACCTAGCCGTGTACTTTGATGTCCAACAAAATGTAACCTCATGAAATTCACGTAAAAAAAAATGGGAAACATGTTGTGCAAGTTCCAATTATTCATAAAGTCACGAATTCAAAAAAAAACAATTTGTGATCACTTTGATTGACCTCGTTAGTACATGAAAGTAAAAATTGGGCTATAAACCTAGCCCTGTACTTTGGTGTCCAACAAAATGAGACCTCATGAAATTCACGTAAAAAAAAATGGGAAACATGTTGTGCAAGTTCCAATTATTCATAAAGTCACGAATTCAAAAAAAAACAATTTGTGATCACTTTGATTGACCTCGTTAGTACATGAAAGTAAAAATTGGGCCATAAACCTAGCCCTATACTTTGGTGTCCAACAAAGTGAGACCTCATGAAATTCACGTATAGAAAAGTGGGAAACATGTAGTGCAAGATCCAATTATTCATAAAGTAACCAATTAAAAAAAAAAAAAATTGTGGTCACTTTGATTGACCTCATTAGTACATGAAAGTAAAAATTGGGCCATAAACCTAGCCCTGTACTTTGGTGTCCAACAAAATGAGACCTCATGAAATTCACGTAAAAAAAAATGGGAAACATGTTGTGCAAGATCCAATTATTCATAAAGTCACGAATTCAAAAAAAAACAATTTGTGATCACTTTGATTGACCTCGTTAGTACATGAAAGTAAAAATTGGGCCATAAACCTAGCCCTGTACTTTGGTGTCCAACAAAATGAGACCTCATGAAATTCACGTAAAAAGAAATGGGAAACATGTTGTGCAAGATCCAATTATTCATAAAGTAACCAATTCAAAAAAAAACAATTTGTGGTCACTTTGATTGACCTCGTTAGTACATGAAAGTAAAAATTGGGCCATAAACCTAGCCCTGTACTTTGGTGTCCAACAAAGTGAGACCTCATGAAATTCACGTAAAGAAAAGTGGGAAACATGTTGTGCAAGATCCAATTATTCATAAAGTAACCAATTAAAAAAAAAAAAAATTGTGGTCACTTTGATTGACCTCATTAGTACATGAAAGTGAAAATTGGGCCATAAACCTAGCCCTGTACTTTGGTGTCCAACAAAATGAGACCTCATGAAATTCACGTAAAAAAAAATGGGAAACATGTTGTGCAAGATCCAATTATTCATAAAGTAACCAATTCAAAAAAAAACAATTTGTGGTCACTTTGATTGACCTCGTTAGTACATGAAAGTAAAAATTGGGCCATAAACCTAGCCCTGTATTTTGATGTCCAACAAAATGTAACCTCATGAAATTCACGTAAAAAGAAATGGGAAACATGTTGTGCAAGATCCAATTATTCATAAAGTAACCAATTAAAAAAAAAACAATTTGTGATCACTTTGATTGACCTCGTTAGTACATGAAAGTAAAAATTGGGCCATAAACCTAGCCCTGTACTTTGATGTCCAACAAAATGTAACCTCATGAAATTCACGTAAAAAAAGATGGGAAACATGTTGTGCAAGTTCCAATTATTCATAAAGTCACGAATTCAAAAATAATGCAATTTGTGGTCACTTTCATTGACCTCGTTAGTACATGAAAGTAAAAATTGGGCTATAAACCTAGCCCTGTACTTTGGTGTCCAACAAAATGAGACCTCATGAAATTCACGTAAAAAAAAATGGGAAACATGTTGTGAAAGTTCCAATTATTCATAAAGTCACGAATTCAAAAATAATGCAATTTGTGATCACTTTGATTGACCTCGTTAGTACATGAAAGTAAAAATTGGGCCATAAACCTAGCCCTGTACGTTGGTGTCCAACAAAATGAGACCTCATGAAGTTCACGTAAAAAGGAATGGGAAACATGTTGTACAAGATCCAATTATTCATAAAGTAACCAATTAAAAAAAAACAATTTGTGGTCACTTTGATTGACCTCGTTAGTACATGAAAGTAAAAATTGGGCCATAAACCTAGCCCTGTATTTTGATGTCCAACAAAATGTAACCTCATGAAATTCACGTAAAAAGAAATGGGAAACATGTTGTGCAAGATCCAATTATTCATAAAGTAACCAATTAAAAAAAAAACAATTTGTGATCACTTTGATTGACCTCGTTAGTACATGAAAGTAAAAATTGGGCCATAAACCTAGCCCTGTACGTTGGTGTCCAACAAAATGTAACCTCATGAAATTCACGTAAAAAAAGATGGGAAACATGTTGTGCAAGTTCCAATTATTCATAAAGTCACGAATTCAAAAATAATGCAATTTGTGGTCACTTTCATTGACCTCGTTAGTACATGAAAGTAAAAATTGGGCTATAAACCTAGCCCTGTACTTTGGTGTCCAACAAAATGAGACCTCATGAAATTCACGTAAAAAAAAATGGGAAACATGTTGTGCAAGTTCCAGTTATTCATAAAGTCACGAATTCAAAAATAATGCAATTTGTGATCACTTTCATTGACCTCGTTAGTACATGAAAGTAAAAATTGGGCCATAAACCTAGCCCTATACTTTGGTGTCCAACAAAGTGAGACCTCATGAAATTCACGTAAAGAAAAGTGGGAAACATGTAGTGCAAGATCCAATTATTCATAAAGTAACCAATTAAAAAAAAAAAAAATTGTGGTCACTTTGATTGACCTCATTAGTACATGAAAGTAAAAATTGGGCCATAAACCTAGCCCTGTACTTTGGTGTCCAACAAAATGAGACCTCATGAAATTCACGTAAAAAAAAATGGGAAACATGTTGTGCAAGATCCAATTATTCATAAAGTAACCAATTCAAAAAAAAACAATTTGTGATCACTTTGATTGACCTCGTTAGTACATGAAAGTAAAAATTGGGCCATAAACCTAGCCCTGTACTTTGGTGTCCAACAAAATGAGACCTCATGAAATTCACGTAAAAAGAAATGGGAAACATGTTGTGCAAGATCCAATTATTCATAAAGTAACCAATTCAAAAAAAAACAATTTGTGCTCACTTTGATTGACCCCGTTAGCACATGAAAGTAAAAATTGGGCCATAAACATAGCCCTGTACTTTGGTGTCCAACAAAATGAGACCTCATGAAGTTCACGTAAAAAGGAATGGGAAACATGTTGTATAAGATCCAATTATTCATAAAGTAACCAATTAAAAAAAAACAATTTGTGGTCACTTTGATTGACCTCGTTAGAACATGAAAGTAAAAATTGGGCCATAAACCTAGCCGTGTACTTTGATGTCCAACAAAATGTAACCTCATGAAATTCACGTAAAGAAAAGTGGGAAACATGTAGTGCAAGATCCAATTATTCATAAAGTAACCAATTGAAAAAAAAAAAAATTGTGGTCACTTTGATTGACCTCATTAGTACATGAAAGTAAAAATTGGGCCATAAACCTAGCCCTGTACTTTGGTGTCCAACAAAATGAGACCTCATGAAATTCACGTAAAAAAAAATGGGAAACATGTTGTGCAAGATCCAATTATTCATAAAGTAACCAATTCAAAAAAAAACAATTTGTGCTAACTTTGATTGACCTCGTTAGTACATGAAAGTAAAAATTGGGCCATAAACCTAGCCCTGTACTTTGGTGTCCAACAAAATGAGACCTCATGAAATTCACGTAAAAAAAAATGGGAAACATGTTGTGCAAGTTCCAATTATTCATAAAGTCACGAATTCAAAAATAATGCAATTTGTGATCACTTTGATTGACCTCGTTAGTACATGAAAGTAAAAATTGGGCCATAAACCTAGCCCTGTACTTTGGTGTCCAACAAAATGAGACCTCATGAAGTTCACGTAAAAAGGAATGGGAAACATGTTGTGCAAGATCCAATTATTCATAAAGTAACCAATTGAAAAAAAAACAATTTGTGGTCACTTTGATTGACCTCGTTAGTACATGAAAGAAAAAATTGGGCCATAAACCTAGCCCTGTACTTTGATGTCCAACAAAATGTAACCTCATGAAATTCACGTAAAAAAAAATGGGAAACATGTTGTGCAAGATCCAATTATTCATAAAGTAACCAATTCAAAAAAAAACAATTTGTGGTCACTTTGATTGACCTCGTTAGTACATGAAAGTAAAAATTGGGCCATAAACCTAGCCCTGTACTTTGGTGTCCAACAAAGTGAGACCTCATGAAATTCACGTAAAGAAAAGTGGGAAACATGTTGTGCAAGATCCAATTATTCATAAAGTAACCAATTAAAAAAAAAAAAAATTGTGGTCACTTTGATTGACCTCATTAGTACATGAAAGTGAAAATTGGGCCATAAACCTAGCCCTGTACTTTGGTGTCCAACAAAATGAGACCTCATGAAATTCACGTAAAAAAAAATGGGAAACATGTTGTGCAAGATCCAATTATTCATAAAGTAACCAATTCAAAAAAAAACAATTTGTGGTCACTTTGATTGACCTCGTTAGTACATGAAAGTAAAAATTGGGCCATAAACCTAGCCCTGTACTTTGGTGTCCAACAAAGTGAGACCTCATGAAATTCACGTAAAAAAAAGTGGGAAACATGTTGTGCAAGATCCAATTATTCATAAAGTAACCAATTAAAAAAAAAAACAACTGTGGTCACTTTGATTGACCTCATTAGTACATGAAAGTAAAAATTGGGCCATAAACCTAGCCCTGTACTTTGGTGTCCAACAAAATGAGACCTCATGAAATTCACGTAAAAAAAAATGGGAAACATGTTGTGCAAGATCCAATTATTCATAAAGTAACCAATTCAAAAAAAAACAATTTGTGGTCACTTTGATTGACCTCGTTAGTACATGAAAGTAAAAATTGGGCCATAAACCTAGCCCTGTACTTTGGTGTCCAACAAAGTGAGACCTCATGAAATTCACGTAAAGAAAAGTGGGAAACATGTTGTGCAAGATCCAATTATTTATAAAGTAACCAATTAAAAAAAAAAAAAAATTGTGGTCACTTTGATTGACCTCATTAGTACATGAAAGTGAAAATTGGGCCATAAACCTAGCCCTGTACTTTGGTGTCCAACAAAATGTAACCTCATGAAATTCACGTAAAAAAAAATGGGAAACATGTTGTGCAAGCTCCAATTATTCATAAAGTCACGAATTCAAAAAAAAACAATTTGTGATCACTTTGATTGACCCCGTTAGTACATGAAAGTAAAAATTGGGCCATAAACCTAGCCCTGTACTTTGGTGTCCAACAAAATGAGACCTCATGAAATTCACGTAAAAAAAAATGGGAAACATGTTGTGCAAGCTCCAGTTATTCATAAAGTCACGAATTCAAAAATAATGCAATTTGTGATCACTTTCATTGACCTCGTTAGTACATGAAAGTAAAAATTGGGCCATAAACCTAGCCCTATACTTTGGTGTCCAACAAAGTGAGACCTCATGAAATTCACGTAAAGAAAAGTGGGAAACATGTAGTGCAAGATCCAATTATTCATAAAGTAACCAATTAAAAAAAAAAAAAATTGTGGTCACTTTGATTGACCTCATTAGTACATGAAAGTAAAAATTGGGCCATAAACCTAGCCCTGTACTTTGGTGTCCAACAAAATGAGACCTCATGAAATTCACGTAAAAAAAAATGGGAAACATGTTGTGCAAGATCCAATTATTCATAAAGTAACCAATTCAAAAAAAAACAATTTGTGATCACTTTGATTGACCTCGTTAGTACATGAAAGTAAAAATTGGGCCATAAACCTAGCCCTGTACTTTGGTGTCCAACAAAATGAGACCTCATGAAATTCACGTAAAAAGAAATGGGAAACATGTTGTGCAAGATCCAATTATTCATAAAGTAACCAATTCAAAAAAAAACAATTTGTGCTCACTTTGATTGACCCCGTTAGCACATGAAAGTAAAAATTGGGCCATAAACATAGCCCTGTACTTTGGTGTCCAACAAAATGAGACCTCATGAAGTTCACGTAAAAAGGAATGGGAAACATGTTGTATAAGATCCAATTATTCATAAAGTAACCAATTAAAAAAAAACAATTTGTGGTCACTTTGATTGACCTCGTTAGAACATGAAAGTAAAAATTGGGCCATAAACCTAGCCGTGTACTTTGATGTCCAACAAAATGTAACCTCATGAAATTCACGTAAAGAAAAGTGGGAAACATGTAGTGCAAGATCCAATTATTCATAAAGTAACCAATTGAAAAAAAAAAAAATTGTGGTCACTTTGATTGACCTCATTAGTACATGAAAGTAAAAATTGGGCCATAAACCTAGCCCTGTACTTTGGTGTCCAACAAAATGAGACCTCATGAAATTCACGTAAAAAAAAATGGGAAACATGTTGTGCAAGATCCAATTATTCATAAAGTAACCAATTCAAAAAAAAACAATTTGTGCTAACTTTGATTGACCTCGTTAGTACATGAAAGTAAAAATTGGGCCATAAACCTAGCCCTGTACTTTGGTGTCCAACAAAATGAGACCTCATGAAATTCACGTAAAAAAAAATGGGAAACATGTTGTGCAAGTTCCAATTATTCATAAAGTCACGAATTCAAAAATAATGCAATTTGTGATCACTTTGATTGACCTCGTTAGTACATGAAAGTAAAAATTGGGCCATAAACCTAGCCCTGTACTTTGGTGTCCAACAAAATGAGACCTCATGAAGTTCACGTAAAAAGGAATGGGAAACATGTTGTGCAAGATCCAATTATTCATAAAGTAACCAATTGAAAAAAAAACAATTTGTGGTCACTTTGATTGACCTCGTTAGTACATGAAAGAAAAAATTGGGCCATAAACCTAGCCCTGTACTTTGATGTCCAACAAAATGTAACCTCATGAAATTCACGTAAAAAAAAATGGGAAACATGTTGTGCAAGATCCAATTATTCATAAAGTAACCAATTCAAAAAAAAACAATTTGTGGTCACTTTGATTGACCTCGTTAGTACATGAAAGTAAAAATTGGGCCATAAACCTAGCCCTGTACTTTGGTGTCCAACAAAGTGAGACCTCATGAAATTCACGTAAAGAAAAGTGGGAAACATGTTGTGCAAGATCCAATTATTCATAAAGTAACCAATTAAAAAAAAAAAAAATTGTGGTCACTTTGATTGACCTCATTAGTACATGAAAGTGAAAATTGGGCCATAAACCTAGCCCTGTACTTTGGTGTCCAACAAAATGAGACCTCATGAAATTCACGTAAAAAAAAATGGGAAACATGTTGTGCAAGATCCAATTATTCATAAAGTAACCAATTCAAAAAAAAACAATTTGTGGTCACTTTGATTGACCTCGTTAGTACATGAAAGTAAAAATTGGGCCATAAACCTAGCCCTGTACTTTGGTGTCCAACAAAGTGAGACCTCATGAAATTCACGTAAAAAAAAGTGGGAAACATGTTGTGCAAGATCCAATTATTCATAAAGTAACCAATTAAAAAAAAAAACAACTGTGGTCACTTTGATTGACCTCATTAGTACATGAAAGTAAAAATTGGGCCATAAACCTAGCCCTGTACTTTGGTGTCCAACAAAATGAGACCTCATGAAATTCACGTAAAAAAAAATGGGAAACATGTTGTGCAAGATCCAATTATTCATAAAGTAACCAATTCAAAAAAAAACAATTTGTGGTCACTTTGATTGACCTCGTTAGTACATGAAAGTAAAAATTGGGCCATAAACCTAGCCCTGTACTTTGGTGTCCAACAAAGTGAGACCTCATGAAATTCACGTAAAAAAAAATGGGAAACATGTTGTGCAAGATCCAATTATTCATAAAGTAACCAATTCAAAAAAAAACAATTTGTGGTCACTTTGATTGACCTCGTTAGTACATGAAAGTAAAAATTGGGCCATAAACCTAGCCCTGTACTTTGGTGTCCAACAAAGTGAGACCTCATGAAATTCACGTAAAGAAAAGTGGGAAACATGTTGTGCAAGATCCAATTATTTATAAAGTAACCAATTAAAAAAAAAAAAAAATTGTGGTCACTTTGATTGACCTCATTAGTACATGAAAGTGAAAATTGGGCCATAAACCTAGCCCTGTACTTTGGTGTCCAACAAAATGTAACCTCATGAAATTCACGTAAAAAAAAATGGGAAACATGTTGTGCAAGCTCCAATTATTCATAAAGTCACGAATTCAAAAAAAAACAATTTGTGATCACTTTGATTGACCCCGTTAGTACATGAAAGTAAAAATTGGGCTATAAACCTAGCCCTGTACTTTGGTGTCCAACAAAATGAGACCTTATGAAATTCACGTAAAAAGAAATGGGAAACATGTTGTGCAAGATCCAATTATTCATAAAGTAACCAATTCAAAAAAAAACAATTTGTGCTCACTTTGATTGACCTCGTTAGTACATGAAAGTAAAAATTGGGCCATAAACCTAGCCCTGTACTTTGGTGTCCAACAAAATGAGACCTCATGAAATTCACGTAAAAAAAAATGGGAAACATGTTGTGCAAGTTCCAATTATTCATAAAGTCACGAATTCAAAAATAATGCAATTTGTGATCACTTTGATTGACCTCGTTAGTGCATGAAAGTAAAAATTGGGCCATAAACCTAGCCCTGTACTTTGGTGTCCAACAAAATGAGACCTCATGAAGTTCACATAAAAAGGAATGGGAAACATGTTGTGCAAGATCCAATTATTCATAAAGTAACCAATTCAAAAAAAAACAATTTGTGGTCACTTTGATTGACCTCGTTAGTACATGAAAGAAAAAATTGGGCCATAAACCTAGCCCTGTACTTTGATGTCCAACAAAATGTAACCTCATGAAATTCACGTAAAAAAAAATGGGAAACATGTTGTGCAAGATCCAATTATTCATAAAGTAACCAATTCAAAAAAAAACAATTTGTGGTCACTTTGATTGACCTCGTTAGTACATGAAAGTAAAAATTGGGCCATAAACCTAGCCCTGTACTTTGGTGTCCAACAAAGTGAGACCTCATGAAATTCACGTAAAGAAAAGTGGGAAACATGTTGTGCAAGATCCAATTATTCATAAAGTAACCAATTAAAAAAAAAAAAAATTGTGGTCACTTTGATTGACCTCATTAGTACATGAAAGTGAAAATTGGGCCATAAACCTAGCCCTGTACTTTGGTGTCCAACAAAATGAGACCTCATGAAGTTCACGTAAAAAGGAATGGGAAACATGTTGTGCAAGATCCAATTATTCATAAAGTAACCAATTCAAAAAAAAACAATTTGTGCTCACTTTGATTGACCTCGTTAGTACATGAAAGTAAAAATTGGGCCATAAACCTAGCCCTGTACTTTGGTGTCCAACAAAGTGAGACCTCATGAAGTTCACGTAAAAAGGAATGGGAAACATGTTGTGCAAGATCCAATTATTCATAAAGTAACCAATTGAAAAAAAAACAATTTGTGGTCACTTTGATTGACCTCGTTAGTACATGAAAGTAAAAATTGGGCCATAAACCTAGCCCTGTACTTTGGTGTCCAACAAAGTGAGACCTCATGAAATTCATGTAAAGAAAAGTGGGAAACATGTTGTGCAAGATCCAATTATTCATAAAGTAACCAATTCAAAAAAAAAAAAATTGTGGTCACTTTGATTGACCTCATTAGTACATGAAAGTGAAAATTGGGCCATAAACCTAGCCCTGTACTTTGGTGTCCAACAAAATGAGACCTTATCAAATTCACGTAAAAAGAAATGGGAAACATGTTGTGCAAGATCCAATTATTCATAAAGTAACCAATTCAAAAAAAAACAATTTGTGGTCACTTTGATTGACCTCGTTAGTACATGAAAGTAAAAATTGGGCCATAAACCTAGCCCTGTACTTTGGTGTCCAATAAAATGAGACCTCATGAAATTCACGTAAAAAGAAATGGGAAACATGTTGTGCAAGATCCAATTATTCATAAAGTAACCAATTCAAAAAAAAACAATTTGTGATCACTTTGATTGACCTCGTTAGTACATGAAAGTAAAAATTGGGCCATAAACCTAGCCCTGTACTTTGGTGTCCAACAAAATGAGACCTCATGAAATTCACGTAAAAAGAAATGGGAAACATGTTGTGCAAGATCCAATTATTCATAAAGTAACCAATTCAAAAAAAAACAATTTGTGCTCACTTTGATTGACCTCGTTAGTACATGAAAGTAAAAATTGGGCCATAAACCTAGCCCTGTACTTTGGTGTCCAACAAAATGAGACCTCATGAAATTCACGTAAAAAGAAATGGGAAACATGTTGTGCAAGATCCAATTATTCATAAAGTCACGAATTCAAAAATAATGCAATTTGTGGTCACTTTGATTGACCTCGTTAGTACATGAAAGTAAAAATTGGGCCATAAACCTAGCCCTGTACTTTGGTGTCCAACAAAATGAGACCTCATGAAATTCACGTAAAAAGAAATGGGAAACATGTTGTGCAAGATCCAATTATTCATAAAGTCACGAATTCAAAAAAAAACAATTTGTGATCACTTTGATTGACCTCATTAGTACATGAAAGTGAAAATTGGGCCATAAACCTAGCCCTGTACTTTGGTGTCCAACAAAATGAGACCTCATGAAGTTCACGTAAAAAGGAATGGGAAACATGTTGTGCAAGATCCAATTATTCATAAAGTCACGAATTCAAAAAAAAACAATTTGTGATCACTTTGATTGACCTCATTAGTACATGAAAGTGAAAATTGGGCCATAAACCTAGCCCTGTACTTTGGTGTCCAACAAAATGAGACCTCATGAAATTCATGTAAAAAGAAATGGGAAACATGTTGTGCAAGATCCAATTATTCATAAAGTAACCAATTCAAAAAAAAACAATTTGTGATCACTTTGATTGACCTCGTTAGTACATGAAAGTAAAAATTGGGCCATAAACCTAGCCCTGTACTTTGGTGTCCAACAAAATGAGACCTCATGAAATTCACGTAAAAAGAAATGGGAAACATGTTGTGCAAGATCCAATTATTCATAAAGTAACCAATTCAAAAAAAAACAATTTGTGCTCACTTTGATTGACCTCGTTAGTACATGAAAGTAAAAATTGGGCCATAAACCTAGCCCTGTACTTTGGTGTCCAACAAAATGAGACCTCATGAAATTCATGTAAAAAGAAATGGGAAACATGTTGTGCAAGATCCAATTATTCATAAAGTCACGAATTCAAAAATAATGCAATTTGTGGTCACTTTGATTGACCTCGTTAGTACATGAAAGTAAAAATTGGGCCATAAACCTAGCCCTGTACTTTGGTGTCCAACAAAATGAGACCTCATGAAATTCACGTAAAAAGAAATGGGAAACATGTTGTGCAAGATCCAATTATTCATAAAGTAACCAATTCAAAAAAAAACAATTTGTGATCACTTTGATTGACCTCATTAGTACATGAAAGTGAAAATTGGGCCATAAACCTAGCCCTGTACTTTGGTGTCCATCAAAATGGGACCTCATGAAATTCACGTAAAAAGAAATGGGAAACATGTTGTGCAAGATCCAATTATTCATAAAGTAACCAATTCAAAAAAAAACAATTTGTGATCACTTTGATTGACCTCGTTAGTACATGAAAGTAAAAATTGGGCCATAAACCTAGCCCTGTACTTTGGTGTCCATCAAAATGGGACCTCATGAAATTCACGTAAAAAGAAATGGGAAACATGTTGTGCAAGATCCAATTATTCATAAAGTAACCAATTCAAAAAAAAACAATTTGTGATCACTTTGATTGACCTCGTTAGTACATGAAAGTAAAAATTGGGCCATAAACCTAGCCCTGTACTTTGGTGTCCATCAAAATGGGACCTCATGAAATTCACGTAAAAAGAAATGGGAAACATGTTGTGCAAGATCCAATTATTCATAAAGTAACCAATTCAAAAAAAAACAATTTGTGGTCACTTTGATTGACCTCGTTAGTACATGAAAGTAAAAATTGGGCCATAAACCTAGCCCTGTACTTTGGTGTCCAATAAAATGAGACCTCATGAAATTCACGTAAAAAGAAATGGGAAACATGTTGTGCAAGATCCAATTATTCATAAAGTAACCAATTCAAAAAAAAACAATTTGTGATCACTTTGATTGACCTCGTTAGTACATGAAAGTAAAAATTGGGCCATAAACCTAGCCCTGTACTTTGGTGTCCAACAAAATAAGACCTCATGAAATTCACGTAAAAAGAAATGGGAAACATGTTGTGCAAGCTCCAATTATTCATAAAGTCACGAATTCAAAAAAAAACAATTTGTGGTCACTTTGATTGACCTCGTTAGTACATGAAAGTAAAAATTGGGCCATAAACCTAGCCCTGTACTTTGGTGTCCAATAAAATGAGACCTCATGAAATTCACGTAAAAAGAAATGGGAAACATGTTGTGCAAGATCCAATTATTCATAAAGTAACCAATTCAAAAAAAAACAATTTGTGATCACTTTGATTGACCTCGTTAGTACATGAAAGTAAAAATTGGGCCATAAACCTAGCCCTGTACTTTGGTGTCCAACAAAATGAGACCTCATGAAATTCACGTAAAAAGAAATGGGAAACATGTTGTGCAAGATCCAATTATTCATAAAGTAACCAATTCAAAAAAAAACAATTTGTGCTCACTTTGATTGACCTCGTTAGTACATGAAAGTAAAAATTGGGCCATAAACCTAGCCCTGTACTTTGGTGTCCAACAAAATGAGACCTCATGAAATTCATGTAAAAAGAAATGGGAAACATGTTGTGCAAGATCCAATTATTCATAAAGTCACGAATTCAAAAATAATGCAATTTGTGGTCACTTTGATTGACCTCGTTAGTACATGAAAGTAAAAATTGGGCCATAAACCTAGCCCTGTACTTTGGTGTCCAACAAAATGAGACCTCATGAAATTCACGTAAAAAGAAATGGGAAACATGTTGTGCAAGATCCAATTATTCATAAAGTAACCAATTCAAAAAAAAACAATTTGTGATCACTTTGATTGACCTCATTAGTACATGAAAGTGAAAATTGGGCCATAAACCTAGCCCTGTACTTTGGTGTCCAACAAAATGAGACCTCATGAAGTTCACGTAAAAAGGAATGGGAAACATGTTGTGCAAGATCCAATTATTCATAAAGTCACGAATTCAAAAAAAAACAATTTGTGGTCACTTTGATTGACCTCGTTAGTACATGAAAGTAAAAATTGGGCCATAAACCTAGCCCTGTACTTTGGTGTCCATCAAAATGGGACCTCATGAAATTCACGTAAAAAGAAATGGGAAACATGTTGTGCAAGATCCAATTATTCATAAAGTAACCAATTCAAAAAAAAACAATTTGTGATCACTTTGATTGACCTCGTTAGTACATGAAAGTAAAAATTGGGCCATAAACCTAGCCCTATACTTTGGTGTCCAACAAAGTGAGACTTCATGAAATTCACGTAAAGAAAAGTGGGAAACATGTTGTACAAGATCCAATTATTCATAAAGTAACCAATTAAAAAAAAAAAAAATTGTGGTCACTTTGATTGACCTCATTAGTACATGAAAGTGAAAATTGGGCCATAAACCTAGCCCTGTACTTTGGTGTCCAACAAAATGAGACCTCATGAAGTTCACGTAAAAAGGAATGGGAAACATGTTGTGCAAGATCCAATTATTCATAAAGTCACGAATTCAAAAAAAAACAATTTGTGATCACTTTGATTGACCCCGTTAGTACATGAAAGTAAAAATTGGGCTATAAACCTAGCCCTGTACTTTGGTGTCCAACAAAATGAGACCTTATGAAATTCACGTAAAAAGAAATGGGAAACATGTTGTGCAAGATCCAATTATTCATAAAGTAACCAATTCAAAAAAAAACAATTTGTGGTCACTTTGATTGACCTCGTTAGTACATGAAAGTAAAAATTGGGCCATAAACCTAGCCCTGTACTTTGGTGTCCAATAAAATGAGACCTCATGAAATTCACGTAAAAAGAAATGGGAAACATGTTGTGCAAGATCCAATTATTCATAAAGTAACCAATTCAAAAAAAAACAATTTGTGATCACTTTGATTGACCTCATTAGTACATGAAAGTAAAAATTGGGCCATAAACCTAGCCCTGTACTTTGGTGTCCAACAAAATGAGACCTCATGAAATTCACGTAAAAAGAAATGGGAAACATGTTGTGCAAGATCCAATTATTCATAAAGTCACGAATTCAAAAAAAAACAATTTGTGCTCACTTTGATTGACCTCGTTAGTACATGAAAGTAAAAATTGGGCCATAAACCTAGCCCTGTACTTTGGTGTCCAACAAAATGAGACCTCAGGAAATTCACGTAAAAAGAAATGGGAAACATGTTGTGCAAGATCCAATTATTCATAAAGTCACGAATTCAAAAATAATGCAATTTGTGGTCACTTTGATTGACCTCGTTAGTACATGAAAGTAAAAATTGGGCCATAAACCTAGCCCTGTACTTTGGTGTCCAACAAAATGAGACCTCATGAAATTCACGTAAAAAGAAATGGGAAACATGTTGTGCAAGATCCAATTATTCATAAAGTCACGAATTCAAAAAAAAACAATTTGTGATCACTTTGATTGACCTCATTAGTACATGAAAGTGAAAATTGGGCCATAAACCTAGCCCTGTACTTTGGTGTCCAACAAAATGAGACCTCATGAAGTTCACGTAAAAAGGAATGGGAAACATGTTGTGCAAGATCCAATTATTCATAAAGTAACCAATTAAAAAAAAAACAATTTGTGGTCACTTTGATTGACCTCGTTAGTACATGAAAGTAAAAATTGGGCCATAAACCTAGCCCTGTACTTTGGTGTCCAACAAAATGGGACCTCATGAAATTCACGTAAAAAGAAATGGGAAACATGTTGTGCAAGATCCAATTATTCATAAAGTAACCAATTCAAAAAAAAACAATTTGTGATCACTTTGATTGACCCCGTTAGTACATGAAAGTAAAAATTGGGCTATAAACCTAGCCCTGTACTTTGGTGTCCAACAAAATGAGACCTTATGAAATTCACGTAAAAAGAAATGGGAAACATGTTGTGCAAGTTCCAATTATTCATAAAGTCACGAATTCAAAAATAATGCTATTTGTGGTCACTTTGATTGACCTCGTTAGTACATGAAAGTAAAAATTGGGCCATAAACCTAGCCCTGTACTTTGGTGTCCAACAAAATGGGACCTCATGAAATTCACGTAAAAAGAAATGGGAAACATGTTGTGCAAGATCCAATTATTCATAAAGTAACCAATTCAAAAATAATGCAATTTGTGGTCACTTTGATTGACCTCGTTAGTACATGAAAGTAAAAATTGGGCCATAAACCTAGCCCTGTACTTTGGTGTCCAACAAAATGAGACCTCATGAAATTCACGTAAAAAAAAATGGGAAACATGTTGTGCAAGTTCCAATTATTCATAAAGTCACGAATTCAAAAAAAAACAATTTGTGATCACTTTGATTGACCTCGTTAGTACATGAAAGTAAAAATTGGGCCATAAACCTAGCCCTGTACTTTGGTGTCCAATAAAATGAGACCTCATGAAATTCACGTAAAAAGAAATGGGAAACATGTTGTGCAAGATCCAATTATTCATAAAGTAACCAATTCAAAAATAATGCTATTTGTGGTCACTTTGATTGACCTCGTTAGTACATGAAAGTAAAAATTGGGCCATAAACCTAGCCCTGTACTTTGGTGTCCAACAAAATGAGACCTCATGAAATTCACGTAAAAAAAAATGGGAAACATGTTGTGCAAGTTCCAATTATTCATAAAGTCACGAATTCAAAAAAAAACAATTTGTGATCACTTTGATTGACCCCGTTAGTACATGAAAGTAAAAATTGGGCTATAAACCTAGCCCTGTACGTTGGTGTCCAACAAAATGAGACCTTATGAAGTTCACGTAAGAAGGAATGGGAAACATGTTGTGCAAGATCCAATTATTCATAAAGTAACCAATTAAAAAAAAACAATTTGTGGTCACTTTGATTGACCTCGTTAGTACATGAAAGTAAAAATTGGGCCATAAACCTAGCCCTGTACTTTGATGTCCAACAAAATGTAACCTCATGAAATTCACGTAAAAAAAAATGGGAAACATGTTGTGCAAGATCCAATTATTCATAAAGTAACCAATTCAAAAATAATGCAATTTGTGGTCACTTTGATTGACCTCGTTAGTACATGAAAGTAAAAATTGGGCTATAAACCTAGCCCTGTACTTTGGTGTCCAACAAAATGTAACCTCATGAAATTCACGTAAAAAAAAATGGGAAACATGTTGTGCAAGTTCCAATTATTCATAAAGTCACGAATTCAAAAAAAAACAATTTGTGATCACTTTGATTGACCTCGTTAGTACATGAAAGTAAAAATTGGGCCATAAACCTAGCCCTGTACTTTGGTGTCCAATAAAATGAGACCTCATGAAATTCACGTAAAAAGAAATGGGAAACATGTTGTGCAAGATCCAATTATTCATAAAGTAACCAATTCAAAAATAATGCTATTTGTGGTCACTTTGATTGACCTCGTTAGTACATGAAAGTAGAAATTGGGCCATAAACCTAGCCCTGTACTTTGGTGTCCAAACAAATGAGACCTCATGAAATTCACGTAAAAAGAAATGGGAAACATGTTGTGCAAGATCCAATTATTCATAAAGTAACCAATTCAAAAATAATGCTATTTGTGGTCACTTTGATTGACCTCGTTAGTACATGAAAGTAGAAATTGGGCCATAAACCTAGCCCTGTACTTTGGTGTCCAACAAAATGAGACCTCATGAAATTCACGTAAAAAAAAATGGGAAACATGTTGTGCAAGTTCCAATTATTCATAAAGTCACGAATTCAAAAAAAAACAATTTGTGATCACTTTGATTGACCTCGTTAGTACATGAAAGTAAAAATTGGGCCATAAACCTAGCCCTGTACTTTGGTGTCCAACAAAATGAGACCTCATGAAATTCACGTAAAAAGAAATGGGAAACATGTTGTGCAAGATCCAATTATTCATAAAGTAACCAATTCAAAAATAATGCTATTTGTGGTCACTTTGATTGACCTCGTTAGTACATGAAAGTAAAAATTGGGCCATAAACCTAGCCCTGTACTTTGGTGTCCAAACAAATGAGAGCTCATGAAATTCACGTAAAAAGAAATGGGAAACATGTTGTGCAAGATCCAATTATTCATAAAGTAACCAATTCAAAAATAATGCTATTTGTGGTCACTTTGATTGACCTCGTTAGTACATGAAAGTAAAAATTGGGCCATAAACCTAGCCCTGTACTTTGGTGTCCAACAAAATGAGACCTCATGAAATTCACGTAAAAAAAAATGGGAAACATGTTGTGCAAGTTCCAATTATTCATAAAGTCACGAATTCAAAAAAAAACAATTTGTGATCACTTTGATTGACCTCGTTAGTACATGAAAGTAAAAATTGGGCCATAAACCTAGCCCTGTACTTTGGTGTCCAATAAAATGAGACCTCATGAAATTCACGTAAAAAGAAATGGGAAACATGTTGTGCAAGATCCAATTATTCATAAAGTAACCAATTCAAAAATAATGCTATTTGTGGTCACTTTGATTGACCTCGTTAGTACATGAAAGTAAAAATTGGGCCATAAACCTAGCCCTGTACTTTGGTGTCCAAACAAATGAGACCTCATGAAATTCACGTAAAAAGAAATGGGAAACATGTTGTGCAAGATCCAATTATTCATAAAGTAACCAATTCAAAAATAATGCTATTTGTGGTCACTTTGATTGACCTCGTTAGTACATGAAAGTAAAAATTGGGCCATAAACCTAGCCCTGTACTTTGGTGTCCAACAAAATGAGACCTCATGAAATTCACGTAAAAAAAAATGGGAAACATGTTGTGCAAGTTCCAATTATTCATAAAGTCACGAATTCAAAAAAAAACAATTTGTGATCACTTTGATTGACCTCGTTAGTACATGAAAGTAAAAATTGGGCCATAAACCTAGCCCTGTACTTTGGTGTCCAATAAAATGAGACCTCATGAAATTCACGTAAAAAGAAATGGGAAACATGTTGTGCAAGATCCAATTATTCATAAAGTAACCAATTCAAAAATAATGCTATTTGTGGTCACTTTGATTGACCTCGTTAGTACATGAAAGTAAAAATTGGGCCATAAACCTAGCCCTGTACTTTGGTGTCCAATAAAATGAGACCTCATGAAATTCACGTAAAAAGAAATGGGAAACATGTTGTGCAAGATCCAATTATTCATAAAGTAACCAATTCAAAAATAATGCTATTTGTGGTCACTTTGATTGACCTCGTTAGTACATGAAAGTAAAAATTGGGCCATAAACCTAGCCCTGTACTTTGGTGTCCAATAAAATGAGACCTCATGAAATTCACGTAAAAAGAAATGGGAAACATGTTGTGCAAGATCCAATTATTCATAAAGTAACCAATTCAAAAATAATGCTATTTGTGGTCACTTTGATTGACCTCGTTAGTACATGAAAGTAGAAATTGGGCCATAAACCTAGCCCTGTACTTTGGTGTCCAACAAAATGAGACCTCATGAAATTCACGTAAAAAAAAATAGGAAACATGTTGTGCAAGATCCAATTATTCATAAAGTAACCAATTCAAAAATAATGCTATTTGTGGTCACTTTGATTGACCTCGTTAGTACATGAAAGTAGAAATTGGGCCATAAACCTAGCCCTGTACTTTGGTGTCCAAACAAATGAGACCTCATGAAATTCACGTAAAAAGAAATGGGAAACATGTTGTGCAAGATCCAATTATTCATAAAGTAACCAATTCAAAAATAATGCTATTTGTGGTCACTTTGATTGACCTCGTTAGTACATGAAAGTAAAAATTGGGCCATAAACCTAGCCCTGTACTTTGGTGTCCAACAAAATGAGACCTCATGAAATTCACGTAAAAAAAAATGGGAAACATGTTGTGCAAGTTCCAATTATTCATAAAGTCACGAATTCAAAAAAAAACAATTTGTGATCACTTTGATTGACCTCGTTAGTACATGAAAGTAAAAATTGGGCCATAAACCTAGCCCTGTACTTTGGTGTCCAATAAAATGAGACCTCATGAAATTCACGTAAAAAGAAATGGGAAACATGTTGTGCAAGATCCAATTATTCATAAAGTAACCAATTCAAAAATAATGCTATTTGTGGTCACTTTGATTGACCTCGTTAGTACATGAAAGTAGAAATTGGGCCATAAACCTAGCCCTGTACTTTGGTGTCCAACAAAATGAGACCTCATGAAATTCACGTAAAAAAATATGGGAAACATGTTGTGCAAGTTCCAATTATTCATAAAGTCACGAATTCAAAAAAAAACAATTTGTGATCACTTTGATTGACCCCGTTAGTACATGAAAGTAAAAATTGGGCTATAAACCTAGCCCTGTACTTTGGTGTCCAACAAAATGAGACCTCATGAAATTCACGTAAAAAAAAATGGGAAACATGTTGTGCAAGTTCCAATTATTCATAAAGTCACGAATTCAAAAAAAACAATTTGTGGTCACTTTGATTGACCTCGTTAGTACATGAAAGTAAAAATTGGGCCATAAACCTAGCCCTGTACTTTGGTGTCCAATAAAATGAGACCTCATGAAATTCACGTAAAAAGAAATGGGAAACATGTTGTGCAAGATCCAATTATTCATAAAGTAACCAATTCAAAAATAATGCTATTTGTGGTCACTTTGATTGACCTCGTTAGTACATGAAAGTAAAAATTGGGCCATAAACCTAGCCCTGTACTTTGGTGTCCAAACAAATGAGACCTCATGAAATTCACGTAAAAAGAAATGGGAAACATGTTGTGCAAGATCCAATTATTCATAAAGTAACCAATTCAAAAATAATGCTATTTGTGGTCACTTTGATTGACCTCGTTAGTACATGAAAGTAAAAATTGGGCCATAAACCTAGCCCTATACTTTGGTGTCCAACAAAATGAGACCTCATGAAATTCACGTAAAAAAAAATGGGAAACATGTTGTGCAAGTTCCAATTATTCATAAAGTCACGAATTCAAAAAAAAACAATTTGTGATCACTTTGATTGACCTCGTTAGTACATGAAAGTAAAAATTGGGCCATAAACCTAGCCTTGTACTTTGGTGTCCAATAAAATGAGACCTCATGAAATTCACGTAAAAAGAAATGGGAAATATGTTGTGCAAGATCCAATTATTCATAAAGTAACCAATTCAAAAATAATGCTATTTGTGGTCACTTTGATTGACTTCGTTAGTACATGAAAGTAAAAATTGGGCCATAAACCTAGCCCTGTACTTTGGTGTCCAACAAAATGAGACCTCATGAAATTCACGTAAAAAAAAATGGGAAACATGTTGTGCAAGTTCCAATTATTCATAAAGTCACGAATTCAAAAAAAAACAATTTGTGATCACTTTGATTGACCTCGTTAGTACATGAAAGTAAAAATTGGGCCATAAACCTAGCCCTGTACTTTGGTGTCCAACAAAATGAGACCTCATGAAATTCACGTAAAAAGAAATGGGAAACATGTTGTGCAAGATCCAATTATTCATAAAGTAACCAATTCAAAAATAATGCTATTTGTGGTCACTTTGATTGACCTCGTTAGTACATGAAAGTAAAAATTGGGCCATAAACCTAGCCCTGTACTTTGGTGTCCAACAAAATGAGACCTCATGAAATTCACGTAAAAAAAAATGGGAAACATGTTGTGCAAGTTCCAATTATTCATAAAGTCACGAATTCAAAAAAAAACAATTTGTGATCACTTTGATTGACCTCGTTAGTACATGAAAGTAAAAATTGGGCCATAAACCTAGCCCTGTACTTTGGTGTCCAATAAAATGAGACCTCATGAAATTCACGTAAAAAGAAATGGGAAACATGTTGTGCAAGATCCAATTATTCATAAAGTAACCAATTCAAAAATAATGCTATTTGTGGTCACTTTGATTGACCTCGTTAGTACATGAAAGTAAAAATTGGGCCATAAACCTAGCCCTGTACTTTGGTGTCCAACAAAATGAGACCTCATGAAATTCACGTAAAAAAAAATGGGAAACATGTTGTGCAAGTTCCAATTATTCATAAAGTCACGAATTCAAAAAAAAACAATTTGTGATCACTTTGATTGACCCCGTTAGTACATGAAAGTAAAAATTGGGCTATAAACCTAGCCCTGTACTTTGGTGTCCAACAAAATGAGACCTTATGAAGTTCACGTAAGAAGGAATGGGAAACATGTTGTGCAAGATCCAATTATTCATAAAGTAACCAATTAAAAAAAAACAATTTGTGGTCACTTTGATTGACCTCGTTAGTACATGAAAGTAAAAATTGGGCCATAAACCTAGCCCTGTACTTTGATGTCCAACAAAATGTAACCTCATGAAATTCACGTAAAAAAAAATGGGAAACATGTTGTGCAAGATCCAATTATTCATAAAGTAACCAATTCAAAAATAATGCAATTTGTGGTCACTTTGATTGACCTCGTTAGTACATGAAAGTAAAAATTGGGCTATAAACCTAGCCCTGTACTTTGGTGTCCAACAAAATGTAACCTCATGAAATTCACGTAAAAAAAAATGGGAAACATGTTGTGCAAGTTCCAATTATTCATAAAGTCACGAATTCAAAAAAAAACAATTTGTGATCACTTTGATTGACCTCGTTAGTACATGAAAGTAAAAATTGGGCCATAAACCTAGCCCTGTACTTTGGTGTCCAATAAAATGAGACCTCATGAAATTCACGTAAAAAGAAATGGGAAACATGTTGTGCAAGATCCAATTATTCATAAAGTAACCAATTCAAAAATAATGCTATTTGTGGTCACTTTGATTGACCTCGTTAGTACATGAAAGTAAAAATTGGGCCATAAACCTAGCCCTGTACTTTGGTGTCCAAACAAATGAGACCTCATGAAATTCACGTAAAAAGAAATGGGAAACATGTTGTGCAAGATCCAATTATTCATAAAGTAACCAATTCAAAAATAATGCTATTTGTGGTCACTTTGATTGACCTCGTTAGTACATGAAAGTAAAAATTGGGCCATAAACCTAGCCCTATACTTTGGTGTCCAACAAAATGAGACCTCATGAAATTCACGTAAAAAAAAATGGGAAACATGTTGTGCAAGTTCCAATTATTCATAAAGTCACGAATTCAAAAAAAAACAATTTGTGATCACTTTGATTGACCTCGTTAGTACATGAAAGTAAAAATTGGGCCATAAACCTAGCCTTGTACTTTGGTGTCCAATAAAATGAGACCTCATGAAATTCACGTAAAAAGAAATGGGAAATATGTTGTG
Source organism: Climacium dendroides (assembly GCA_950106755.1). Classification (NCBI taxonomy): domain Eukaryota; kingdom Viridiplantae; phylum Streptophyta; class Bryopsida; order Hypnales; family Climaciaceae; genus Climacium; species Climacium dendroides. The sequence goes on along the minus strand of CATNNA010000004.1, from coordinate 1,321,587 downwards.
CAAGATCCAATTATTCATAAAGTAACCAATTCAAAAATAATGCTATTTGTGGTCACTTTGATTGACTTCGTTAGTACATGAAAGTAAAAATTGGGCCATAAACCTAGCCCTGTACTTTGGTGTCCAACAAAATGAGACCTCATGAAATTCACGTAAAAAAAAATGGGAAACATGTTGTGCAAGTTCCAATTATTCATAAAGTCACGAATTCAAAAAAAAACAATTTGTGATCACTTTGATTGACCTCGTTAGTACATGAAAGTAAAAATTGGGCCATAAACCTAGCCCTGTACTTTGGTGTCCAACAAAATGAGACCTCATGAAATTCACGTAAAAAGAAATGGGAAACATGTTGTGCAAGATCCAATTATTCATAAAGTAACCAATTCAAAAATAATGCTATTTGTGGTCACTTTGATTGACCTCGTTAGTACATGAAAGTAAAAATTGGGCCATAAACCTAGCCCTGTACTTTGGTGTCCAACAAAATGAGACCTCATGAAATTCACGTAAAAAAAAATGGGAAACATGTTGTGCAAGTTCCAATTATTCATAAAGTCACGAATTCAAAAAAAAACAATTTGTGATCACTTTGATTGACCTCGTTAGTACATGAAAGTAAAAATTGGGCCATAAACCTAGCCCTGTACTTTGGTGTCCAATAAAATGAGACCTCATGAAATTCACGTAAAAAGAAATGGGAAACATGTTGTGCAAGATCCAATTATTCATAAAGTAACCAATTCAAAAATAATGCTATTTGTGGTCACTTTGATTGACCTCGTTAGTACATGAAAGTAAAAATTGGGCCATAAACCTAGCCCTGTACTTTGGTGTCCAAACAAATGAGACCTCATGAAATTCACGTAAAAAGAAATGGGAAACATGTTGTGCAAGATCCAATTATTCATAAAGTAACCAATTCAAAAATAATGCTATTTGTGGTCACTTTGATTGACCTCGTTAGTACATGAAAGTAAAAATTGGGCCATAAACCTAGCCCTATACTTTGGTGTCCAACAAAATGAGACCTCATGAAATTCACGTAAAAAAAAATGGGAAACATGTTGTGCAAGTTCCAATTATTCATAAAGTCACGAATTCAAAAAAAAACAATTTGTGATCACTTTGATTGACCTCGTTAGTACATGAAAGTAAAAATTGGGCCATAAACCTAGCCTTGTACTTTGGTGTCCAATAAAATGAGACCTCATGAAATTCACGTAAAAAGAAATGGGAAATATGTTGTGCAAGATCCAATTATTCATAAAGTAACCAATTCAAAAATAATGCTATTTGTGGTCACTTTGATTGACTTCGTTAGTACATGAAAGTAAAAATTGGGCCATAAACCTAGCCCTGTACTTTGGTGTCCAACAAAATGAGACCTCATGAAATTCACGTAAAAAAAAATGGGAAACATGTTGTGCAAGTTCCAATTATTCATAAAGTCACGAATTCAAAAAAAAACAATTTGTGATCACTTTGATTGACCTCGTTAGTACATGAAAGTAAAAATTGGGCCATAAACCTAGCCCTGTACTTTGGTGTCCAACAAAATGAGACCTCATGAAATTCACGTAAAAAGAAATGGGAAACATGTTGTGCAAGATCCAATTATTCATAAAGTAACCAATTCAAAAATAATGCTATTTGTGGTCACTTTGATTGACCTCGTTAGTACATGAAAGTAAAAATTGGGCCATAAACCTAGCCCTGTACTTTGGTGTCCAACAAAATGAGACCTCATGAAATTCACGTAAAAAAAAATGGGAAACATGTTGTGCAAGTTCCAATTATTCATAAAGTCACGAATTCAAAAAAAAACAATTTGTGATCACTTTGATTGACCTCGTTAGTACATGAAAGTAAAAATTGGGCCATAAACCTAGCCCTGTACTTTGGTGTCCAATAAAATGAGACCTCATGAAATTCACGTAAAAAGAAATGGGAAACATGTTGTGCAAGATCCAATTATTCATAAAGTAACCAATTCAAAAATAATGCTATTTGTGGTCACTTTGATTGACCTCGTTAGTACATGAAAGTAAAAATTGGGCCATAAACCTAGCCCTGTACTTTGGTGTCCAACAAAATGAGACCTCATGAAATTCACGTAAAAAAAAATGGGAAACATGTTGTGCAAGTTCCAATTATTCATAAAGTCACGAATTCAAAAAAAAACAATTTGTGATCACTTTGATTGACCTCGTTAGTACATGAAAGTAAAAATTGGGCCATAAACCTAGCCCTGTACTTTGGTGTCCAATAAAATGAGACCTCATGAAATTCACGTAAAAAGAAATGGGAAACATGTTGTGCAAGATCCAATTATTCATAAAGTAACCAATTCAAAAATAATGCTATTTGTGGTCACTTTGATTGACCTCGTTAGTACATGAAAGTAAAAATTGGGCCATAAACCTAGCCCTGTACTTTGGTGTCCAACAAAATGAGACCTCATGAAATTCACGTAAAAAAAAATGGGAAACATGTTGTGCAAGTTCCAATTATTCATAAAGTCACGAATTCAAAAAAAAACAATTTGTGATCACTTTGATTGACCCCGTTAGTACATGAAAGTAAAAATTGGGCTATAAACCTAGCCCTGTACTTTGGTGTCCAACAAAATGAGACCTTATGAAGTTCACGTAAGAAGGAATGGGAAACATGTTGTGCAAGATCCAATTATTCATAAAGTAACCAATTAAAAAAAAACAATTTGTGGTCACTTTGATTGACCTCGTTAGTACATGAAAGTAAAAATTGGGCCATAAACCTAGCCCTGTACTTTGATGTCCAACAAAATGTAACCTCATGAAATTCACGTAAAAAAAAATGGGAAACATGTTGTGCAAGATCCAATTATTCATAAAGTAACCAATTCAAAAATAATGCAATTTGTGGTCACTTTGATTGACCTCGTTAGTACATGAAAGTAAAAATTGGGCTATAAACCTAGCCCTGTACTTTGGTGTCCAACAAAATGTAACCTCATGAAATTCACGTAAAAAAAAATGGGAAACATGTTGTGCAAGTTCCAATTATTCATAAAGTCACGAATTCAAAAAAAAACAATTTGTGATCACTTTGATTGACCTCGTTAGTACATGAAAGTAAAAATTGGGCCATAAACCTAGCCCTGTACTTTGGTGTCCAATAAAATGAGACCTCATGAAATTCACGTAAAAAGAAATGGGAAACATGTTGTGCAAGATCCAATTATTCATAAAGTAACCAATTCAAAAATAATGCTATTTGTGGTCACTTTGATTGACCTCGTTAGTACATGAAAGTAAAAATTGGGCCATAAACCTAGCCCTGTACTTTGGTGTCCAAACAAATGAGACCTCATGAAATTCACGTAAAAAGAAATGGGAAACATGTTGTGCAAGATCCAATTATTCATAAAGTAACCAATTCAAAAATAATGCTATTTGTGGTCACTTTGATTGACCTCGTTAGTACATGAAAGTAAAAATTGGGCCATAAACCTAGCCCTATACTTTGGTGTCCAACAAAATGAGACCTCATGAAATTCACGTAAAAAAAAATGGGAAACATGTTGTGCAAGTTCCAATTATTCATAAAGTCACGAATTCAAAAAAAAACAATTTGTGATCACTTTGATTGACCTCGTTAGTACATGAAAGTAAAAATTGGGCCATAAACCTAGCCTTGTACTTTGGTGTCCAATAAAATGAGACCTCATGAAATTCACGTAAAAAGAAATGGGAAATATGTTGTGCAAGATCCAATTATTCATAAAGTAACCAATTCAAAAATAATGCTATTTGTGGTCACTTTGATTGACTTCGTTAGTACATGAAAGTAAAAATTGGGCCATAAACCTAGCCCTGTACTTTGGTGTCCAACAAAATGAGACCTCATGAAATTCACGTAAAAAAAAATGGGAAACATGTTGTGCAAGTTCCAATTATTCATAAAGTCACGAATTCAAAAAAAAACAATTTGTGATCACTTTGATTGACCTCGTTAGTACATGAAAGTAAAAATTGGGCCATAAACCTAGCCCTGTACTTTGGTGTCCAACAAAATGAGACCTCATGAAATTCACGTAAAAAGAAATGGGAAACATGTTGTGCAAGATCCAATTATTCATAAAGTAACCAATTCAAAAATAATGCTATTTGTGGTCACTTTGATTGACCTCGTTAGTACATGAAAGTAAAAATTGGGCCATAAACCTAGCCCTGTACTTTGGTGTCCAACCAAATGAGACCTCATGAAATTCACGTAAAAAAAAATGGGAAACATGTTGTGCAAGTTCCAATTATTCATAAAGTCACGAATTCAAAAAAAAACAATTTGTGATCACTTTGATTGACCTCGTTAGTACATGAAAGTAAAAATTGGGCCATAAACCTAGCCCTGTACTTTGGTGTCCAATAAAATGAGACCTCATGAAATTCACGTAAAAAGAAATGGGAAACATGTTGTGCAAGATCCAATTATTCATAAAGTAACCAATTCAAAAATAATGCTATTTGTGGTCACTTTGATTGACCTCGTTAGTACATGAAAGTAAAAATTGGGCCATAAACCTAGCCCTGTACTTTGGTGTCCAACAAAATGAGACCTCATGAAATTCACGTAAAAAAAAATGGGAAACATGTTGTGCAAGTTCCAATTATTCATAAAGTCACGAATTCAAAAAAAAACAATTTGTGATCACTTTGATTGACCCCGTTAGTACATGAAAGTAAAAATTGGGCTATAAACCTAGCCCTGTACTTTGGTGTCCAACAAAATGAGACCTTATGAAGTTCACGTAAGAAGGAATGGGAAACATGTTGTGCAAGATCCAATTATTCATAAAGTAACCAATTAAAAAAAAACAATTTGTGGTCACTTTGATTGACCTCGTTAGTACATGAAAGTAAAAATTGGGCCATAAACCTAGCCCTGTACTTTGATGTCCAACAAAATGTAACCTCATGAAATTCACGTAAAAAAAAATGGGAAACATGTTGTGCAAGATCCAATTATTCATAAAGTAACCAATTCAAAAATAATGCAATTTGTGGTCACTTTGATTGACCTCGTTAGTACATGAAAGTAAAAATTGGGCTATAAACCTAGCCCTGTACTTTGGTGTCCAACAAAATGTAACCTCATGAAATTCACGTAAAAAAAAATGGGAAACATGTTGTGCAAGTTCCAATTATTCATAAAGTCACGAATTCAAAAAAAAACAATTTGTGATCACTTTGATTGACCTCGTTAGTACATGAAAGTAAAAATTGGGCCATAAACCTAGCCCTGTACTTTGGTGTCCAATAAAATGAGACCTCATGAAATTCACGTAAAAAGAAATGGGAAACATGTTGTGCAAGATCCAATTATTCATAAAGTAACCAATTCAAAAATAATGCTATTTGTGGTCACTTTGATTGACCTCGTTAGTACATGAAAGTAAAAATTGGGCCATAAACCTAGCCCTGTACTTTGGTGTCCAAACAAATGAGACCTCATGAAATTCACGTAAAAAGAAATGGGAAACATGTTGTGCAAGATCCAATTATTCATAAAGTAACCAATTCAAAAATAATGCTATTTGTGGTCACTTTGATTGACCTCGTTAGTACATGAAAGTAGAAATTGGGCCATAAACCTAGCCCTGTACTTTGGTGTCCAACAAAATGAGACCTCATGAAATTCACGTAAAAAAAAATGGGAAACATGTTGTGCAAGTTCCAATTATTCATAAAGTCACGAATTCAAAAAAAAACAATTTGTGATCACTTTGATTGACCTCGTTAGTACATGAAAGTAAAAATTGGGCCATAAACCTAGCCCTGTACTTTGGTGTCCAATAAAATGAGACCTCATGAAATTCACGTAAAAAGAAATGGGAAACATGTTGTGCAAGATCCAATTATTCATAAAGTAACCAATTCAAAAATAATGCTATTTGTGGTCACTTTGATTGACCTCGTTAGTACATGAAAGTAAAAATTGGGCCATAAACCTAGCCCTGTACTTTGGTGTCCAAACAAATGAGACCTCATGAAATTCACGTAAAAAGAAATGGGAAACATGTTGTGCAAGATCCAATTATTCATAAAGTAACCAATTCAAAAATAATGCTATTTGTGGTCACTTTGATTGACCTCGTTAGTACATGAAAGTAAAAATTGGGCCATAAACCTAGCCCTGTACTTTGGTGTCCAACAAAATGAGACCTCATGAAATTCACGTAAAAAATAATGGGAAACATGTTGTGCAAGTTCCAATTATTCATAAAGTCACGAATTCAAAAAAAAACAATTTGTGATCACTTTGATTGACCTCGTTAGTACATGAAAGTAAAAATTGGGCCATAAACCTAGCCCTGTACTTTGGTGTCCAAACAAATGAGACCTCATGAAATTCACGTAAAAAGAAATGGGAAACATGTTGTGCAAGATCCAATTATTCATAAAGTAACCAATTCAAAAATAATGCAATTTGTGGTCACTTTGATTGACCTCGTTAGTACATGAAAGTAGAAATTGGGCCATAAACCTAGCCCTGTACTTTGGTGTCCAACAAAATGAGACCTCATGAAATTCACGTAAAAAAAAATAGGAAACATGTTGTGCAAGATCCAATTATTCATAAAGTAACCAATTCAAAAATAATGCTATTTGTGGTCACTTTGATTGACCTCGTTAGTACATGAAAGTAAAAATTGGGCCATAAACCTAGCCCTGTACTTTGGTGTCCAACAAAATGAGACCTCATGAAATTCACGTAAAAAAAAATAGGAAACATGTTGTGCAAGATCCAATTATTCATAAAGTAACCAATTCAAAAATAATGCTATTTGTGGTCACTTTGATTGACCTCGTTAGTACATGAAAGTAGAAATTGGGCCATAAACCTAGCCCTGTACTTTGGTGTCCAAACAAATGAGACCTCATGAAATTCACGTAAAAAGAAATGGGAAACATGTTGTGCAAGATCCAATTATTCATAAAGTAACCAATTCAAAAATAATGCTATTTGTGGTCACTTTGATTGACCTCGTTAGTACATGAAAGTAAAAATTGGGCCATAAACCTAGCCCTGTACTTTGGTGTCCAACAAAATGAGACCTCATGAAATTCACGTAAAAAAAAATGGGAAACATGTTGTGCAAGTTCCAATTATTCATAAAGTAACCAATTCAAAAAAAAACAATTTGTGATCACTTTGATTGACCTCGTTAGTACATGAAAGTAAAAATTGGGCCATAAACCTAGCCCTGTACTTTGGTGTCCAATAAAATGAGACCTCATGAAATTCACGTAAAAAGAAATGGGAAACATGTTGTGCAAGATCCAATTATTCATAAAGTAACCAATTCAAAAATAATGCTATTTGTGGTCACTTTGATTGACCTCGTTAGTACATGAAAGTAAAAATTGGGCCATAAACCTAGCCCTGTACTTTGGTGTCCAACAAAATGAGACCTCATGAAATTCACGTAAAAAATAATGGGAAACATGTTGTGCAAGTTCCAATTATTCATAAAGTCACGAATTCAAAAAAAAACAATTTGTGATCACTTTGATTGACCTCGTTAGTACATGAAAGTAAAAATTGGGCCATAAACCTAGCCCTGTACTTTGGTGTCCAACAAAATGAGACCTCATGAAATTCACGTAAAAAAAAATAGGAAACATGTTGTGCAAGATCCAATTATTCATAAAGTAACCAATTCAAAAATAATGCTATTTGTGGTCACTTTGATTGACCTCGTTAGTACATGAAAGTAGAAATTGGGCCATAAACCTAGCCCTGTACTTTGGTGTCCAAACAAATGAGACCTCATGAAATTCACGTAAAAAGAAATGGGAAACATGTTGTGCAAGATCCAATTATTCATAAAGTAACCAATTCAAAAATAATGCTATTTGTGGTCACTTTGATTGACCTCGTTAGTACATGAAAGTAAAAATTGGGCCATAAACCTAGCCCTGTACTTTGGTGTCCAACAAAATGAGACCTCATGAAATTCACGTAAAAAAAAATGGGAAACATGTTGTGCAAGTTCCAATTATTCATAAAGTAACCAATTCAAAAAAAAACAATTTGTGATCACTTTGATTGACCTCGTTAGTACATGAAAGTAAAAATTGGGCCATAAACCTAGCCCTGTACTTTGGTGTCCAATAAAATGAGACCTCATGAAATTCACGTAAAAAGAAATGGGAAACATGTTGTGCAAGATCCAATTATTCATAAAGTAACCAATTCAAAAATAATGCTATTTGTGGTCACTTTGATTGACCTCGTTAGTACATGAAAGTAAAAATTGGGCCATAAACCTAGCCCTGTACTTTGGTGTCCAACAAAATGAGACCTCATGAAATTCACGTAAAAAATAATGGGAAACATGTTGTGCAAGTTCCAATTATTCATAAAGTCACGAATTCAAAAAAAAACAATTTGTGATCACTTTGATTGACCTCGTTAGTACATGAAAGTAAAAATTGGGCCATAAACCTAGCCCTGTACTTTGGTGTCCAATAAAATGAGACCTCATGAAATTCACGTAAAAAGAAATGGGAAACATGTTGTGCAAGATCCAATTATTCATAAAGTAACCAATTCAAAAATAATGCTATTTGTGGTCACTTTGATTGACCTCGTTAGTACATGAAAGTAAAAATTGGGCCATAAACCTAGCCCTGTACTTTGGTGTCCAAACAAATGAGACCTCATGAAATTCACGTAAAAAGAAATGGGAAACATGTTGTGCAAGATCCAATTATTCATAAAGTAACCAATTCAAAAATAATGCAATTTGTGGTCACTTTGATTGACCTCGTTAGTACATGAAAGTAGAAATTGGGCCATAAACCTAGCCCTGTACTTTGGTGTCCAACAAAATGAGACCTCATGAAATTCACGTAAAAAAAAATAGGAAACATGTTGTGCAAGATCCAATTATTCATAAAGTAACCAATTCAAAAATAATGCTATTTGTGGTCACTTTGATTGACCTCGTTAGTACATGAAAGTAGAAATTCGGCCATAAACCTAGCCCTGTACTTTGGTGTCCAACAAAATGAGACCTCATGAAATTCACGTAAAAAAAAATAGGAAACATGTTGTGCAAGATCCAATTATTCATAAAGTAACCAATTCAAAAATAATGCTATTTGTGGTCACTTTGATTGACCTCGTTAGTACATGAAAGTAGAAATTGGGCCATAAACCTAGCCCTGTACTTTGGTGTCCAAACAAATGAGACCTCATGAAATTCACGTAAAAAGAAATGGGAAACATGTTGTGCAAGATCCAATTATTCATAAAGTAACCAATTCAGAAATAATGCTATTTGTGGTCACTTTGATTGACCTCGTTAGTACATGAAAGTAAAAATTGGGCCATAAACCTAGCCCTGTACTTTGGTGTCCAACAAAATGAGACCTCATGAAATTCACGTAAAAAAAAATGGGAAACATGTTGTGCAAGTTCCAATTATTCATAAAGTCACGAATTCAAAAAAAAACAATTTGTGATCACTTTGATTGACCTCGTTAGTACATGAAAGTAAAAATTGGGCCATAAACCTAGCCCTGTACTTTGGTGTCCAATAAAATGAGACCTCATGAAATTCACGTAAAAAGAAATGGGAAACATGTTGTGCAAGATCCAATTATTCATAAAGTAACCAATTCAAAAATAATGCTATTTGTGGTCACTTTGATTGACCTCGTTAGTACATGAAAGTAGAAATTGGGCCATAAACCTAGCCCTGTACTTTGGTGTCCAAACAAATGAGACCTCATGAAATTCACGTAAAAAGAAATGGGAAACATGTTGTGCAAGATCCAATTATTCATAAAGTAACCAATTCAAAAATAATGCAATTTGTGGTCACTTTGATTGACCTCGTTAGTACATGAAAGTAGAAATTGGGCCATAAACCTAGCCCTGTACTTTGGTGTCCAACAAAATGAGACCTCATGAAATTCACGTAAAAAAAAATAGGAAACATGTTGTGCAAGATCCAATTATTCATAAAGTAACCAATTCAAAAATAATGCTATTTGTGGTCACTTTGATTGACCTCGTTAGTACATGAAAGTAGAAATTGGGCCATAAACCTAGCCCTGTACTTTGGTGTCCAAACAAATGAGACCTCATGAAATTCACGTAAAAAGAAATGGGAAACATGTTGTGCAAGATCCAATTATTCATAAAGTAACCAATTCAGAAATAATGCTATTTGTGGTCACTTTGATTGACCTCGTTAGTACATGAAAGTAAAAATTGGGCCATAAACCTAGCCCTGTACTTTGGTGTCCAACAAAATGAGACCTCATGAAATTCACGTAAAAAAAAATGGGAAACATGTTGTGCAAGTTCCAATTATTCATAAAGTCACGAATTCAAAAAAAAACAATTTGTGATCACTTTGATTGACCTCGTTAGTACATGAAAGTAAAAATTGGGCCATAAACCTAGCCCTGTACTTTGGTGTCCAATAAAATGAGACCTCATGAAATTCACGTAAAAAGAAATGGGAAACATGTTGTGCAAGATCCAATTATTCATAAAGTAACCAATTCAAAAATAATGCTATTTGTGGTCACTTTGATTGACCTCGTTAGTACATGAAAGTAAAAATTGGGCCATAAACCTAGCCCTGTACTTTGGTGTCCAACAAAATGAGACCTCATGAAATTCACGTAAAAAAATATGGGAAACATGTTGTGCAAGTTCCAATTATTCATAAAGTCACGAATTCAAAAAAAAACAATTTGTGATCACTTTGATTGACCCCGTTAGTACATGAAAGTAAAAATTGGGCTATAAACCTAGCCCTGTACTTTGGTGTCCAACAAAATGAGACCTCATGAAATTCACGTAAAAAAAAATGGGAAACATGTTGTGCAAGTTCCAATTATTCATAAAGTCACGAATTCAAAAAAAAACAATTTGTGATCACTTTGATTGACCCCGTTAGTACATGAAAGTAAAAATTGGGCTATAAACCTAGCCCTGTACTTTGGTGTCCAACAAAATGAGACCTCATGAAATTCACGTAAAAAGAAATGGGAAACATGTTGTGCAAGATCCAATTATTCATAAAGTAACCAATTCAAAAATAATGCAATTTGTGGTCACTTTGATTGACCTCGTTAGTACATGAAAGTAAAAATTGGGCTATAAACCTAGCCCTGTACTTTGGTGTCCAACAAAATGTAACCTCATGAAATTCACGTAAAAAAAAATGGGAAACATGTTGTGCAAGTTCCAATTATTCATAAAGTCACGAATTCAAAAAAAAACAATTTGTGATCACTTTGATTGACCTCGTTAGTACATGAAAGTAAAAATTGGGCCATAAACCTAGCCCTGTACTTTGGTGTCCAATAAAATGAGACCTCATGAAATTCACGTAAAAAGAAATGGGAAACATGTTGTGCAAGATCCAATTATTCATAAAGTAACCAATTCAAAAATAATGCTATTTGTGGTCACTTTGATTGACCTCGTTAGTACATGAAAGTAAAAATTGGGCCATAAACCTAGCCCTGTACTTTGGTGTCCAAACAAATGAGACCTCATGAAATTCACGTAAAAAGAAATGGGAAACATGTTGTGCAAGATCCAATTATTCATAAAGTAACCAATTCAAAAATAATGCTATTTGTGGTCACTTTGATTGACCTCGTTAGTACATGAAAGTAGAAATTGGGCCATAAACCTAGCCCTGTACTTTGGTGTCCAACAAAATGAGACCTCATGAAATTCACGTAAAAAAAAATGGGAAACATGTTGTGCAAGTTCCAATTATTCATAAAGTCACGAATTCAAAAAAAAACAATTTGTGATCACTTTGATTGACCTCGTTAGTACATGAAAGTAAAAATTGGGCCATAAACCTAGCCCTGTACTTTGGTGTCCAATAAAATGAGACCTCATGAAATTCACGTAAAAAGAAATGGGAAACATGTTGTGCAAGATCCAATTATTCATAAAGTAACCAATTCAAAAATAATGCTATTTGTGGTCACTTTGATTGACCTCGTTAGTACATGAAAGTAAAAATTGGGCCATAAACCTAGCCCTGTACTTTGGTGTCCAAACAAATGAGACCTCATGAAATTCACGTAAAAAGAAATGGGAAACATGTTGTGCAAGATCCAATTATTCATAAAGTAACCAATTCAAAAATAATGCTATTTGTGGTCACTTTGATTGACCTCGTTAGTACATGAAAGTAAAAATTGGGCCATAAACCTAGCCCTGTACTTTGGTGTCCAACAAAATGAGACCTCATGAAATTCACGTAAAAAATAATGGGAAACATGTTGTGCAAGTTCCAATTATTCATAAAGTCACGAATTCAAAAAAAAACAATTTGTGATCACTTTGATTGACCTCGTTAGTACATGAAAGTAAAAATTGGGCCATAAACCTAGCCCTGTACTTTGGTGTCCAAACAAATGAGACCTCATGAAATTCACGTAAAAAGAAATGGGAAACATGTTGTGCAAGATCCAATTATTCATAAAGTAACCAATTCAAAAATAATGCAATTTGTGGTCACTTTGATTGACCTCGTTAGTACATGAAAGTAGAAATTGGGCCATAAACCTAGCCCTGTACTTTGGTGTCCAACAAAATGAGACCTCATGAAATTCACGTAAAAAAAAATAGGAAACATGTTGTGCAAGATCCAATTATTCATAAAGTAACCAATTCAAAAATAATGCTATTTGTGGTCACTTTGATTGACCTCGTTAGTACATGAAAGTAAAAATTGGGCCATAAACCTAGCCCTGTACTTTGGTGTCCAACAAAATGAGACCTCATGAAATTCACGTAAAAAAAAATAGGAAACATGTTGTGCAAGATCCAATTATTCATAAAGTAACCAATTCAAAAATAATGCTATTTGTGGTCACTTTGATTGACCTCGTTAGTACATGAAAGTAGAAATTGGGCCATAAACCTAGCCCTGTACTTTGGTGTCCAAACAAATGAGACCTCATGAAATTCACGTAAAAAGAAATGGGAAACATGTTGTGCAAGATCCAATTATTCATAAAGTAACCAATTCAAAAATAATGCTATTTGTGGTCACTTTGATTGACCTCGTTAGTACATGAAAGTAAAAATTGGGCCATAAACCTAGCCCTGTACTTTGGTGTCCAACAAAATGAGACCTCATGAAATTCACGTAAAAAAAAATGGGAAACATGTTGTGCAAGTTCCAATTATTCATAAAGTAACCAATTCAAAAAAAAACAATTTGTGATCACTTTGATTGACCTCGTTAGTACATGAAAGTAAAAATTGGGCCATAAACCTAGCCCTGTACTTTGGTGTCCAATAAAATGAGACCTCATGAAATTCACGTAAAAAGAAATGGGAAACATGTTGTGCAAGATCCAATTATTCATAAAGTAACCAATTCAAAAATAATGCTATTTGTGGTCACTTTGATTGACCTCGTTAGTACATGAAAGTAAAAATTGGGCCATAAACCTAGCCCTGTACTTTGGTGTCCAACAAAATGAGACCTCATGAAATTCACGTAAAAAATAATGGGAAACATGTTGTGCAAGTTCCAATTATTCATAAAGTCACGAATTCAAAAAAAAACAATTTGTGATCACTTTGATTGACCTCGTTAGTACATGAAAGTAAAAATTGGGCCATAAACCTAGCCCTGTACTTTGGTGTCCAATAAAATGAGACCTCATGAAATTCACGTAAAAAGAAATGGGAAACATGTTGTGCAAGATCCAATTATTCATAAAGTAACCAATTCAAAAATAATGCTATTTGTGGTCACTTTGATTGACCTCGTTAGTACATGAAAGTAAAAATTGGGCCATAAACCTAGCCCTGTACTTTGGTGTCCAAACAAATGAGACCTCATGAAATTCACGTAAAAAGAAATGGGAAACATGTTGTGCAAGATCCAATTATTCATAAAGTAACCAATTCAAAAATAATGCAATTTGTGGTCACTTTGATTGACCTCGTTAGTACATGAAAGTAGAAATTGGGCCATAAACCTAGCCCTGTACTTTGGTGTCCAACAAAATGAGACCTCATGAAATTCACGTAAAAAAAAATAGGAAACATGTTGTGCAAGATCCAATTATTCATAAAGTAACCAATTCAAAAATAATGCTATTTGTGGTCACTTTGATTGACCTCGTTAGTACATGAAAGTAGAAATTGGGCCATAAACCTAGCCCTGTACTTTGGTGTCCAACAAAATGAGACCTCATGAAATTCACGTAAAAAAAAATAGGAAACATGTTGTGCAAGATCCAATTATTCATAAAGTAACCAATTCAAAAATAATGCTATTTGTGGTCACTTTGATTGACCTCGTTAGTACATGAAAGTAGAAATTGGGCCATAAACCTAGCCCTGTACTTTGGTGTCCAAACAAATGAGACCTCATGAAATTCACGTAAAAAGAAATGGGAAACATGTTGTGCAAGATCCAATTATTCATAAAGTAACCAATTCAGAAATAATGCTATTTGTGGTCACTTTGATTGACCTCGTTAGTACATGAAAGTAAAAATTGGGCCATAAACCTAGCCCTGTACTTTGGTGTCCAACAAAATGAGACCTCATGAAATTCACGTAAAAAAAAATGGGAAACATGTTGTGCAAGTTCCAATTATTCATAAAGTCACGAATTCAAAAAAAAACAATTTGTGATCACTTTGATTGACCTCGTTAGTACATGAAAGTAAAAATTGGGCCATAAACCTAGCCCTGTACTTTGGTGTCCAACAAAATGAGACCTCATGAAATTCACGTAAAAAGAAATGGGAAACATGTTGTGCAAGATCCAATTATTCATAAAGTAACCAATTCAAAAATAATGCTATTTGTGGTCACTTTGATTGACCTCGTTAGTACATGAAAGTAAAAATTGGGCCATAAACCTAGCCCTGTACTTTGGTGTCCAAACAAATGAGACCTCATGAAATTCACGTAAAAAGAAATGGGAAACATGTTGTGCAAGATCCAATTATTCATAAAGTAACCAATTCAAAAATAATGCAATTTGTGGTCACTTTGATTGACCTCGTTAGTACATGAAAGTAGAAATTGGGCCATAAACCTAGCCCTGTACTTTGGTGTCCAACAAAATGAGACCTCATGAAATTCACGTAAAAAAAAATAGGAAACATGTTGTGCAAGATCCAATTATTCATAAAGTAACCAATTCAAAAATAATGCTATTTGTGGTCACTTTGATTGACCTCGTTAGTACATGAAAGTAGAAATTGGGCCATAAACCTAGCCCTGTACTTTGGTGTCCAACAAAATGAGACCTCATGAAATTCACGTAAAAAAAAATAGGAAACATGTTGTGCAAGATCCAATTATTCATAAAGTAACCAATTCAAAAATAATGCTATTTGTGGTCACTTTGATTGACCTCGTTAGTACATGAAAGTAGAAATTGGGCCATAAACCTAGCCCTGTACTTTGGTGTCCAAACAAATGAGACCTCATGAAATTCACGTAAAAAGAAATGGGAAACATGTTGTGCAAGATCCAATTATTCATAAAGTAACCAATTCAGAAATAATGCTATTTGTGGTCACTTTGATTGACCTCGTTAGTACATGAAAGTAAAAATTGGGCCATAAACCTAGCCCTGTACTTTGGTGTCCAACAAAATGAGACCTCATGAAATTCACGTAAAAAAAAATGGGAAACATGTTGTGCAAGTTCCAATTATTCATAAAGTCACGAATTCAAAAAAAAACAATTTGTGATCACTTTGATTGACCTCGTTAGTACATGAAAGTAAAAATTGGGCCATAAACCTAGCCCTGTACTTTGGTGTCCAATAAAATGAGACCTCATGAAATTCACGTAAAAAGAAATGGGAAACATGTTGTGCAAGATCCAATTATTCATAAAGTAACCAATTCAAAAATAATGCTATTTGTGGTCACTTTGATTGACCTCGTTAGTACATGAAAGTAAAAATTGGGCCATAAACCTAGCCCTGTACTTTGGTGTCCAACAAAATGAGACCTCATGAAATTCACGTAAAAAAATATGGGAAACATGTTGTGCAAGTTCCAATTATTCATAAAGTCACGAATTCAAAAAAAAACAATTTGTGATCACTTTGATTGACCCCGTTAGTACATGAAAGTAAAAATTGGGCTATAAACCTAGCCCTGTACTTTGGTGTCCAACAAAATGAGACCTCATGAAATTCACGTAAAAAAAAATGGGAAACATGTTGTGCAAGTTCCAATTATTCATAAAGTCACGAATTCAAAAAAAACAATTTGTGGTCACTTTGATTGACCTCGTTAGTACATGAAAGTAAAAATTGGGCCATAAACCTAGCCCTGTACTTTGGTGTCCAATAAAATGAGACCTCATGAAATTCACGTAAAAAGAAATGGGAAACATGTTGTGCAAGATCCAATTATTCATAAAGTAACCAATTCAAAAATAATGCTATTTGTGGTCACTTTGATTGACCTCGTTAGTACATGAAAGTAAAAATTGGGCCATAAACCTAGCCCTGTACTTTGGTGTCCAAACAAATGAGACCTCATGAAATTCACGTAAAAAGAAATGGGAAACATGTTGTGCAAGATCCAATTATTCATAAAGTAACCAATTCAAAAATAATGCTATTTGTGGTCACTTTGATTGACCTCGTTAGTACATGAAAGTAAAAATTGGGCCATAAACCTAGCCCTATACTTTGGTGTCCAACAAAATGAGACCTCATGAAATTCACGTAAAAAAAAATGGGAAACATGTTGTGCAAGTTCCAATTATTCATAAAGTCACGAATTCAAAAAAAAACAATTTGTGATCACTTTGATTGACCTCGTTAGTACATGAAAGTAAAAATTGGGCCATAAACCTAGCCTTGTACTTTGGTGTCCAATAAAATGAGACCTCATGAAATTCACGTAAAAAGAAATGGGAAATATGTTGTGCAAGATCCAATTATTCATAAAGTAACCAATTCAAAAATAATGCTATTTGTGGTCACTTTGATTGACTTCGTTAGTACATGAAAGTAAAAATTGGGCCATAAACCTAGCCCTGTACTTTGGTGTCCAACAAAATGAGACCTCATGAAATTCACGTAAAAAAAAATGGGAAACATGTTGTGCAAGTTCCAATTATTCATAAAGTCACGAATTCAAAAAAAAACAATTTGTGATCACTTTGATTGACCTCGTTAGTACATGAAAGTAAAAATTGGGCCATAAACCTAGCCCTGTACTTTGGTGTCCAACAAAATGAGACCTCATGAAATTCACGTAAAAAGAAATGGGAAACATGTTGTGCAAGATCCAATTATTCATAAAGTAACCAATTCAAAAATAATGCTATTTGTGGTCACTTTGATTGACCTCGTTAGTACATGAAAGTAAAAATTGGGCCATAAACCTAGCCCTGTACTTTGGTGTCCAATAAAATGAGACCTCATGAAATTCACGTAAAAGAAAATGGGAAACATGTTGTGCAAGTTCCAATTATTCATAAAGTCACGAATTCAAAAAAAAACAATTTGTGATCACTTTGATTGACCTCGTTAGTACATGAAAGTAAAAATTGGGCCATAAACCTAGCCCTGTACTTTGGTGTCCAATAAAATGAGACCTCATGAAATTCACGTAAAAAGAAATGGGAAACATGTTGTGCAAGATCCAATTATTCATAAAGTAACCAATTCAGAAATAATGCTATTTGTGGTCACTTTGATTGACCTCGTTAGTACATGAAAGTAAAAATTGGGCCATAAACCTAGCCCTGTACTTTGGTGTCCAATAAAATGAGACCTCATGAAATTCACGTAAAAGAAAATGGGAAACATGTTGTGCAAGTTCCAATTATTCATAAAGTCACGAATTCAAAAAAAAACAATTTGTGATCACTTTGATTGACCTCGTTAGTACATGAAAGTAAAAATTGGGCCATAAACCTAGCCCTGTACTTTGGTGTCCAATAAAATGAGACCTCATGAAATTCACGTAAAAGAAAATGGGAAACATGTTGTGCAAGTTCCAATTATTCATAAAGTCACGAATTCAAAAAAAAACAATTTGTGATCACTTTGATTGACCCCGTTAGTACATGAAAGTAAAAATTGGGCTATAAACCTAGCCCTGTACTTTGGTGTCCAACAAAATGAGACCTCATGAAATTCACGTAAAAAGAAATGGGAAACATGTTGTGCAAGATCCAATTATTCATAAAGTAACCAATTCAAAAATAATGCTATTTGTGGTCACTTTGATTGACCTCGTTAGTACATGAAAGTAAAAATTGGGCCATAAACCTAGCCCTGTACTTTGGTGTCCAATAAAATGAGACCTCATGAAATTCACGTAAAAGAAAATGGGAAACATGTTGTGCAAGTTCCAATTATTCATAAAGTCACGAATTCAAAAAAAAACAATTTGTGATCACTTTGATTGACCCCGTTAGTACATGAAAGTAAAAATTGGGCTATAAACCTAGCCCTGTACTTTGGTGTCCAACAAAATGAGACCTTATGAAATTCACGTAAAAAGAAATGGGAAACATGTTGTGCAAGTTCCAATTATTCATAAAGTAACCAATTCAAAAAAAAACAATTTGTGGTCACTTTGATTGACCTCGTTAGTACATGAAAGTAAAAATTGGGCCATAAACCTAGCCCTGTACTTTGGTGTCCAACAAAATGAGACCTCATGAAATTCACGTAAAAAGGAATGGGAAACATGTTGTGCAAGTTCCAATTATTCATAAAGTCACGAATTCAAAAAAAAACAATTTGTGATCACTTTGATTGACCCCGTTAGTACATGAAAGTAAAAACTGGGCTATAAACCTAGCCCTGTACTTTGGTGTCCAACAAAATGAGACCTTATGAAATTCACGTAAAAAGAAATGGGAAACATGTTGTGCAAGATCCAATTATTCATAAAGTAACCAATTCAAAAATAATGCTATTTGTGGTCACTTTGATTGACCTCGTTAGTACATGAAAGTAAAAATTGGGCCATAAACCTAGCCCTGTACTTTGGTGTCCAACAAAATGAGACCTCATGAAATTCACGTAAAAAATAATGGGAAACATGTTGTGCAAGTTCCAATTATTCATAAAGTCACGAATTCAAAAAAAAACAATTTGTGATCACTTTGATTGACCTCGTTAGTACATGAAAGTAAAAATTGGGCCATAAACCTAGCCCTGTACTTTGGTGTCCAACAAAATGAGACCTCATGAAATTCACGTAAAAAATAATGGGAAACATGTTGTGCAAGTTCCAATTATTCATAAAGTCACGAATTCAAAAAAAAACAATTTGTGATCACTTTGATTGACCTCGTTAGTACATGAAAGTAAAAATTGGGCCATAAACCTAGCCCTGTACTTTGGTGTCCAATAAAATGAGACCTCATGAAATTCACGTAAAAAGAAATGGGAAACATGTTGTGCAAGATCCAATTATTCATAAAGTAACCAATTCAAAAATAATGCTATTTGTGGTCACTTTGATTGACCTCGTTAGTACATGAAAGTAAAAATTGGGCCATAAACCTAGCCCTGTACTTTGGTGTCCAAACAAATGAGACCTCATGAAATTCACGTAAAAAGAAATGGGAAACATGTTGTGCAAGATCCAATTATTCATAAAGTAACCAATTCAAAAATAATGCAATTTGTGGTCACTTTGATTGACCTCGTTAGTACATGAAAGTAGAAATTGGGCCATAAACCTAGCCCTGTACTTTGGTGTCCAACAAAATGAGACCTCATGAAATTCACGTAAAAAAAAATAGGAAACATGTTGTGCAAGATCCAATTATTCATAAAGTAACCAATTCAAAAATAATGCTATTTGTGGTCACTTTGATTGACCTCGTTAGTACATGAAAGTAGAAATTGGGCCATAAACCTAGCCCTGTACTTTGGTGTCCAACAAAATGAGACCTCATGAAATTCACGTAAAAAAAAATAGGAAACATGTTGTGCAAGATCCAATTATTCATAAAGTAACCAATTCAAAAATAATGCTATTTGTGGTCACTTTGATTGACCTCGTTAGTACATGAAAGTAGAAATTGGGCCATAAACCTAGCCCTGTACTTTGGTGTCCAAACAAATGAGACCTCATGAAATTCACGTAAAAAGAAATGGGAAACATGTTGTGCAAGATCCAATTATTCATAAAGTAACCAATTCAGAAATAATGCTATTTGTGGTCACTTTGATTGACCTCGTTAGTACATGAAAGTAAAAATTGGGCCATAAACCTAGCCCTGTACTTTGGTGTCCAACAAAATGAGACCTCATGAAATTCACGTAAAAAAAAATGGGAAACATGTTGTGCAAGTTCCAATTATTCATAAAGTCACGAATTCAAAAAAAAACAATTTGTGATCACTTTGATTGACCTCGTTAGTACATGAAAGTAAAAATTGGGCCATAAACCTAGCCCTGTACTTTGGTGTCCAATAAAATGAGACCTCATGAAATTCACGTAAAAAGAAATGGGAAACATGTTGTGCAAGATCCAATTATTCATAAAGTAACCAATTCAAAAATAATGCTATTTGTGGTCACTTTGATTGACCTCGTTAGTACATGAAAGTAAAAATTGGGCCATAAACCTAGCCCTGTACTTTGGTGTCCAACAAAATGAGACCTCATGAAATTCACGTAAAAAAATATGGGAAACATGTTGTGCAAGTTCCAATTATTCATAAAGTCACGAATTCAAAAAAAAACAATTTGTGATCACTTTGATTGACCCCGTTAGTACATGAAAGTAAAAATTGGGCTATAAACCTAGCCCTGTACTTTGGTGTCCAACAAAATGAGACCTCATGAAATTCACGTAAAAAAAAATGGGAAACATGTTGTGCAAGTTCCAATTATTCATAAAGTCACGAATTCAAAAAAAACAATTTGTGGTCACTTTGATTGACCTCGTTAGTACATGAAAGTAAAAATTGGGCCATAAACCTAGCCCTGTACTTTGGTGTCCAATAAAATGAGACCTCATGAAATTCACGTAAAAAGAAATGGGAAACATGTTGTGCAAGATCCAATTATTCATAAAGTAACCAATTCAAAAATAATGCTATTTGTGGTCACTTTGATTGACCTCGTTAGTACATGAAAGTAAAAATTGGGCCATAAACCTAGCCCTGTACTTTGGTGTCCAAACAAATGAGACCTCATGAAATTCACGTAAAAAGAAATGGGAAATATGTTGTGCAAGATCCAATTATTCATAAAGTAACCAATTCAAAAATAATGCTATTTGTGGTCACTTTGATTGACCTCGTTAGTACATGAAAGTAAAAATTGGGCCATAAACCTAGCCCTATACTTTGGTGTCCAACAAAATGAGACCTCATGAAATTCACGTAAAAAAAAATGGGAAACATGTTGTGCAAGTTCCAATTATTCATAAAGTCACGAATTCAAAAAAAAACAATTTGTGATCACTTTGATTGACCTCGTTAGTACATGAAAGTAAAAATTGGGCCATAAACCTAGCCTTGTACTTTGGTGTCCAATAAAATGAGACCTCATGAAATTCACGTAAAAAGAAATGGGAAATATGTTGTGCAAGATCCAATTATTCATAAAGTAACCAATTCAAAAATAATGCTATTTGTGGTCACTTTGATTGACTTCGTTAGTACATGAAAGTAAAAATTGGGCCATAAACCTAGCCCTGTACTTTGGTGTCCAACAAAATGAGACCTCATGAAATTCACGTAAAAAAAAATGGGAAACATGTTGTGCAAGTTCCAATTATTCATAAAGTCACGAATTCAAAAAAAAACAATTTGTGATCACTTTGATTGACCTCGTTAGTACATGAAAGTAAAAATTGGGCCATAAACCTAGCCCTGTACTTTGGTGTCCAACAAAATGAGACCTCATGAAATTCACGTAAAAAGAAATGGGAAACATGTTGTGCAAGATCCAATTATTCATAAAGTAACCAATTCAAAAATAATGCTATTTGTGGTCACTTTGATTGACCTCGTTAGTACATGAAAGTAAAAATTGGGCCATAAACCTAGCCCTGTACTTTGGTGTCCAATAAAATGAGACCTCATGAAATTCACGTAAAAGAAAATGGGAAACATGTTGTGCAAGTTCCAATTATTCATAAAGTCACGAATTCAAAAAAAAACAATTTGTGATCACTTTGATTGACCTCGTTAGTACATGAAAGTAAAAATTGGGCCATAAACCTAGCCCTGTACTTTGGTGTCCAATAAAATGAGACCTCATGAAATTCACGTAAAAAGAAATGGGAAACATGTTGTGCAAGATCCAATTATTCATAAAGTAACCAATTCAGAAATAATGCTATTTGTGGTCACTTTGATTGACCTCGTTAGTACATGAAAGTAAAAATTGGGCCATAAACCTAGCCCTGTACTTTGGTGTCCAATAAAATGAGACCTCATGAAATTCACGTAAAAGAAAATGGGAAACATGTTGTGCAAGTTCCAATTATTCATAAAGTCACGAATTCAAAAAAAAACAATTTGTGATCACTTTGATTGACCTCGTTAGTACATGAAAGTAAAAATTGGGCCATAAACCTAGCCCTGTACTTTGGTGTCCAATAAAATGAGACCTCATGAAATTCACGTAAAAGAAAATGGGAAACATGTTGTGCAAGTTCCAATTATTCATAAAGTCACGAATTCAAAAAAAAACAATTTGTGATCACTTTGATTGACCCCGTTAGTACATGAAAGTAAAAATTGGGCTATAAACCTAGCCCTGTACTTTGGTGTCCAACAAAATGAGACCTCATGAAATTCACGTAAAAAGAAATGGGAAACATGTTGTGCAAGATCCAATTATTCATAAAGTAACCAATTCAAAAATAATGCTATTTGTGGTCACTTTGATTGACCTCGTTAGTACATGAAAGTAAAAATTGGGCCATAAACCTAGCCCTGTACTTTGGTGTCCAATAAAATGAGACCTCATGAAATTCACGTAAAAGAAAATGGGAAACATGTTGTGCAAGTTCCAATTATTCATAAAGTCACGAATTCAAAAAAAAACAATTTGTGATCACTTTGATTGACCCCGTTAGTACATGAAAGTAAAAATTGGGCTATAAACCTAGCCCTGTACTTTGGTGTCCAACAAAATGAGACCTTATGAAATTCACGTAAAAAGAAATGGGAAACATGTTGTGCAAGTTCCAATTATTCATAAAGTAACCAATTCAAAAAAAAACAATTTGTGGTCACTTTGATTGACCTCGTTAGTACATGAAAGTAAAAATTGGGCCATAAACCTAGCCCTGTACTTTGGTGTCCAACAAAATGAGACCTCATGAAATTCACGTAAAAAGGAATGGGAAACATGTTGTGCAAGTTCCAATTATTCATAAAGTCACGAATTCAAAAAAAAACAATTTGTGATCACTTTGATTGACCCCGTTAGTACATGAAAGTAAAAACTGGGCTATAAACCTAGCCCTGTACTTTGGTGTCCAACAAAATGAGACCTTATGAAATTCACGTAAAAAGAAATGGGAAACATGTTGTGCAAGATCCAATTATTCATAAAGTAACCAATTCAAAAAAAAACAATTTGTGGTCACTTTGGTTGACCTCGTTAGTACATGAAAGTAAAAATTGGGCCATAAACCTAGCCCTGTACTTTGGTGTCCAACAAAATGAGACCTCATGAAATTCACGTAAAAAAAAATGGGAAACATGTTGTGCAAGTTCCAATTATTCATAAAGTCACGAATTCAAAAATAATGCAATTTGTGATCACTTTGATTGACCTCGTTAGTACATGAAAGTAAAAATTGGGCCATAAACATAACCCTATACTTTCGTGTCCAACAAAATGAGACCTCATGAAATTCACGTAAAAAAATATGGGAAACATGTTATGCAAGTTCCAATTATTCATAAAGTCACGAATTCAAAAATAATGCAATTTGTGGTCACTTTGATTGACCTCGTTAGTACATGAAAGTAAAAATTGGGCCATAAACCTAGCCCTGTACTTTGGTGTCCAATAAAATGAGACCTCATGAATTTCACGTAAAAAGAAATGGGAAACATGTTGTGCAAGATCCAATTATTCATAAAGTAACCAATTCAAAAAAAAACAATTTGTGGTCACTTTGATTGACGTCGTTAGTACATGAAAGTAAAAATTGGGCCATAAACCTAGCCCTGTACTTTGGTGTCCAACAAAATGAGACCTCATGAATTTCACGTAAAAAGAAATGGGAAACATGTTGTGCAAGATCCAATTATTCATAAAGTAACCAATTCAAAAAAAAACAATTTGTGGTCACTTTGATTGACGTCGTTAGTACATGAAAGTAAAAATTGGGCCATAAA
This sequence comes from Climacium dendroides, assembly GCA_950106755.1. Taxonomy (NCBI): domain Eukaryota; kingdom Viridiplantae; phylum Streptophyta; class Bryopsida; order Hypnales; family Climaciaceae; genus Climacium; species Climacium dendroides. The sequence goes on along the minus strand of CATNNA010000004.1, from coordinate 1,297,203 downwards.
CCTAGCCCTGTACTTTGGTGTCCAACAAAATGAGACCTCATGAAATTCACGTAAAAAGAAATGGGAAACATGTTGTGCAAGATCCAATTATTCATAAAGTAACCAATTCAAAAATAATGCTATTTGTGGTCACTTTGATTGACCTCGTTAGTACATGAAAGTAAAAATTGGGCCATAAACCTAGCCCTGTACTTTGGTGTCCAATAAAATGAGACCTCATGAAATTCACGTAAAAGAAAATGGGAAACATGTTGTGCAAGTTCCAATTATTCATAAAGTCACGAATTCAAAAAAAAACAATTTGTGATCACTTTGATTGACCCCGTTAGTACATGAAAGTAAAAATTGGGCTATAAACCTAGCCCTGTACTTTGGTGTCCAACAAAATGAGACCTTATGAAATTCACGTAAAAAGAAATGGGAAACATGTTGTGCAAGATCCAATTATTCATAAAGTAACCAATTCAAAAAAAAAAAATTTGTGGTCACTTTGATTGACCTCGTTAGTACATGAAAGTAAAAATTGGGCCATAAACCTAGCCCTGTACTTTGGTGTCCAACAAAATGAGACCTCATGAAATTCACGTAAAAAAAAATGGGAAACATGTTGTGCAAGATCCAATTATTCATAAAGTAACCAATTCAAAAAAAAACAATTTGTGATCACTTTGATTGACCTCGTTAGTACATGAAAGTAAAAATTGGGCCATAAACCTAGCCCTATACTTTGGTGTCCAACAAAGTGAGACCTCATGAAATTCACGTAAAGAAAAGTGGGAAACATGTTGTGCAAGATCCAATTATTCATAAAGTAACCAATTCAAAAAAAAACAATTTGTGATCACTTTCATTGACCCCGTTAGTACATGAAAGTAAAAATTGGGCTATAAACCTAGCCCTGTACTTTGGTGTCCAACAAAATGAGACCTCATGAAATTCACGTAAAAAGAAATGGGAAACATGTTGTGCAAGATCCAATTATTCATAAAGTAACCAATTCAAAAAAAAACAATTTGTGATCACTTTGATTGACCCCGTTAGTACATGAAAGTAAAAATTGGGCTATAAACCTAGCCCTGTACTTTGGTGTCCAACAAAATGAGACCTTATGAAATTCACGTAAAAAGAAATGGGAAACATGTTGTGCAAGATCCAATTATTCATAAAGTAACCAATTCAAAAAAAAACAATTTGTGATCACTTTGATTGACCTCGTTAGTACATGAAAGTAAAAATTGGGCCATAAACCTAGCCCTGTACTTTGGTGTCCAACAAAATGAGACCTCATGAAATTCACGTAAAAAGGAATGGGAAACATGTTGTGCAAGTTCCAATTATTCATAAAGTCACGAATTCAAAAAAAAACAATTTGTGATCACTTTGATTGACCCCGTTAGTATATGAAAGTAAAAATTGGGCTATAAACCTAGCCCTGTACTTTGGTGTCCAACAAAATGAGACCTTATGAAATTCACGTAAAAAGAAATGGGAAACATGTTGTGCAAGATCCAATTATTCATAAAGTAACCAATTCAAAAAAAAACAATTTGTGGTCACTTTGGTTGACCTCGTTAGTACATGAAAGTAAAAATTGGGCCATAAACCTAGCCCTGTACTTTGGTGTCCAACAAAATGAGACCTCATGAAATTCACGTAAAAAAAAATGGGAAACATGTTGTGCAAGTTCCAATTATTCATAAAGTCACGAATTCAAAAATAATGCAATTTGTGATCACTTTGATTGACCTCGTTAGTACATGAAAGTAAAAATTGGGCCATAAACATAACCCTATACTTTCGTGTCCAACAAAATGAGACCTCATGAAATTCACGTAAAAAAATATGGGAAACATGTTGTGCAAGTTCCAATTATTCATAAAGTCACGAATTCAAAAAAAAACAATTTATGATCACTTTGATTGACCTCGTTAGTACATGAAAGTAAAAATTGGGCCATAAACCTAGCCCTGTACTTTGGTGTCCAATAAAATGAGACCTCATGAATTTCACGTAAAAAGAAATGGGAAACATGTTGTGCAAGATCCAATTATTCATAAAGTAACCAATTCAAAAAAAAACAATTTGTGGTCACTTTGATTGACGTCGTTAGTACATGAAAGTAAAAATTGGGCCATAAACCTAGCCCTGTACTTTGGTGTCCAACAAAATGAGACCTCATGAAATTCACGTAAAAAGAAATGGGAAACATGTTGTGCAAGATCCAATTATTCATAAAGTCACGAATTCAAAAAAAAACAATTTGTGGTCACTTTGATTGACCTCATTAGTACATGAAAGTGAAAATTGGGTTATAAACCTAGCCCTGTACTTTGGTGTCCAACAAAATGAGACCTCATGAAGTTCACGTAAAAAGGAATGGGAAACATGTTGTGCAAGATCCAATTATTCATAAAGTAACCAATTCAAAAAAAACAATTTGTGGTCACTTTGATTGACCCCGTTAGTACATGAAAGTAAAAATTGGGCCATAAACCTAGCCCTGTACTTTGGTGTCCAACAAAATGAGACCTCATGAAATTCACGTAAAAAAATATGGGAAACATGTTGTGCAAGATCCAATTATTCATAAAGTAACCAATTAAAAAAAAAACAATTTGTGGTCACTTTGATTGACCTCGTTAGTACATGAAAGTAAAAATTGGGCTATAATCCTAGCCCTGTACTTTGGTGTCCAACAAAATGAGACCTTATGAAATTCACGTAAAAAGAAATGGGAAACATGTTGTGCCAGATCCAATTATTCATAAAGTAACCAATTCAAAAAAAAAAACAATTTGTGGTCACTTTGATTGACCTCGTTAGTACATGAAAGTAAAAATTGGGCCATAAACCTAGCCCTGTACTTTGGTGTCCAACAAAATGAGAACTCATGAAATTCACGTAAAAAAAAATGAGAAACATGTTGTGCAAGTTCCAATTATTCATAAAGTAACCAATTAAAAAAAAAACAATTTGTGGTCACTTTGATTGACCTCGTTAGTACATGAAAGTAAAAATTGGGCTATAAACCTAGCCCTGTACTTTGGTGTCCAACAAAATGAGACCTTATGAAATTCACGTGAAAAGAAATGGGAAACATGTTGTGCAAGTTCCAATTATTCATAAAGTCACGAATTCAAAAAAAAACAATTTGTGATCACTTTGATTGACCCCGTTAGTACATGAAAGTAAAAATTGGGCTATAAACCTAGCCCTGTACTTTGGTGTCCAACAAAATGAGACCTTATGAAATTCACGTAAAAAGAAATGGGAAACATGTTGTGCAAGATCCAATTATTCATAAAGTAACCAATTCAAAAAAAAACAATTTGTGGTCACTTTGGTTGACCTCGTTAGTACATGAAAGTAAAAATTGGGCCATAAACCTAGCCCTGTACTTTGGTGTCCAACAAAATGAGACCTCATGAAGTTCACGTAAAAAGGAATGGGAAACATGTTGTGCAAGATCCAATTATTCATAAAGTAACCAATTAAAAAAAACAATTTGTGGTCACTTTGATTGACCTCGTTAGTACATGAAAGTAAAAATTGGGCCATAAACCTAGCCCTGTACTTTGATGTCCAACAAAATGTAACCTCATGAAATTCACGTAAAAAAAAATGGGAAACATGTTGTGCAATTTCCAATTATTCATAAAGTCACGAATTCAAATAAAAACAATTTGTGATCACTTTGACTGACCTCGTTACTACATGAAAGTAAAAATTGGGCTATAAACCTAGCCCTGTACTTTGGTGTCCAACAAAATGAGACCTTATGAAATTCACGTAAAAAGAAATGGGAAACATGTTGTGCAAGTTCCAATTATTCATAAAGTCACGAATTCAAAAATAATGCTATTTGTGGTCACTTTGATTGACCTCGTTAGTACATGAAAGTAAAAATTGGGCCATAAACCTAGCCCTGTACTTTGGTGTGCAACAAAATGAGACCTCATGAAATTCACGTAAAAAAAAATGGGAAACATGTTGTGCAAGTTCCAGTTATTCATAAAGTCACGAATTCAAAAATAATGCAATTTGTGATCACTTTGATTGACCTCGTTAGTATATGAAAGTAAAAATTGGGCCATAAACCTAGCCCTGTACTTTGGTGTCCAACAAAATGAGACCTCATGAAATTCACGTAAAAAAATATGGGAAACATGTTGTGCAAGTTCCAATTATTCATAAAGTCACGAATTCAAAAAAAAACAATTTGTGATCACTTTGATTGACCCCGTTAGTACATGAAAGTAAAAATTGGGCCATAAACCTAGCCCTGTACTTTGGTGTCCAACAAAATGAGACCTCATGAAATTCACGTAAAAAAATATGGGAAACATGTTGTGCAAGTTCCAATTATTCATAAAGTCACGAATTCAAAAATAATGCAATTTGTGGTCACTTTGATTGACCCCGTTAGTACATGAGAGTAAAAATTGGGCCATAAACCTAGCCCTGTACTTTGGTGTCCAATAAAATGAGACCTCATGAAATTCACGTAAAAAGAAATGGGAAACATGTTGCGCAAGATCCAATTATTCATAAAGTAACCAATTCAAAAAAAAACAATTTGTGGTCACTTTGATTGACCTCGTTAGTACATGAAAGTAAAATTTGGGCCATAAAGCTAGCCCTGTACTTTGGTGTCCAACAAAATGAGACCTCATGAAATTCACGTAAAAAGAAATGGGAAACATGTTGTGCAAGATCCAATTATTCATAAAGTAACCAATTCAAAAAAAAACAATTTGTGGTCACTTTGGTTGACCTCGTTAGTACATGAAAGTAAAAATTGGGCCATAAACCTAGCCCTGTACTTTGGTGTCCAACAAAATGAGACCTCATGAAATTCACGTAAAAAAAAATGGGAAACATGTTGTGCAAGTTCCAATTATTCATAAAGTCACGAATTCAAAAATAATGCAATTTGTGATCATTTTGATTGACCTCGTTAGTACATGAAAGTAAAAATTGGGCCATAAACCTAGCCCTGTACTTTGGTGTCCAACAAAATGAGACCTCATGAAATTAACGTAAAAAAATATGGGAAACATGTTGTGCAAGTTCCAATTATTCATAAAGTCACGAATTCAAAAATAATGCAATTTGTGGTCACTTTGATTGACCTCGTTAGTACATGAAAGTAAAAATTGGGCCATAAACCTAGCCCTGTACCTTGGTGTCCAATAAAATGAGACCTCATGAAATTCACGTAAAAAGAAATGGGAAACATGTTGTGCAAGATCCAATTATTCATAAAGTAACCGATTCAAAAAAAAACAATTTGTGGTCACTTTGATTGACCTCATTAGTACATGAAAGTGAAAATTGGGCCATAAACCTAGCCCTGTACTTTGGTGTCCAACAAAATGAGACCTCATGAAGTTCACGTAAAAAGGAATGGGAAACATGTTGTGCAAGATCCAATTATTCATAAAGTAACCAATTAAAAAAAACAATTTGTGGTCACTTTGATTGACCACGTTAGTATATGAAAGTAAAAATTGGGCCATAAACCTAGCCCTGTACTTTGATGTCCAACAAAATGTAACCTCATGAAATTCACGTAAAAAAAAATGGGAAACATGTTGTGCAAGTTCCAATTATTCATAAAGTCACGAATTCAAAAAAAAACAATTTGTGATCACTTTGATTGACCTCGTTAGTACATGAATGTAAAAATTGGGCTATAAACCTAGCCCTGTACTTTGGTGTCCAACAAAATGAGACCTTATGAAATTCACGTAAAAAGAAATGGGAAACATGTTGTGCAAGTTCCAATTATTCATAACGTCACGAATTCAAAAATAATGCTATTTGTGGTCACTTTGATTGACCTCGTTAATACATGAAAGTAAAAATTGGGCCATAAACCTAGCCCTGTACTTTGGTGTCCAACAAAATGAGACCTCATGAAATTCACGTAAAAAAAAATGGGAAACATGTTGTGCAAGATCCAATTATTCATAAAGTCACGAATTCAAAAATAATGCAATTTGTGATCACTTTGATTGACCTCGTTAGTACATGAAAGTAAAAATTGGGCCATAAACCTAGCCCTGTACTTTGGTGTCCAACAAAATGAGACCTCATGAAATTCACGTAAAAAGAAATGGGAAACATGTTGTGCAAGATCCAATTATTCATAAAGTAACCAATTCAAAAAAAAACAATTTGTGGTCACTTTGGTTGACCTCGTTAGTACATGAAAGTAAAAATTGGGCCATAAACCTAGCCCTGTACTTTGGTGTCCAACAAAATGAGACCTCATGAAATTCACGTAAAAAAAAATGGGAAACATGTTGTGCAAGTTCCAATTATTCATAAAGTCACGAATTCAAAAATAATGCAATTTGTGATCATTTTGATTGACCTCGTTAGTACATGAAAGTAAAAATTGGGCCATAAACCTAGCCCTGTACTTTGGTGTCCAACAAAATGAGACCTCATGAAATTAACGTAAAAAAATATGGGAAACATGTTGTGCAAGTTCCAATTATTCATAAAGTCACGAATTCAAAAATAATGCAATTTGTGGTCACTTTGATTGACCTCGTTAGTACATGAAAGTAAAAATTGGGCCATAAACCTAGCCCTGTACCTTGGTGTCCAATAAAATGAGACCTCATGAAATTCACGTAAAAAGAAATGGGAAACATGTTGTGCAAGATCCAATTATTCATAAAGTAACCGATTCAAAAAAAAACAATTTGTGGTCACTTTGATTGACCTCATTAGTACATGAAAGTGAAAATTGGGCCATAAACCTAGCCCTGTACTTTGGTGTCCAACAAAATGAGACCTCATGAAGTTCACGTAAAAAGGAATGGGAAACATGTTGTGCAAGATCCAATTATTCATAAAGTAACCAATTAAAAAAAACAATTTGTGGTCACTTTGATTGACCACGTTAGTATATGAAAGTAAAAATTGGGCCATAAACCTAGCCCTGTACTTTGATGTCCAACAAAATGTAACCTCATGAAATTCACGTAAAAAAAAATGGGAAACATGTTGTGCAAGTTCCAATTATTCATAAAGTCACGAATTCAAAAAAAAACAATTTGTGATCACTTTGATTGACCTCGTTAGTACATGAATGTAAAAATTGGGCTATAAACCTAGCCCTGTACTTTGGTGTCCAACAAAATGAGACCTTATGAAATTCACGTAAAAAGAAATGGGAAACATGTTGTGCAAGTTCCAATTATTCATAACGTCACGAATTCAAAAATAATGCTATTTGTGGTCACTTTGATTGACCTCGTTAATACATGAAAGTAAAAATTGGGCCATAAACCTAGCCCTGTACTTTGGTGTCCAACAAAATGAGACCTCATGAAATTCACGTAAAAAAAAATGGGAAACATGTTGTGCAAGATCCAATTATTCATAAAGTAACCAATTAAAAAAAAACAATTTGTGGTCACTTTGATTGACCTCGTTAGTACATGAAAGTAAAAATTGGGCCATAAACCTAGCCCTGTACTTTGGTGTCCAACAAAATGAGACCTTATGAAATTCACGTAAAAAGAAATGGGAAACATGTTGTGCAAGATCCAATTATTCATAAAGTCACGAATTCAAAAAAAAACAATTTGTGATCACTTTGATTGACCTCGTTAGTACATGAAAGTTAAAATTGGGCTATAAACCTAGCCCTGTACTTTGGTGTCCAACAAAATGAGACCTTATGAAGTTCACGTAAAAAGAAATGGGAAACATGTTGTGCAAGTTCCAATTATTCATAAAGTCACGAATTCAAAAATAATACTATTTGTGGTCACTTTGATTGACCTCGTTAATACATGAAAGTAAAAATTGGGCCATAAACCTAGCCCTGTACTTTGGTGTCCAACAAAATGAGACCTCATGAAATTCACGTAAAAAAAAATGGGAAACATGTTGTGCAAGATCCAATTATTCATAAAGTCACGAATTCAAAAATAATGCAATTTGTGATCACTTTGATTGACCTCGTTAGTACATGAAAGTAAAAATTGGGCCATAAACCTAGCCCTGTACTTTGGTGTCTAACAAAATGAGACCTCATGAAATTCACGTAAAAAAATATGGGAAACATGTTGTGCAAGTTCCAATTATTCATAAAGTCACGAACTCAAAAATAATGCAATTTGTGGTCACTTTGATTGACCTCGTTAGTACATGAAAGTAAAAATTGGGCCATAAACCTAGCCCTGTACTTTGGTGTCCAACAAAATGAGACGTCATGAAATTCACGTAAAAAGAAATGGGAAACATGTTGTGCAAGATCCAATTATTCATAAAGTAACCAATTCAAAAAAAAACAATTTGTGGTCACTTTGATTGACCTCGTTAGTACATGAAAGTAAAAATTGGGCCATAAACCTAGCCCTGTACTTTGGTGTCCAACAAAATGAGACCTCATGAAGTTCACGTAAAAAGGAATGGGAAACATGTTGTGCAAGATCCAATTATTCATAAAGTAACCAATTAAAAAAAACAATTTGTGGTCACTTTGATTGACCTCGTTAGTACATGAAAGTAAAAATTGGGCCATAAACCTAGCCCTGTACTTTGATGTCCATCAAAATGTAACCTCATGAAATTCACGTAAAAAAAAATGGGAAACATGTTGTGCAAGTTCCAATTATTCATAAAGTCACGAATTCAAATAAAAACAATTTGTGATCACTTTGACTGACCTCGTTAGTACATGAAAGTAAAAATTGGGCTATAAACCTAGCCCAGTACTTTGGTGTCCAACAAAATGAGACCTTATGAAATTCACGTAAAAAGAAATGGGAAACATGTTGTGCAAGTTCCAATTATTCATAAAGTCACGAATTCAAAAATAATGCTATTTGTGGTCACTTTGATTGACCTCATTAGTACATGAAAGTAAAAATTGGGCCATAAACCTAGCCCTGTACTTTGGTGTGCAACAAAATGAGACCTCATGAAATTCACGTAAAAAAAAATGGGAAACATGTTGTGCAAGTTCCAGTTATTCATAAAGTCACGAATTCAAAAATAATGCAATTTGTGATCACTTTGATTGACCTCGTTAGTATATGAAAGTAAAAATTGGGCCATAAACCTAGCCCTGTACTTTCGTGTCCAACAAAATGTAACCTCATGAAATTCACGTAAAAAAAAATGGGAAACATGTTGTGCAAGTTCCAATTATTCATAAAGTCACGAATTCAAAAATAATGCAATTTGTGATCACTTTGATTGACCTCGTTAGTACATGAAAGTAAAAATTGGGCCATAAACCTAGCCCTGTACTTTGGTGTCCAACAAAATGAGCCCTCGTGAAGTTCACGTAAAAAGGAATGGGAAACATGTTGTGCAAGATCCAATTATTCATAAAGTAACCAATTAAAAAAATACAATTTGTGGTCACTTTGATTGACCTCGTTAGTACATGAAAGTAAAAATTGGGCCATAAACCTAGCCCTGTACTTTGGTGTCCAACAAAATGAGACCTCATGAAATTCACGTAAAAAAATATGGGAAACATGTTGTGCAAGTTCCAATTATTCATAAAGTCACGAATTCAAAAATAATGCAATTTGTGATCACTTTGATTGACCCCGTTAGTACATGAAAGTAAAAATTGGGCTATAAACCTAGCCCTGTACTTTGGTGTCCAACAAAATGAGACCTTATGAAATTCACGTAAAAAGAAATGGGAAACATGTTGTGCAAGATCCAATTATTCATAAAGTAACCAATTCAAAAAAATACAATTTGTGGTCACTTTGATTGACCTCATTAGTACATGAAAGTAAAAATTGGGCCATAAACCTAGCCCTGTACTTTGGTGTCCAACAAAATGAGACCTCATGAAATTCACGTAAAAAGAAATGGGAAACATGTTGTGCAAGATCCAATTATTTATAAAGTAACCAATTCAAAAAAAAACAATTTGTGATCACTTTGATTGACCCCGTTAGTACATGAAAGTAAAAATTGGGCTATAAACCTAGCCCTGTACTTTGGTGTCCAACAAAATGAGACCTCATGAAATTCACGTAAAAAGAAATGGGAAACATGTTGTGCAAGATCCAATTATTCATAAAGTAACCAATTCAAAAAAAAACAATTTGTGATCACTTTCATTGACCCCGTTAGTACATGAAAGTAAAAATTGGGCTATAAACCTAGCCCTGTACTTTGGTGTCCAACAAAATGAGACCTTATGAAATTCACGTAAAAAGAAATGGGAAACATGTTGTGCAAGATCCAATTATTCATAAAGTAACCAATTCAAAAAAAAACAATTTGTGGTCACTTTGATTGACCTCGTTAGTACATGAAAGTCAAAATTGGGCCATAAACCTAGCCCTGTACTTTGGTGTCCAATAAAATGAGACCTCATGAAATTCACGTAAAAAGAAATGGGAAACATGTTGTGCAAGATCCAATTATTCATAAAGTAACCAATTCAAAAAAAAACAATTTGTGATCACTTTGATTGACCTCGTTAGTACATGAAAGTAAAAATTGGGCCATAAACCTAGCCCTGTACTTTGGTGTCCAACAAAATGAGACCTCATGAAATTCACGTAAAAAGAAATGGGAAACATGTTGTGCAAGATCCAATTATTCATAAAGTAACCAATTCAAAAAAAAACAATTTGTGGTCACTTTGATTGACCTCGTTAGAACATGAAAGTAAAAATTGGGCCATAAACCTAGCCCTGTACTTTGGTGTCCAATAAAATGAGACCTCATGAAATTCACGTAAAAAGAAATGGGAAACATGTTGTGCAAGATCCAATTATTCATAAAGTAACCAATTCAAAAAAAAACAATTTGTGATCACTTTGATTGACCTCGTTAGTACATGAAAGTAAAAATTGGGCCATAAACCTAGCCCTGTACTTTGGTGTCCAACAAAATGAGACCTCATGAAATTCACGTAAAAAGAAATGGGAAACATGTTGTGCAAGATCCAATTATTCATAAAGTAACCAATTCAAAAAAAAACAATTTGTGGTCACTTTGATTGACCTCGTTAGTACATGAAAGTAAAAATTGGGCCATAAACCTAGCCCTGTACTTTGGTGTCCAACAAAATGAGACCTCATGAAATTCACGTAAAAAAAAATGGGAAACATGTTGTGCAAGATCCAATTATTCATAAAGTAACCAATTCAAAAAAAAACAATTTGTGATCACTTTGATTGACCTCGTTAGTACATGAAAGTAAAAATTGGGCCATAAACCTAGCCCTATACTTTGGTGTCCAACAAAGTGAGACCTCATGAAATTCACGTAAAGAAAAGTGGGAAACATGTTGTGCAAGATCCAATTATTCATAAAGTAACCAATTCAAAAAAAAACAATTTGTGATCACTTTCATTGACCCCGTTAGTACATGAAAGTAAAAATTGGGCTATAAACCTAGCCCTGTACTTTGGTGTCCAACAAAATGAGACCTCATGAAATTCACGTAAAAAGAAATGGGAAACATGTTGTGCAAGATCCAATTATTCATAAAGTAACCAATTCAAAAAAAAACAATTTGTGATCACTTTGATTGACCCCGTTAGTACATGAAAGTAAAAATTGGGCTATAAACCTAGCCCTGTACTTTGGTGTCCAACAAAATGAGACCTTATGAAATTCACGTAAAAAGAAATGGGAAACATGTTGTGCAAGATCCAATTATTCATAAAGTAACCAATTCAAAAAAAAACAATTTGTGATCACTTTGATTGACCTCGTTAGTACATGAAAGTAAAAATTGGGCCATAAACCTAGCCCTGTACTTTGGTGTCCAACAAAATGAGACCTCATGAAATTCACGTAAAAAGAAATGGGAAACATGTTGTGCAAGATCCAATTATTCATAAAGTAACCAATTCAAAAAAAAACAATTTGTGGTCACTTTGATTGACCTCGTTAGTACATGAAAGTAAAAATTGGGCCATAAACCTAGCCCTGTACTTTGGTGTCCAACAAAATGAGACCTCATGAAATTCACGTAAAAAAATATGGGAAACATGTTGTGCAAGATCCAATTATTCATAAAGTAACCAATTCAAAAAAAAACAATTTGTGGTCACTTTGATTGACCTCGTTAGTACATGAAAGTAAAAATTGGGCCATAAACCTAGCCCTGTACTTTGGTGTCCAACAAAATGAGACCTCATGAAATTCACGTAAAAAGAAATGGGAAACATGTTGTGCAAGATCCAATTATTCATAAAGTAACCAATTCAAAAAAAAACAATTTGTGATCACTTTGATTGACCTCGTTAGTACATGAAAGTAAAAATTGGGCCATAAACCTAGCCCTGTACTTTGGTGTCCAACAAAATGAGACCTCATGAAATTCACGTAAAAAGAAATGGGAAACATGTTGTGCAAGATCCAATTATTCATAAAGTAACCAATTCAAAAAAAAACAATTTGTGGTCACTTTGATTGACGTCGTTAGTACATGAAAGTAAAAATTGGGCCATAAACCTAGCCCTGTACTTTGGTGTCCAACAAAATGAGACCTCATGAAATTCACGTAAAAAAAAATGGGAAACATGTTGTGCAAGATCCAATTATTCATAAAGTAACCAATTCAAAAAAAAACAATTTGTGATCACTTTGATTGACCTCGTTAGTACATGAAAGTAAAAATTGGGCCATAAACCTAGCCCTATACTTTGGTGTCCAACAAAGTGAGACCTCATGAAATTCACGTAAAGAAAAGTGGGAAACATGTTGTGCAAGATCCAATTATTCATAAAGTAACCAATTCAAAAAAAAACAATTTGTGATCACTTTCATTGACCCCGTTAGTACATGAAAGTAAAAATTGGGCTATAAACCTAGCCCTGTACTTTGGTGTCCAACAAAATGAGACCTCATGAAATTCACGTAAAAAGAAATGGGAAACATGTTGTGCAAGATCCAATTATTCATAAAGTAACCAATTCAAAAAAAAACAATTTGTGATCACTTTGATTGACCCCGTTAGTACATGAAAGTAAAAATTGGGCTATAAACCTAGCCCTGTACTTTGGTGTCCAACAAAATGAGACCTTATGAAATTCACGTAAAAAGAAATGGGAAACATGTTGTGCAAGATCCAATTATTCATAAAGTAACCAATTCAAAAAAAAACAATTTGTGATCACTTTGATTGACCTCGTTAGTACATGAAAGTAAAAATTGGGCCATAAACCTAGCCCTGTACTTTGGTGTCCAACAAAATGAGACCTCATGAAATTCACGTAAAAAAAAATGGGAAACATGTTGTGCAAGATCCAATTATTCATAAAGTAACCAATTCAAAAAAAAACAATTTGTGGTCACTTTGATTGACCTCGTTAGTACATGAAAGTAAAAATTGGGCCATAAACCTAGCCCTGTACTTTGGTGTCCAACAAAATGAGACCTCATGAAATTCACGTAAAAAAATATGGGAAACATGTTGTGCAAGATCCAATTATTCATAAAGTAACCAATTCAAAAAAAAACAATTTGTGGTCACTTTGATTGACCTCGTTAGTACATGAAAGTAAAAATTGGGCCATAAACCTAGCCCTGTACTTTGGTGTCCAACAAAATGAGACCTCATGAAATTCACGTAAAAAGAAATGGGAAACATGTTGTGCAAGATCCAATTATTCATAAAGTAACCAATTCAAAAAAAAACAATTTGTGATCACTTTGATTGACCTCGTTAGTACATGAAAGTAAAAATTGGGCCATAAACCTAGCCCTGTACTTTGGTGTCCAACAAAATGAGACCTCATGAAATTCACGTAAAAAGAAATGGGAAACATGTTGTGCAAGATCCAATTATTCATAAAGTAACCAATTCAAAAAAAAACAATTTGTGGTCACTTTGATTGACCTCGTTAGTACATGAAAGTAAAAATTGGGCCATAAACCTAGCCCTGTACTTTGGTGTCCAACAAAATGAGACCTCATGAAATTCACGTAAAAAGAAATGGGAAACATGTTGTGCAAGATCCAATTATTCATAAAGTAACCAATTCAAAAAAAAACAATTTGTGGTCACTTTGATTGACCTCGTTAGTACATGAAAGTAAAAATTGGGCCATAAACCTAGCCCTGTACTTTGGTGTCCAACAAAATGAGACCTCATGAAATTCACGTAAAAAAATATGGGAAACATGTTGTGCAAGATCCAATTATTCATAAAGTAACCAATTCAAAAAAAAACAATTTGTGGTCAATTTGATTGACCTCGTTAGTACATGAAAGTAAAAATTGGGCCATAAACCTAGCCCTGTACTTTGGTGTCCAACAAAATGAGACCTCATGAAATTCACGTAAAAAGAAATGGGAAACATGTTGTGCAAGATCCAATTATTCATAAAGTAACCAATTCAAAAAAAAACAATTTGTGATCACTTTGATTGACCTCGTTAGTACATGAAAGTAAAAATTGGGCCATAAACCTAGCCCTGTACTTTGGTGTCCAACAAAATGAGACCTCATGAAATTCACGTAAAAAGAAATGGGAAACATGTTGTGCAAGATCCAATTATTCATAAAGTAACCAATTCAAAAAAAAACAATTTGTGATCACTTTGATTGACCTCATTAGTACATGAAAGTGAAAATTGGGCCATAAACCTAGCCCTGTACTTTGGTGTCCAATAAAATGAGACCTCATGAAATTCACGTAAAAAAATATGGGAAACATGTTGTGCAAGTTCCAATTATTCATAAAGTCACGAATTCAAAAATAATGCAATTTGTGATCACTTTGATTGACCCCGTTAGTACATGAAAGTAAAAATTGGGCTATAAACCTAGCCCTGTACTTTGGTGTCCAACAAAATGAGACCTTATGAAATTCACGTAAAAAGAAATGGGAAACATGTTGTGCAAGATCCAATTATTCATAAAGTAACCAATTCAAAAAAATACAATTTGTGGTCACTTTGATTGACCTCATTAGTACATGAAAGTAAAAATTGGGCCATAAACCTAGCCCTGTACTTTGGTGTCCAACAAAATGAGACCTCATGAAATTCACGTAAAAAGAAATGGGAAACATGTTGTGCAAGATCCAATTATTCATAAAGTAACCAATTCAAAAAAAAACAATTTGTGATCACTTTGATTGACCCCGTTAGTACATGAAAGTAAAAATTGGGCTATAAACCTAGCCCTGTACTTTGGTGTCCAACAAAATGAGACCTCATGAAATTCACGTAAAAAAATATGCGAAACATGTTGTGCAAGTTCCAATTATTCATAAAGTCACGAATTCAAAGATAATGCAATTTGTGATCACTTTGATTGACTCCGTTAGTACATGAAAGTAAAAATTGGGCTATAAACCTAGCCCTGTACTTTGGTGTCCAACAAAATGAGACCTTATGAAATTCACGTAAAAAGAAATGGGAAACATGTTGTGCAAGTTCCAATTATTCATAAAGTCACGAATTCAAAAAAAAACAATTTATGATCACTTTGATTGACCTCGTTAGTACATGAAAGTAAAAATTGGGCCATAAACCTAGCCCTGTACTTTGGTGTCCAACAAAATGAGACCTCATGAAATTCACGTAAAAAGAAATGTGAAACATGTTGTGCAAAATCCAATTATTCATAAAGTAACCAATTCAAAAAAAAACAATTTGTGCTCACTTTGATTGACCTCGTTAGTACATGAAAGTAAAAATTGGGCCATAAACCTAGCCCTGTACTTTGGTGTCCAACAAAATGAGACCTCATGAAATTCACGTAAAAAGAAATGGGAAACATGTTGTGCAAGATCCAATTATTCATAAAGTAACCAATTCAAAAAAAAACAATTTGTGGTCACTTTGATTGACCTCGTTAGTACATGAAAGTAAAAATTGGGCCATAAACCTAGCCCTGTACTTTGGTGTCCAACAAAATGAGACCTCATGAAATTCACGTAAAAAGAAATGGGAAACATGTTGTGCAAGATCCAATTATTCATAAAGTAACCAATTCAAAAAAATACAATTTGTGGTCACTTTGATTGACCTCATTAGTACATGAAAGTAAAAATTGGGCCATAAACCTAGCCCTGTACTTTGGTGTCCAACAAAATGAGACCTCATGAAATTCACGTAAAAAGAAATGGGAAACATGTTGTGCAAGATCCAATTATTCATAAAGTAACCAATTCAAAAAAAAACAATTTGTGATCACTTTGATTGACCCCGTTAGTACATGAAAGTAAAAATTGGGCTATAAACCTAGCCCTGTACTTTGGTGTCCAACAAAATGAGACCTCATGAAATTCACGTAAAAAGAAATGGGAAACATGTTGTGCAAGATCCAATTATTCATAAAGTAACCAATTCAAAAAAAAACAATTTGTGGTCACTTTGATTGACCTCGTTAGTACATGAAAGTAAAAATTGGGCCATAAACCTAGCCCTGTACTTTGGTGTCCAACAAAATGAGACCTCATGAAATTCACGTAAAAAGAAATGGGAAACATGTTGTGCAAGATCCAATTATTCATAAAGTAACCAATTCAAAAAAAAACAATTTGTGATCACTTTGATTGACCCCGTTAGTACATGAAAGTAAAAATTGGGCTATAAACCTAGCCCTGTACTTTGGTGTCCAACAAAATGAGACCTCATGAAATTCACGTAAAAAAATATGGGAAACATGTTGTGCAAGTTCCAATTATTCATAAAGTCACGAATTCAAAGATAATGCAATTTGTGATCACTTTGATTGACTCCGTTAGTACATGAAAGTAAAAATTGGGCTATAAACCTAGCCCTGTACTTTGGTGTCCAACAAAATGAGACCTTATGAAATTCACGTAAAAAGAAATGGGAAACATGTTGTGCAAGTTCCAATTATTCATAAAGTCACGAATTCAAAAAAAAACAATTTATGATCACTTTGATTGACCTCGTTAGTACATGAAAGTAAAAATTGGGCCATAAACCTAGCCCTGTACTTTGGTGTCCAACAAAATGAGACCTCATGAAATTCACGTAAAAAGAAATGGGAAACATGTTGTGCAAAATCCAATTATTCATAAAGTAACCAATTCAAAAAAAAACAATTTGTGCTCACTTTGATTGACCTCGTTAGTACATGAAAGTAAAAATTGGGCCATAAACCTAGCCCTGTACTTTGGTGTCCAACAAAATGAGACCTCA
Organism: Climacium dendroides; assembly: GCA_950106755.1. NCBI lineage: Eukaryota > Viridiplantae > Streptophyta > Bryopsida > Hypnales > Climaciaceae > Climacium > Climacium dendroides. The sequence goes on along the minus strand of CATNNA010000004.1, from coordinate 1,280,062 downwards.
TGAAATTCACGTAAAAAGAAATGGGAAACATGTTGTGCAAGATCCAATTATTCATAAAGTAACCAATTCAAAAAAAAACAATTTGTGGTCACTTTGATTGACCTCGTTAGTACATGAAAGTAAAAATTGGGCCATAAACCTAGCCCTGTACTTTGGTGTCCAACAAAATGAGACCTCATGAAATTCACGTAAAAAGAAATGGGAAACATGTTGTGCAAGATCCAATTATTCATAAAGTAACCAATTCAAAAAAATACAATTTGTGGTCACTTTGATTGACCTCATTAGTACATGAAAGTAAAAATTGGGCCATAAACCTAGCCCTGTACTTTGGTGTCCAACAAAATGAGACCTCATGAAATTCACGTAAAAAGAAATGGGAAACATGTTGTGCAAGATCCAATTATTCATAAAGTAACCAATTCAAAAAAAAACAATTTGTGATCACTTTGATTGACCCCGTTAGTACATGAAAGTAAAAATTGGGCTATAAACCTAGCCCTGTACTTTGGTGTCCAACAAAATGAGACCTCATGAAATTCACGTAAAAAGAAATGGGAAACATGTTGTGCAAGATCCAATTATTCATAAAGTAACCAATTCAAAAAAAAACAATTTGTGCTCACTTTGATTGACCTCGTTAGTACATGAAAGTAAAAATTGGGCCATAAACCTAGCCCTGTACTTTGGTGTCCAACAAAATGAGACCTCATGAAATTCACGTAAAAAGAAATGGGAAACATGTTGTGCAAGATCCAATTATTCATAAAGTAACCAATTCAAAAAAAAACAATTTGTGGTCACTTTGATTGACCTCGTTAGTACATGAAAGTAAAAATTGGGCCATAAACCTAGCCCTGTACTTTGGTGTCCAACAAAATGAGACCTCATGAAATTCACGTAAAAAGAAATGGGAAACATGTTGTGCAAGATCCAATTATTCATAAAGTAACCAATTCAAAAAAATACAATTTGTGGTCACTTTGATTGACCTCATTAGTACATGAAAGTAAAAATTGGGCCATAAACCTAGCCCTGTACTTTGGTGTCCAACAAAATGAGACCTCATGAAATTCACGTAAAAAGAAATGGGAAACATGTTGTGCAAGATCCAATTATTCATAAAGTAACCAATTCAAAAAAAAACAATTTGTGATCACTTTGATTGACCCCGTTAGTACATGAAAGTAAAAATTGGGCTATAAACCTAGCCCTGTACTTTGGTGTCCAACAAAATGAGACCTCATGAAATTCACGTAAAAAGAAATGGGAAACATGTTGTGCAAGATCCAATTATTCATAAAGTAACCAATTCAAAAAAAAACAATTTGTGGTCACTTTGATTGACCTCGTTAGTACATGAAAGTAAAAATTCGGCCATAAACCTAGCCCTGTACTTTGGTGTCCAACAAAATGAGACCTCATGAAATTCACGTAAAAAGAAATGGGAAACATGTTGTGCAAGATCCAATTATTCATAAAGTAACCAATTCAAAAAAAAACAATTTGTGATCACTTTGATTGACCCCGTTAGTACATGAAAGTAAAAATTGGGCTATAAACCTAGCCCTGTACTTTGGTGTCCAACAAAATGAGACCTCATGAAATTCACGTAAAAAAATATGGGAAACATGTTGTGCAAGTTCCAATTATTCATAAAGTCACGAATTCAAAAATAATGCAATTTGTGATCACTTTGATTGACCCCGTTAGTACATGAAAGTAAAAATTGGGCTATAAACCTAGCCCTGTACTTTGGTGTCCAACAAAATGAGACCTTATGAAATTCACGTAAAAAGAAATGGGAAACATGTTGTGCAAGTTCCAATTATTCATAAAGTCACGAATTCAAAAAAAAACAATTTATGATCACTTTGATTGACCTCGTTAGTACATGAAAGTAAAAATTGGGCCATAAACCTAGCCCTGTACTTTGGTGTCCAACAAAATGAGACCTCATGAAATTCACGTAAAAAAAAATGGGAAACATGTTGTGCAAGATCCAATTATTCATAAAGTAACCAATTCAAAAAAAAACAATTTGTGATCACTTTGATTGACCTCGTTAGTACATGAAAGTAAAAATTGGGCCATAAACCTAGCCCTGTACTTTGATGTCCAACAAAATGTAACCTCATGAAATTCACGTAAAGAAAAGTGGGAAACATGTTGTGCAAGATCCAATTATTCATAAAGTAACCAATTAAAAAAAAAAAAAATTGTGGTCACTTTGATTGACCTCATTAGTACATGAAAGTGAAAATTGGGCCATAAACCTAGCCCTGTACTTTGGTGTCCAACAAAATGAGACCTCATGAAATTCACGTAAAAAAATATGGGAAACATGTTGTGCAAGTTCCAATTATTCATAAAGTCACGAATTCAAAAATAATGCAATTTGTGATCACTTTGATTGACCCCGTTAGTACATGAAAGTAAAAATTGGGCTATAAACCTAGCCCTGTACTTTGGTGTCCAACAAAATGAGACCTCATGAAATTCACGTAAAAAAATATGGGAAACATGTTGTGCAAGTTCCAATTATTCATAAAGTCACGAATTCAAAAATAATGCAATTTGTGATCACTTTGATTGACCCCGTTAGTACATGAAAGTAAAAATTGGGCTATAAACCTAGCCCTGTACTTTGGTGTCCAACAAAATGAGACCTCATGAAATTCACGTAAAAAGAAATGGGAAACATGTTGTGCAAGATCCAATTATTCATAAAGTAACCAATTCAAAAAAAAACAATTTGTGGTCACTTTGATTGACCTTGTTAGTACATGAAAGTAAAAATTGGGCCATAAACCTAGCCCTGTACTTTGGTGTCCAACAAAATGAGACCTCATGAAATTCACGTAAAAAAAAATGGGAAACATGTTGTGCAAGATCCAATTATTCATAAAGTAACCAATTCAAAAAAAAACAATTTGTGATCACTTTGATTGACCTCGTTAGTACATGAAAGTAAAAATTGGGCCATAAACCTAGCCCTGTACTTTGATGTCCAACAAAATGTAACCTCATGAAATTCACGTAAAGAAAAGTGGGAAACATGTTGTGCAAGATCCAATTATTCATAAAGTAACCAATTAAAAAAAAAAAAAATTGTGGTCACTTTGATTGACCTCATTAGTACATGAAAGTGAAAATTGGGCCATAAACCTAGCCCTGTACTTTGGTGTCCAACAAAATGAGACCTCATGAAATTCACGTAAAAAAATATGGGAAACATGTTGTGCAAGTTCCAATTATTCATAAAGTCACGAATTCAAAAATAATGCAATTTGTGATCACTTTGATTGACCCCGTTAGTACATGAAAGTAAAAATTGGGCTATAAACCTAGCCCTGTACTTTGGTGTCCAACAAAATGAGACCTCATGAAATTCACGTAAAAAAATATGGGAAACATGTTGTGCAAGTTCCAATTATTCATAAAGTCACGAATTCAAAAATAATGCAATTTGTGATCACTTTGATTGACCCCGTTAGTATATGAAAGTAAAAATTGGGCTATAAACCTAGCCCTGTACTTTGGTGTCCAACAAAATGAGACCTTATGAAATTCACGTAAAAAGAAATGGGAAACATGTTGTGCAAGTTCCAATTATTCATAAAGTCACGAATTCAAAAAAAAACAATTTATGATCACTTTGATTGACCTCGTTAGTACATGAAAGTAAAAATTGGGCCATAAACCTAGCCCTGTACTTTGGTGTCCAACAAAATGAGACCTCATGAAATTCACGTAAAAAGAAATGGGAAACATGTTGTGCAAGATCCAATTATTCATAAAGTAACCAATTCAAAAAAAAACAATTTGTGGTCACTTTGATTGACCTCGTTAGTACATGAAAGTAAAAATTGGGCCATAAACCTAGCCTTGTACTTTGGTGTCCAACAAAATGAGACCTCATGAAATTCACGTAAAAAGAAATGGGAAACATGTTGTGCAAGATCCAATTATTCATAAAGTAACCAATTCAAAAAAAAACAATTTGTGGTCACTTTGATTGACCTCGTTAGTACATGAAAGTAAAAATTGGGCCATAAACCTAGCCCTGTACTTTGGTGTCCAACAAAATGAGACCTCATGAAATTCACGTAAAAAAAAATGGGAAACATGTTGTGCAAGATCCAATTATTCATAAAGTAACCAATTCAAAAAAAAACAATTTGTGATCACTTTGATTGACCTCGTTAGTACATGAAAGTAAAAATTGGGCCATAAACCTAGCCCTGTACTTTGGTGTCCAACAAAATGTAACCTCATGAAATTCACGTAAAGAAAAGTGGGAAACATGTTGTGCAAGATCCAATTATTCATAAAGTAACCAATTAAAAAAAAAAAAAATTGTGGTCACTTTGATTGACCTCATTAGTACATGAAAGTGAAAATTGGGCCATAAACCTAGCCCTGTACTTTGGTGTCCAACAAAATGAGACCTCATGAAATTCACGTAAAAAAATATGGGAAACATGTTGTGCTAGTTCCAATTATTCATAAAGTCACGAATTCAAAAATAATGCAATTTGTGATCACTTTGATTGACCCCGTTAGTACATGAAAGTAAAAATTGGGCTATAAACCTAGCCCTGTACTTTGGTGTCCAACAAAATGAGACCTCATGAAATTCACGTAAAAAGAAATGGGAAACATGTTGTGCAAGATCCAATTATTCATAAAGTAACCAATTCAAAAAAAAACAATTTGTGCTCACTTTGATTGACCTCGTTAGTACATGAAAGTAAAAATTGGGCCATAAACCTAGCCCTGTACTTTGGTGTCCAACAAAATGAGACCTCATGAAATTCACGTAAAAAGAAATGGGAAACATGTTGTGCAAGATCCAATTATTCATAAAGTAACCAATTCAAAAAAAAACAATTTGTGATCACTTTGATTGACCCCGTTAGTACATGAAAGTAAAAATTGGGCTATAAACCTAGCCCTGTACTTTGGTGTCCAACAAAATGAGACCTCATGAAATTCACGTAAAAAAATATGGGAAACATGTTGTGCAAGTTCCAATTATTCATAAAGTCACGAATTCAAAAATAATGCAATTTGTGATCACTTTGATTGACCCCGTTAGTACATGAAAGTAAAAATTGGGCTATAAACCTAGCCCTGTACTTTGGTGTCCAACAAAATGAGACCTTATGAAATTCACGTAAAAAGAAATGGGAAACATGTTGTGCAAGTTCCAATTATTCATAAAGTCACGAATTCAAAAAAAAACAATTTATGATCACTTTGATTGACCTCGTTAGTACATGAAAGTAAAAATTGGGCCATAAACCTAGCCCTGTACTTTGGTGTCCAACAAAATGAGACCTCATGAAATTCACGTAAAAAGAAATGGGAAACATGTTGTGCAAGATCCAATTATTCATAAAGTAACCAATTCAAAAAAAAACAATTTGTGCTCACTTTGATTGACCTCGTTAGTACATGAAAGTAAAAATTGGGCCATAAACCTAGCCCTGTACTTTGGTGTCCAACAAAATGAGACCTCATGAAATTCACGTAAAAAGAAATGGGAAACATGTTGTGCAAGATCCAATTATTCATAAAGTAACCAATTCAAAAAAAAACAATTTGTGGTCACTTTGATTGACCTCGTTAGTACATGAAAGTAAAAATTGGGCCATAAACCTAGCCCTGTACTTTGGTGTCCAACAAAATGAGACCTCATGAAATTCACGTAAAAAAAAATGGGAAACATGTTGTGCAAGATCCAATTATTCATAAAGTAACCAATTCAAAAAAAAACAATTTGTGATCACTTTGATTGACCTCGTTAGTACATGAAAGTAAAAATTGGGCCATAAACCTAGCCCTGTACTTTGATGTCCAACAAAATGTAACCTCATGAAATTCACGTAAAGAAAAGTGGGAAACATGTTGTGCAAGATCCAATTATTCATAAAGTAACCAATTAAAAAAAAAAAAAATTGTGGTCACTTTGATTGACCTCATTAGTACATGAAAGTGAAAATTGGGCCATAAACCTAGCCCTGTACTTTGGTGTCCAACAAAATGAGACCTCATGAAATTCACGTAAAAAAATATGGGAAACATGTTGTGCAAGTTCCAATTATTCATAAAGTCACGAATTCAAAAATAATGCAATTTGTGATCACTGTGATTGACCCCGTTAGTACATGAAAGTAAAAATTGGGCTATAAACCTAGCCCTGTACTTTGGTGTCCAACAAAATGAGACCTCATGAAGTTCACGTAAAAAGGAATGGGAAACATGTTGTACAAGATCCAATTATTCATAATGTAACCAATTCGAAAAAATACAATTTGTGGTCACTTTGATTGACCTCATTAGTACATGAAAGTAAAAATTGGGCCATAAACCTAGCCCTGTACTTTGGTGTCCAACAAAATGAGACCTTATGAAATTCACGTAAAAAGAAATGGGAAACATGTTGTGCAAGATCCAATTATTCATAAAGTAACCAATTCAAAAAAAAACAATTTGTGGTCACTTTGATTGACCCCGTTAGTACATGAAAGTAAAAATTGGGCTATAAACCTAGCCCTGTACTTTGGTGTCCAACAAAATGAGACCTCATGAAATTCACGTAAAAAGAAATGGGAAACATGTTGTGCAAGATCCAATTATTCATAAAGTAACCAATTCAAAAAAAAACAATTTGTGATCACTTTCATTGACCCCGTTAGTACATGAAAGTAAAAATTGGGCTATAAACCTAGCCCTGTACTTTGGTGTCCAACAAAATGAGACCTTATGAAATTCACGTAAAAAGAAATGGGAAACATGTTGTGCAAGATCCAATTATTCATAAAGTAACCAATTCAAAAAAAAACAATTTGTGGTCACTTTGATTGACCTCGTTAGTACATGAAAGTAAAAATTGGGCCATAAACCTAGCCCTGTACTTTGGTGTCCAATAAAATGAGACCTCATGAAATTCACGTAAAAAGAAATGGGAAACATGTTGTGCAAGATCCAATTATTCATAAAGTAACCAATTCAAAAAAAAACAATTTGTGATCACTTTGATTGACCTCGTTAGTACATGAAAGTAAAAATTGGGCCATAAACCTAGCCCTGTACTTTGGTGTCCAACAAAATGAGACCTCATGAAATTCACGTAAAAAGAAATGGGAAACATGTTGTGCAAGATCCAATTATTCATAAAGTAACCAATTCAAAAAAAAACAATTTGTGGTCACTTTGATTGACCTCGTTAGTACATGAAAGTAAAAATTGGGCCATAAACCTAGCCCTGTACTTTGGTGTCCAACAAAATGAGACCTCATGAAATTCACGTAAAAAAATATGGGAAACATGTTGTGCAAGTTCCAATTATTCATAAAGTCACGAATTCAAAAATAATGCAATTTGTGATCACTTTGATTGACCTCGTTAGTACATGAAAGTAAAAATTGGGCCATAAACCTAGCCCTGTACTTTGGTGTCCAACAAAATGAGACCTCATGAAATTCACGTAAAAAGAAATGGGAAACATGTTGTGCAAGATCCAATTATTCATGAAGTAACCAATTCAAAAAAAAACAATTTGTGGTCACTTTGATTGACCTCGTTAGTACATGAAAGTAAAAATTGGGCCATAAACCTAGCCCTGTACTTTGGTGTCCAACAAAATGAGACCTCATGAAATTCACGTAAAAAGAAATGGGAAACATGTTGTGCAAGATCCAATTATTCATAAAGTAACCAATTCAAAAAAAAACAATTTGTGATCACTTTGATTGACCTCGTTAGTACATGAAAGTAAAAATTGGGCCATAAACCTAGCCCTGTACTTTGGTGTCCAACAAAATGAGACCTCATGAAATTCACGTAAAAAGAAATGGGAAACATGTTGTGCAAGATCCAATTATTCATAAAGTAACCAATTCAAAAAAAAACAATTTGTGGTCACTTTGATTGACCTCGTTAGTACATGAAAGTAAAAATTGGGCCATAAACCTAGCCCTGTACTTTGGTGTCCAACAAAATGAGACCTCATGAAATTCACGTAAAAAAATATGGGAAACATGTTGTGCAAGTTCCAATTATTCATAAAGTCACGAATTCAAAAATAATGCAATTTGTGATCACTTTGATTGACCTCGTTAGTACATGAAAGTAAAAATTGGGCCATAAACCTAGCCCTGTACTTTGGTGTCCAACAAAATGAGACCTCATGAAATTCACGTAAAAAGAAATGGGAAACATGTTGTGCAAGATCCAATTATTCATGAAGTAACCAATTCAAAAAAAAACAATTTGTGGTCACTTTGATTGACCTCGTTAGTACATGAAAGTAAAAATTGGGCCATAAACCTAGCCCTGTACTTTGGTGTCCAACAAAATGAGACCTCATGAAATTCACGTAAAAAGAAATGGGAAACATGTTGTGCAAGATCCAATTATTCATAAAGTAACCAATTCAAAAAAAAACAATTTGTGATCACTTTGATTGACCTCGTTAGTACATGAAAGTAAAAATTGGGTCATAAACCTAGCCCTATACTTTGGTGTCCAACAAAATGAGACCTCATGAAATTCACGTAAAAAAAAATGGATAACATGTTGTGCAAGATCCAATTATTCATAAAGTAACCAATTCAAAAAAAAAGAATTTGTGATCACTTTGATTGACCTCGTTAGTACATGAAAGTAAAAATTGGGCCATAAACCTAGCCCTGTACTTTGGTGTCCAACAAAATGAGACCTCATGAAATTCACGTAAAAAAAAATGGGAAACATGTTGTGCAAGATCCAATTATTCATAAAGTAACCAATTCAAAAAAAAACAATTTGTGATCACTTTGATTGACCTCGTTAGTACATGAAAGTAAAAATTGGGCCATAAACCTAGCCCTATACTTTGGTGTCCAACAAAGTGAGACCTCATGAAATTCACGTAAAGAAAAGTGGGAAACATGTTGTGCAAGATCCAATTATTCATAAAGTAACCAATTAAAAAAAAAAAAAATTGTTTTCACTTTGATTGACCTCATTAGTACATGAAAGAGAAAATTGGGCCATAAACCTAGCCCTGTACTTTGGTGTCCAACAAAATGTAACCTCATGAAATTCACGTAAAAAGAAATGGGAAACATGTTGTGCAAGATCCAATTATTCATAAAGTAACCAATTCAAAAAAAAACAATTTGTGATCACTTTGATTGACCTCGTTAGTACATGAAAGTAAAAATTGGGCCATAAACCTAGCCCTATACTTTGGTGTCCAACAAAGTGAGACCTCATGAAATTCACGTAAAGAAAAGTGGGAAACATGTTGTGCAAGATCCAATTATTCATAAAGTAACCAATTAAAAAAAAAAAAAATTGTTTTCACTTTGATTGACCTCATTAGTACATGAAAGAGAAAATTGGGCCATAAACCTAGCCCTGTACTTTGGTGTCCAACAAAATGAGACCTCATGAAATTCACGTAAAAAGAAATGGGAAACATGTTGTGCAAGATCCAATTATTCATAAAGTAACCAATTCAAAAAAAAACAATTTGTGATCACTTTGATTGACCTCGTTAGTACATGAAAGTAAAAATTGGGTCATAAACCTAGCCCTATACTTTGGTGTCCAACAAAATGAGACCTCATGAAATTCACGTAAAAAAAAATGGGAAACATGTTGTGCAAGATCCAATTATTCATAAAGTAACCAATTCAAAAAAAAAGAATTTGTGATCACTTTGATTGACCTCGTTAGTACATGAAAGTAAAAATTGGGTCATAAACCTAGCCCTGTACTTTGGTGTCCAACAAAATGAGACCTCATGAAATTCACGTAAAAAAAAATGGGAAACATGTTGTGCAAGATCCAATTATTCATAAAGTAACCAATTCAAAAAAAAACAATTTGTGATCACTTTGATTGACCTCGTTAGTACATGAAAGTAAAAATTGGGCCATAAACCTAGCCCTATACTTTGGTGTCCAACAAAGTGAGACCTCATGAAATTCACGTAAAGAAAAGTGGGAAACATGTTGTGCAAGATCCAATTATTCATAAAGTAACCAATTAAAAAAAAAAAAAATTGTTTTCACTTTGATTGACCTCATTAGTACATGAAAGAGAAAATTGGGCCATAAACCTAGCCCTGTACTTTGGTGTCCAACAAAATGTAACCTCATGAAATTCACGTAAAAAAAAATGGGAAACATGTTGTGCAAGTTCCAATTATTCATAAAGTCACGAATTCAAAAAAAAACAATTTGTGATCACTTTGATTGACCCCGTTAGTACATGAAAGTAAAAATTGGGCTATAAACCTAGCCCTGTACTTTGGTGTCCAACAAAATGAGACCTTATGAAATTCACGTAAAAAGAAATGGGAAACATGTTGTGCAAGATCCAATTATTCATAAAGTAACCAATTCAAAAAAAAACAATTTGTGGTCACTTTGATTGACCTCGTTAGTACATGAAAGTAAAAATTGGGCCATAAACCTAGCCCTGTACTTTGGTGTCCAACAAAATGAGACCTCATGAAATTCACGTAAAAAGAAATGGGAAACATGTTGTGCAAGATCCAATTATTCATAAAGTAACCAATTCAAAAAAAAACAATTTGTGATCACTTTGATTGACCTCGTTAGTACATGAAAGTAAAAATTGGGCCATAAACCTAGCCCTGTACTTTGGTGTCCAACAAAATGAGACCTCATGAAATTCACGTAAAAAGAAATGGGAAACATGTTGTGCAAGATCCAATTATTCATAAAGTAACCAATTCAAAAAAAAACAATTTGTGGTCACTTTGATTGACCTCGTTAGTACATGAAAGTAAAAATTGGGTCATAAACCTAGCCCTGTACTTTGGTGTCCAACAAAATGAGACCTCATGAAATTCACGTAAAAAGAAATGGCAAACATGTTGTGCAAGATCCAATTATTCATAAAGTAACCAATTCAAAAAAAAACAATTTGTGATCACTTTGATTGACCTCGTTAGTACATGAAAGTAAAAATTGGGCCATAAACCTAGCCCTATACTTTGGTGTCCAACAAAGTGAGACCTCATGAAATTCACGTAAAGAAAAGTGGGAAACATGTTGTGCAAGATCCAATTATTCATAAAGTAACCAATTAAAAAAAAAAAAAATTGTGGTCACTTTGATTGACCTCATTAGTACATGAAAGTGAAAATTGGGCCATAAACCTAGCCCTGTACTTTGGTGTCCAACAAAATGTAACCTCATGAAATTCACGTAAAAAAAAATGGGAAACATGTTGTACAAGTTCCAATTATTCATAAAGTCACGAATTCAAAAAAAAACAATTTGTGATCACTTTGATTGACCCCGTTAGTACATGAAAGTAAAAATTGGGCTATAAACCTAGCCCTGTACTTTGGTGTCCAACAAAATGAGACCTTATGAAATTCACGTAAAAAGAAATGGGAAACATGTTGTGCAAGATCCAATTATTCATAAAGTAACCAATTCAAAAAAAAACAATTTGTGGTCACTTTGATTGACCTCGTTAGTACATGAAAGTAAAAATTGGGCCATAAACCTAGCCCTGTACTTTGGTGTCCAATAAAATGAGACCTCATGAAATTCACGTAAAAAGAAATGGGAAACATGTTGTGCAAGATCCAATTATTCATAAAGTAACCAATTCAAAAAAAAAGAATTTGTGATCACTTTGATTGACCTCGTTAGTACATGAAAGTAAAAATTGGGCCATAAACCTAGCCCTGTACTTTGGTGTCCAACAAAATGAGACCTCATGAAATTCACGTAAAAAGAAATGGGAAACATGTTGTGCAAGATCCAATTATTCATAAAGTAACCAATTCAAAAAAAAACAATTTGTGCTCACTTTGATTGACCTCGTTAGTACATGAAAGTAAAAATTGGGCCATAAACCTAGCCCTGTACTTTGGTGTCCAACAAAATGAGACCTCATGAAATTCACGTAAAAAGAAATGGGAAACATATGTGCAAGATCCAATTATTCATAAAGTAACCAATTCAAAAAAAAACAATTTGTGCTCACTTTGATTGACCTCGTTAGTACATGAAAGTAAAAATTGGGCCATAAACCTAGCCCTATACTTTGGTGTCCAACAAAATGAGACCTCATGAAATTCACGTAAAAAGAAATGGGAAACATGTTGTGCAAGATCCAATTATTCATAAAGTAACCAATTCAAAAAAAAACAATTTGTGGTCACTTTGATTGACCTCATTAGTACATGAAAGTGAAAATTGGGCCATAAACCTAGCCCTGTACTTTGGTGTCCAACAAAATGAGACCTCATGAAGTTCACGTAAAAAGGAATGGGAAACATGTTGTGCAAGATCCAATTATTCATAAAGTAACCAATTAAAAAAAAACAATTTGTGGTCACTTTGATTGACCTCGTTAGTACATGAAAGTAAAAATTGGGCCATAAACCTAGCCCTGTACTTTGATGTCCAACAAAATGTAACCTCATGAAATTCACGTAAAAAAAAATGGGAAACATGTTGTGCAAGTTCCAATTATTCATAAAGTCACGAATTCAAAAAAAAACAATTTGTGATCACTTTGATTGACCCCGTTAGTACATGAAAGTAAAAATTGGGCTATAAACCTAGCCCTGTACTTTGGTGTCCAACAAAATGAGACCTTATGAAATTCACGTAAAAAGAAATGGGAAACATGTTGTGCAAGATCCAATTATTCATAAAGTAACCAATTCAAAAAAAAACAATTTGTGGTCACTTTGATTGACCTCGTTAGTACATGAAAGGAAAAACTGGGCCATAAACCTAGCCCTGTACTTTGGTGTCCAATAAAATGAGACCTCATGAAATTCACGTAAAAAAAAATGGGAAACATGTTGTGCAAGATCCAATTATTCATAAAGTAACCAATTCAAAAAAAAACAATTTGTGATCACTTTGATTGACCTCGTTAGTACATGAAAGTAAAAATTGGGCCATAAACCTAGCCCTGTACTTTGGTGTCCAACAAAATGAGACCTCATGAAATTCACGTAAAAAGAAATGGGAAACATGTTGTGCAAGATCCAATTATTCATAAAGTAACCAATTCAAAAAAAAACAATTTGTGATCACTTTGATTGACCTCGTTAGTACATGAAAGTAAAAATTGGGCCATAAACCTAGCCCTGTACTTTGGTGTCCAACAAAATGAGACCTCATGAAATTCACGTAAAAAGAAATGGGAAACATGTTGTGCAAGATCCAATTATTCATAAAGTAACCAATTCAAAAAAAAACAATTTGTGGTCACTTTGATTGACCTCGTTAGTACATGAAAGTAAAAATTGGGCCATAAACCTAGCCCTGTACTTTGGTGTCCAACAAAATGAGACCTCATGAAATTCACGTAAAAAAATATGGGAAACATGTTGTGCAAGTTCCAATTATTCATAAAGTCACGAATTCAAAAATAATGCAATTTGTGATCACTTTGATTGACCTCGTTAGTACATGAAAGTAAAAATTGGGCCATAAACCTAGCCCTGTACTTTGGTGTCCAACAAAATGAGACCTCATGAAATTCACGTAAAAAGAAATGGGAAACATGTTGTGCAAGATCCAATTATTCATGAAGTAACCAATTCAAAAAAAAACAATTTGTGATCACTTTGATTGACCTCGTTAGTACATGAAAGTAAAAATTGGGCCATAAACCTAGCCCTGTACTTTGGTGTCCAACAAAATGAGACCTCATGAAATTCACGTAAAAAGAAATGGGAAACATGTTGTGCAAGATCCAATTATTCATAAAGTAACCAATTCAAAAAAAAACAATTTGTGGTCACTTTGATTGACCTCGTTAGTACATGAAAGTAAAAATTGGGTCATAAACCTAGCCCTGTACTTTGGTGTCCAACAAAATGAGACCTCATGAAATTCACGTAAAAAAAAATGGGAAACATGTTGTGCAAGATCCAATTATTCATAAAGTAACCAATTCAAAAAAAAACAATTTGTGATCACTTTGATTGACCTCGTTAGTACATGAAAGTAAAAATTGGGCCATAAACCTAGCCCTATACTTTGGTGTCCAACAAAGTGAGACCTCATGAAATTCACGTAAAGAAAAGTGGGAAACATGTTGTGCAAGATCCAATTATTCATAAAGTAACCAATTAAAAAAAAACAATTTGTGGTCACTTTGATTGACCTCGTTAGTACATGAAAGTAAAAATTGGGCCATAAACCTAGCCCTGTACTTTGATGTCCAACAAAATGTAACCTCATGAAATTCACGTAAAAAAAAATGGGAAACATGTTGTGCAAGTTCCAATTATTCATAAAGTCACGAATTCAAAAAAAAACAATTTGTGATCACTTTGATTGACCTCGTTAGTACATGAAAGTAAAAATTGGGCTATAAACCTAGCCCTGTACTTTGGTGTCCAACAAAATGAGACCTTATGAAATTCACGTAAAAAGAAATGGGAAACATGTTGTGCAAGATCCAATTATTCATAAAGTAACCAATTCAAAAAAAAACAATTTGTGGTCACTTTGATTGACCTCGTTAGTACATGAAAGTAAAAATTGGGCCATAAACCTAGCCCTGTACTTTGGTGTCCAATAAAATGAGACCTCATGAAATTCACGTAAAAAGAAATGGGAAACATGTTGTGCAAGATCCAATTATTCATAAAGTAACCAATTCAAAAAAAAAGAATTTGTGATCACTTTGATTGACCTCGTTAGTACATGAAAGTAAAAATTGGGCCATAAACCTAGCCCTGTACTTTGGTGTCCAACAAAATGAGACCTCATGAAATTCACGTAAAAAGAAATGGGAAACATGTTGTGCAAGATCCAATTATTCATAAAGTAACCAATTCAAAAAGAAACAATTTGTGCTCACTTTGATTGACCTCGTTAGTACATGAAAGTAAAAATTGGGCCATAAACCTAGCCCTGTACTTTGGTGTCCAACAAAATGAGACCTCATGAAATTCACGTAAAAAGAAATGGGAAACATGTTGTGCAAGATCCAATTATTCATAAAGTAACCAATTCAAAAAAAAACAATTTGTGGTCACTTTGATTGACCTCGTTAGTACATGAAAGTAAAAATTGGGCCATAAACCTAGCCCTATACTTTGGTGTCCAACAAAATGAGACCTCATGAAATTCACGTAAAAAGAAATGGGAAACATGTTGTGCAAGATCCAATTATTCATAAAGTAACCAATTCAAAAAAAAACAATTTGTGGTCACTTTGATTGACCTCATTAGTACATGAAAGTGAAAATTGGGCCATAAACCTAGCCCTGTACTTTGGTGTCCAACAAAATGAGACCTCATGAAGTTCACGTAAAAAGGAATGGGAAACATGTTGTGCAAGATCCAATTATTCATAAAGTAACCAATTAAAAAAAAACAATTTGTGGTCACTTTGATTGACCTCGTTAGTACATGAAAGTAAAAATTGGGCCATAAACCTAGCCCTGTACTTTGATGTCCAACAAAATGTAACCTTATGAAATTCACGTAAAAAAAAATGGGAAACATGTTGTGCAAGTTCCAATTATTCATAAAGTCACGAATTCAAAAAAAAACAATTTGTGATCACTTTGATTGACCCCGTTAGTACATGAAAGTAAAAATTGGGCTATAAACCTAGCCCTGTACTTTGGTGTCCAACAAAATGAGACCTTATGAAATTCACGTAAAAAGAAATGGGAAACATGTTGTGCAAGATCCAATTATTCATAAAGTAACCAATTCAAAAAAAAACAATTTGTGGTCACTTTGATTGACCTCGTTAGTACATGAAAGTAAAAATTGGGCCATAAACCTAGCCCTGTACTTTGGTGTCCAACAAAATGAGACCTCATGAAATTCACGTAAAAAGAAATGGGAAACATGTTGTGCAAGATCCAATTATTCATAAAGTAACCAATTCAAAAAAAAACAATTTGTGGTCACTTTGATTGACCTCGTTAGTACATGAAAGTAAAAATTGGGCCATAAACCTAGCCCTGTACTTTGGTGTCCAACAAAATGAGACCTCATGAAATTCACGTAAAAAGAAATGGGAAACATGTTGTGCAAGATCCAATTATTCATAAAGTAACCAATTCAAAAAAAAACAATTTGTGGTCACTTTGATTGACCTCGTTAGTACATGAAAGTAAAAATTGGGCCATAAACCTAGCCCTGTACTTTGGTGTCCAACAAAATGAGACCTCATGAAATTCACGTAAAAAGAAATGGCAAACATGTTGTGCAAGATCCAATTATTCATAAAGTAACCAATTCAAAAAAAAACAATTTGTGGTCACTTTTATTGACCTCATTAGTACATGAAAGTGAAAATTGGGCCATAAACCTAGCCCTGTACTTTGGTGTCCAACAAAATGAGACCTCTTGAAGTTCACGTAAAAAGGAATGGGAAACATGTTGTGCAAGATCCAATTATTCATAAAGTAACCAATTAAAAAAAAACAATTTGTGGTCACTTTGATTGACCTCGTTAGTACATGAAAGTAAAAATTGGGCCATAAACCTAGCCCTGTACTTTGATGTCCAACAAAATGTAACCTCATGAAATTCACGTAAAAAAAAATGGGAAACATGTTGTGCGAGTTCCAATTATTCATAAAGTCACGAATTCAAAAAAAAACAATTTGTGATCACTTTGATTGACCCCGTTAGTACATGAAAGTAAAAATTGGGCTATAAACCTAGCCCTGTACTTTGGTGTCCAACAAAATGAGACCTTATGAAATTCACGTAAAAAGAAATGGGAAACATGTTGTGCAAGATCCAATTATTCATAAAGTAACCAATTCAAAAAAAAACAATTTGTGGTCACTTTGATTGACCTCGTTAGTACATGAAAGTAAAAATTGGGCCATAAACCTAGCCCTGTACTTTGGTGTCCAACAAAATGAGACCTCATGAAATTCACGTAAAAAAATATGGGAAACATGTTGTGCAAGTTCCAATTATTCATAAAGTCACGAATTCAAAAATAATGCAATTTGTGATCACTTTGATTGACCTCGTTAGTACATGAAAGTAAAAATTGGGCCATAAACCTAGCCCTGTACTTTGGTGTCCAACAAAATGAGACCTCATGAAATTCACGTAAAAAGAAATGGGAAACATGTTGTGCAAGATCCAATTATTCATGAAGTAACCAATTCAAAAAAAAACAATTTGTGGTCACTTTGATTGACCTCGTTAGTACATGAAAGTAAAAATTGGGCCATAAACCTAGCCCTGTACTTTGGTGTCCAACAAAATGAGACCTCATGAAATTCACGTAAAAAGAAATGGGAAACATGTTGTGCAAGATCCAATTATTCATAAAGTAACCAATTCAAAAAAAAACAATTTGTGATCACTTTGATTGACCTCGTTAGTACATGAAAGTAAAAATTGGGCCATAAACCTAGCCCTGTACTTTGGTGTCCAACAAAATGAGACCTCATGAAATTCACGTAAAAAGAAATGGGAAACATGTTGTGCAAGATCCAATTATTCATAAAGTAACCAATTCAAAAAAAAACAATTTGTGGTCACTTTGATTGACCTCGTTAGTACATGAAAGTAAAAATTGGGTCATAAACCTAGCCCTGTACTTTGGTGTCCAACAAAATGAGACCTCATGAAATTCACGTAAAAAAAAATGGGAAACATGTTGTGCAAGATCCAATTATTCATAAAGTAACCAATTCAAAAAAAAACAATTTGTGCTCACTTTGATTGACCTCGTTAGTACATGAAAGTAAAAATTGGGCCATAAACCTAGCCCTATACTTTGGTGTCCAACAAAGTGAGACCTCATGAAATTCACGTAAAGAAAAGTGGGAAACATGTTGTGCAAGATCCAATTATTCATAAAGTAACCAATTAAAAAAAAACAATTTGTGGTCACTTTGATTGACCTCGTTAGTACATGAAAGTAAAAATTGGGCCATAAACCTAGCCCTGTACTTTGATGTCCAACAAAATGAGACCTCATGAAATTCACGTAAAAAAAAATGGGAAACATGTTGTGCAAGTTCCAATTATTCATAAAGTCACGAATTCAAAAAAAAACAATTTGTGATCACTTTGATTGACCCCGTTAGTACATGAAAGTAAAAATTGGGCTATAAACCTAGCCCTGTACTTTGGTGTCCAACAAAATGAGACCTTATGAAATTCACGTAAAAAGAAATGGGAAACATGTTGTGCAAGATCCAATTATTCATAAAGTAACCAATTCAAAAAAAAACAATTTGTGGTCACTTTGATTGACCTCGTTAGTACATGAAAGTAAAAATTGGGCCATAAACCTAGCCCTGTACTTTGGTGTCCAATAAAATGAGACCTCATGAAATTCACGTAAAAAGAAATGGGAAACATGTTGTGCAAGATCCAATTATTCATAAAGTAACCAATTCAAAAAAAAAGAATTTGTGATCACTTTGATTGACCTCGTTAGTACATGAAAGTAAAAATTGGGCCATAAACCTAGCCCTGTACTTTGGTGTCCAACAAAATGAGACCTCATGAAATTCACGTAAAAAGAAATGGGAAACATGTTGTGCAAGATCCAATTATTCATAAAGTAACCAATTCAAAAAGAAACAATTTGTGCTCACTTTGATTGACCTCGTTAGTACATGAAAGTAAAAATTGGGCCATAAACCTAGCCCTGTACTTTGGTGTCCAACAAAATGAGACCTCATGAAATTCACGTAAAAAGAAATGGGAAACATATGTGCAAGATCCAATTATTCATAAAGTAACCAATTCAAAAAAAAACAATTTGTGCTCACTTTGATTGACCTCGTTAGTACATGAAAGTAAAAATTGGGCCATAAACCTAGCCCTATACTTTGGTGTCCAACAAAATGAGACCTCATGAAATTCACGTAAAAAGAAATGGGAAACATGTTGTGCAAGATCCAATTATTCATAAAGTAACCAATTCAAAAAAAAACAATTTGTGGTCACTTTGATTGACCTCATTAGTACATGAAAGTGAAAATTGGGCCATAAACCTAGCCCTGTACTTTGGTGTCCAACAAAATGAGACCTCATGAAGTTCACGTAAAAAGGAATGGGAAACATGTTGTGCAAGATCCAATTATTCATAAAGTAACCAATTAAAAAAAAACAATTTGTGGTCACTTTGATTGACCTCGTTAGTACATGAAAGTAAAAATTGGGCCATAAACCTAGCCCTGTACTTTGATGTCCAACAAAATGTAACCTCATGAAATTCACGTAAAAAAAAATGGGAAACATGTTGTGCAAGTTCCAATTATTCATAAAGTCACGAATTCAAAAAAAAACAATTTGTGATCACTTTGATTGACCCCGTTAGTACATGAAAGTAAAAATTGGGCTATAAACCTAGCCCTGTACTTTGGTGTCCAACAAAATGAGACCTTATGAAATTCACGTAAAAAGAAATGGGAAACATGTTGTGCAAGATCCAATTATTCATAAAGTAACCAATTAAAAAAAAAACAATTTGTGGTCACTTTGATTGACCTCGTTAGTACATGAAAGTAAAAATTGGGCCATAAACCTAGCCCTGTACTTTGGTGTCCAATAAAATGAGACCTCATGAAATTCACGTAAAAAGAAATGGGAAACATGTTGTGCAAGATCCAATTATTCATAAAGTAACCAATTCAAAAAAAAAGAATTTGTGATCACTTTGATTGACCTCGTTAGTACATGAAAGTAAAAATTGGGCCATAAACCTAGCCCTGTACTTTGGTGTCCAACAAAATGAGACCTCATGAAATTCACGTAAAAAGAAATGGGAAACATGTTGTGCAAGATCCAATTATTCATAAAGTAACCAATTCAAAAAAAAACAATTTGTGGTCACTTTGATTGACCTCGTTAGTACATGAAAGTAAAAATTGGGCCATAAACCTAGCCCTGTACTTTGGTGTCCAACAAAATGAGACCTCATGAAATTCACGTAAAAAGAAATGGCAAACATGTTGTGCAAGATCCAATTATTCATAAAGTAACCAATTCAAAAAAAAACAATTTGTGGTCACTTTTATTGACCTCATTAGTACATGAAAGTGAAAATTGGGCCATAAACCTAGCCCTGTACTTTGGTGTCCAACAAAATGAGACCTCTTGAAGTTCACGTAAAAAGGAATGGGAAACATGTTGTGCAAGATCCAATTATTCATAAAGTAACCAATTAAAAAAAAACAATTTGTGGTCACTTTGATTGACCTCGTTAGTACATGAAAGTAAAAATTGGGCCATAAACCTAGCCCTGTACTTTGATGTCCAACAAAATGTAACCTCATGAAATTCACGTAAAAAAAAATGGGAAACATGTTGTGCGAGTTCCAATTATTCATAAAGTCACGAATTCAAAAAAAAACAATTTGTGATCACTTTGATTGACCCCGTTAGTACATGAAAGTAAAAATTGGGCTATAAACCTAGCCCTGTACTTTGGTGTCCAACAAAATGAGACCTTATGAAATTCACGTAAAAAGAAATGGGAAACATGTTGTGCAAGATCCAATTATTCATAAAGTAACCAATTAAAAAAAAAACAATTTGTGGTCACTTTGATTGACCTCGTTAGTACATGAAAGTAAAAATTGGGCCATAAACCTAGCCCTGTACTTTGGTGTCCAATAAAATGAGACCTCATGAAATTCACGTAAAAAGAAATGGGAAACATGTTGTGCAAGATCCAATTATTCATAAAGTAACCAATTCAAAAAAAAAGAATTTGTGATCACTTTGATTGACCTCGTTAGTACATGAAAGTAAAAATTGGGCCATAAACCTAGCCCTATACTTTGGTGTCCAACAAAGTGAGACCTCATGAAATTCACGTAAAGAAAAGTGGGAAACATGTTGTGCAAGATCCAATTATTCATAAAGTAACCAATTAAAAAAAAAAAAAATTGTGGTCACTTTGATTGACCTCATTAGTACATGAAAGTGAAAATTGGGCCATAAACCTAGCCCTGTACTTTGGTGTCCAACAAAATGGGACCTCATGAAATTCACGTAAAAAAAATGGGAAACATGTTGTGCAAGTTCCAATTATTCATAAAGTCACGAATTCAAAAAAAAACAATTTGTGATCACTTTGATTGACCTCGTTAGTACATGAAAGTAAAAATTGGGCCATAAACCTAGCCCTGTGCTTTGGTGTCCAACAAAATGGGACCTCATGAAATTCACGTAAAAAAATATGGGAAACATGTTGTGCAAGTTCCAATTATTCATAAAGTAACCAATTCAAAAAAAAACAATTTGTGGTCACTTTGATTGACCTCGTTAGTACATGAAAGTAAAAATTGGGCCATAAACCTAGCCCTATACTTTGGTGTCCAACAAAGTGAGACCTCATGAAATTCACGTAAAGAAAAGTGGGAAACATGTTGTGCAAGATCCAATTATTCATAAAGTAACCAATTCAAAAAAAAACAATTTGTGATCACTTTGATTGACCTCGTTAGTACATGAAAGTAAAAATTGGGCCATAAACCTAGCCCTATACTTTGGTGTCCAACAAAGTGAGACCTCATGAAATTCACGTAAAGAAAAGTGGGAAACATGTTGTGCAAGATCCAATTATTCATAAAGTAACCAATTAAAAAAAAACAATTTGTGGTCACTTTGATTGACCTCGTTAGTACATGAAAGTAAAAATTGGGCCATAAACCTAGCCCTGTACTTTGATGTCCAACAAAATGAGACCTCATGAAATTCACGTAAAAAAAAATGGGAAACATGTTGTGCAAGTTCCAATTATTCATAAAGTCACGAATTCAAAAAAAAACAATTTGTGATCACTTTGATTGACCCCGTTAGTACATGAAAGTAAAAATTGGGCTATAAACCTAGCCCTGTACTTTGGTGTCCAACAAAATGAGACCTTATGAAATTCACGTAAAAAGAAATGGGAAACATGTTGTGCAAGATCCAATTATTCATAAAGTAACCAATTCAAAAAAAAACAATTTGTGGTCACTTTGATTGACCTCGTTAGTACATGAAAGTAAAAATTGGGCTATAAACCTAGCCCTGTACTTTGATGTCCAACAAAATGAGACCTCATGAAATTCACGTAAAAAAAAATGGGAAACATGTTGTGCAAGATCCAATTATTCATGAAGTAACCAATTCAAAAAAAAACAATTTGTGGTCACTTTGATTGACCTCGTTAGTACATGAAAGTAAAAATTGGGCCATAAACCTAGCCCTGTACTTTGGTGTCCAACAAAATGAGACCTCATGAAATTCACGTAAAAAGAAATGGGAAACATGTTGTGCAAGATCCAATTATTCATAAAGTAACCAATTCAAAAAAAAACAATTTGTGATCACTTTGATTGACCTCGTTAGTACATGAAAGTAAAAATTGGGCCATAAACCTAGCCCTGTACTTTGGTGTCCAACAAAATGAGACCTCATGAAATTCACGTAAAAAGAAATGGGAAACATGTTGTGCAAGATCCAATTATTCATAAAGTAACCAATTCAAAAAAAAACAATTTGTGGTCACTTTGATTGACCTCGTTAGTACATGAAAGTAAAAATTGGGTCATAAACCTAGCCCTGTACTTTGGTGTCCAACAAAATGAGACCTCATGAAATTCACGTAAAAAAAAATGGGAAACATGTTGTGCAAGATCCAATTATTCATAAAGTAACCAATTCAAAAAAAAACAATTTGTGATCACTTTGATTGACCTCGTTAGTACATGAAAGTAAAAATTGGGCCATAAACCTAGCCCTATACTTTGGTGTCCAACAAAGTGAGACCTCATGAAATTCACGTAAAGAAAAGTGGGAAACATGTTGTGCAAGATCCAATTATTCATAAAGTAACCAATTAAAAAAAAACAATTTGTGGTCACTTTGATTGACCTCGTTAGTACATGAAAGTAAAAATTGGGCCATAAACCTAGCCCTGTACTTTGATGTCCAACAAAATGAGACCTCATGAAATTCACGTAAAAAAAAATGGGAAACATGTTGTGCAAGTTCCAATTATTCATAAAGTCACGAATTCAAAAAAAAACAATTTGTGATCACTTTGATTGACCCCGTTAGTACATGAAAGTAAAAATTGGGCTATAAACCTAGCCCTGTACTTTGGTGTCCAACAAAATGAGACCTTATGAAATTCACGTAAAAAGAAATGGGAAACATGTTGTGCAAGATCCAATTATTCATAAAGTAACCAATTCAAAAAAAAACAATTTGTGGTCACTTTGATTGACCTCGTTAGTACATGAAAGTAAAAATTGGGCCATAAACCTAGCCCTGTACTTTGGTGTCCAATAAAATGAGACCTCATGAAATTCACGTAAAAAGAAATGGGAAACATGTTGTGCAAGATCCAATTATTCATAAAGTAACCAATTCAAAAAAAAAGAATTTGTGATCACTTTGATTGACCTCGTTAGTACATGAAAGTAAAAATTGGGCCATAAACCTAGCCCTGTACTTTGGTGTCCAACAAAATGAGACCTCATGAAATTCACGTAAAAAGAAATGGGAAACATGTTGTGCAAGATCCAATTATTCATAAAGTAACCAATTCAAAAAGAAACAATTTGTGCTCACTTTGATTGACCTCGTTAGTACATGAAAGTAAAAATTGGGCCATAAACCTAGCCCTGTACTTTGGTGTCCAACAAAATGAGACCTCATGAAATTCACGTAAAAAGAAATGGGAAACATATGTGCAAGATCCAATTATTCATAAAGTAACCAATTCAAAAAAAAACAATTTGTGCTCACTTTGATTGACCTCGTTAGTACATGAAAGTAAAAATTGGGCCATAAACCTAGCCCTATACTTTGGTGTCCAACAAAATGAGACCTCATGAAATTCACGTAAAAAGAAATGGGAAACATGTTGTGCAAGATCCAATTATTCATAAAGTAACCAATTCAAAAAAAAAACAATTTGTGGTCACTTTGATTGACCTCATTAGTACATGAAAGTGAAAATTGGGCCATAAACCTAGCCCTGTACTTTGGTGTCCAACAAAATGAGACCTCATGAAGTTCACGTAAAAAGGAATGGGAAACATGTTGTGCAAGATCCAATTATTCATAAAGTAACCAATTAAAAAAAAACAATTTGTGGTCACTTTGATTGACCTCGTTAGTACATGAAAGTAAAAATTGGGCCATAAACCTAGCCCTGTACTTTGATGTCCAACAAAATGTAACCTCATGAAATTCACGTAAAAAAAAATGGGAAACATGTTGTGCAAGTTCCAATTATTCATAAAGTCACGAATTCAAAAAAAAACAATTTGTGATCACTTTGATTGACCCCGTTAGTACATGAAAGTAAAAATTGGGCTATAAACCTAGCCCTGTACTTTGGTGTCCAACAAAATGAGACCTTATGAAATTCACGTAAAAAGAAATGGGAAACATGTTGTGCAAGATCCAATTATTCATAAAGTAACCAATTAAAAAAAAAACAATTTGTGGTCACTTTGATTGACCTCGTTAGTACATGAAAGTAAAAATTGGGCCATAAACCTAGCCCTGTACTTTGGTGTCCAATAAAATGAGACCTCATGAAATTCACGTAAAAAGAAATGGGAAACATGTTGTGCAAGATCCAATTATTCATAAAGTAACCAATTCAAAAAAAAAGAATTTGTGATCACTTTGATTGACCTCGTTAGTACATGAAAGTAAAAATTGGGCCATAAACCTAGCCCTGTACTTTGGTGTCCAACAAAATGAGACCTCATGAAATTCACGTAAAAAGAAATGGGAAACATGTTGTGCAAGATCCAATTATTCATAAAGTAACCAATTCAAAAAAAAACAATTTGTGGTCACTTTGATTGACCTCGTTAGTACATGAAAGTAAAAATTGGGCCATAAACCTAGCCCTGTACTTTGGTGTCCAACAAAATGAGACCTCATGAAATTCACGTAAAAAGAAATGGCAAACATGTTGTGCAAGATCCAATTATTCATAAAGTAACCAATTCAAAAAAAAACAATTTGTGGTCACTTTTATTGACCTCATTAGTACATGAAAGTGAAAATTGGGCCATAAACCTAGCCCTGTACTTTGGTGTCCAACAAAATGAGACCTCTTGAAGTTCACGTAAAAAGGAATGGGAAACATGTTGTGCAAGATCCAATTATTCATAAAGTAACCAATTAAAAAAAAACAATTTGTGGTCACTTTGATTGACCTCGTTAGTACATGAAAGTAAAAATTGGGCCATAAACCTAGCCCTGTACTTTGATGTCCAACAAAATGTAACCTCATGAAATTCACGTAAAAAAAAATGGGAAACATGTTGTGCGAGTTCCAATTATTCATAAAGTCACGAATTCAAAAAAAAACAATTTGTGATCACTTTGATTGACCCCGTTAGTACATGAAAGTAAAAATTGGGCTATAAACCTAGCCCTGTACTTTGGTGTCCAACAAAATGAGACCTTATGAAATTCACGTAAAAAGAAATGGGAAACATGTTGTGCAAGATCCAATTATTCATAAAGTAACCAATTCAAAAAAAAACAATTTGTGGTCACTTTGATTGACCTCGTTAGTACATGAAAGTAAAAATTGGGCCATAAACCTAGCCCTGTACTTTGGTGTCCAATAAAATGAGACCTCATGAAATTCACGTAAAAAGAAATGGGAAACATGTTGTGCAAGATCCAATTATTCATAAAGTAACCAATTGAAAAAAAAACAATTTGTGATCACTTTGATTGACCTCGTTAGTACATGAAAGTAAAAATTGGGCCATAAACCTAGCCCTATACTTTGGTGTCCAACAAAGTGAGACCTCATGAAATTCACGTAAAGAAAAGTGGGAAACATGTTGTGCAAGATCCAATTATTCATAAAGTAACCAATTAAAAAAAAAAAAAATTGTGGTCACTTTGATTGACCTCATTAGTACATGAAAGTGAAAATTGGGCCATAAACCTAGCCCTGTACTTTGGTGTCCAACAAAATGGGACCTCATGAAATTCACGTAAAAAAAATGGGAAACATGTTGTGCAAGTTCCAATTATTCATAAAGTCACGAATTCAAAAATAATGCAATTTGTGATCACTTTGATTGACCTCGTTAGTACATGAAAGTAAAAATTGGGCCATAAACCTAGCCCTGTGCTTTGGTGTCCAACAAAATGGGACCTCATGAAATTCACGTAAAAAAATATGGGAAACATGTTGTGCAAGTTCCAATTATTCATAAAGTAACCAATTCAAAAAAAAACAATTTGTGGTCACTTTGATTGACCTCGTTAGTACATGAAAGTAAAAATTGGGCCATAAACCTAGCCCTGTACTTTGGTGTCCAACAAAATGAGACCTCATGAAATTCACGTAAAAAGAAATGGCAAACATGTTGTGCAAGATCCAATTATTCATAAAGTAACCAATTCAAAAAAAAACAATTTGTGGTCACTTTTATTGACCTCATTAGTACATGAAAGTGAAAATTGGGCCATAAACCTAGCCCTGTACTTTGGTGTCCAACAAAATGAGACCTCTTGAAGTTCACGTAAAAAGGAATGGGAAACATGTTGTGCAAGATCCAATTATTCATAAAGTAACCAATTAAAAAAAAACAATTTGTGGTCACTTTGATTGACCTCGTTAGTACATGAAAGTAAAAATTGGGCCATAAACCTAGCCCTGTACTTTGATGTCCAACAAAATGTAACCTCATGAAATTCACGTAAAAAAAAATGGGAAACATGTTGTGCGAGTTCCAATTATTCATAAAGTCACGAATTCAAAAAAAAACAATTTGTGATCACTTTGATTGACCCCGTTAGTACATGAAAGTAAAAATTGGGCTATAAACCTAGCCCTGTACTTTGGTGTCCAACAAAATGAGACCTTATGAAATTCACGTAAAAAGAAATGGGAAACATGTTGTGCAAGATCCAATTATTCATAAAGTAACCAATTCAAAAAAAAACAATTTGTGGTCACTTTGATTGACCTCGTTAGTACATGAAAGTAAAAATTGGGCCATAAACCTAGCCCTGTACTTTGGTGTCCAATAAAATGAGACCTCATGAAATTCACGTAAAAAGAAATGGGAAACATGTTGTGCAAGATCCAATTATTCATAAAGTAACCAATTGAGAAAAAAACAATTTGTGATCACTTTGATTGACCTCGTTAGTACATGAAAGTAAAAATTGGGCCATAAACCTAGCCCTATACTTTGGTGTCCAACAAAGTGAGACCTCATGAAATTCACGTAAAGAAAAGTGGGAAACATGTTGTGCAAGATCCAATTATTCATAAAGTAACCAATTAAAAAAAAAAAAAATTGTGGTCACTTTGATTGACCTCATTAGTACATGAAAGTGAAAATTGGGCCATAAACCTAGCCCTGTACTTTGGTGTCCAACAAAATGGGACCTCATGAAATTCACGTAAAAAAAATGGGAAACATGTTGTGCAAGTTCCAATTATTCATAAAGTCACGAATTCAAAAAAAAACAATTTGTGATCACTTTGATTGACCTCGTTAGTACATGAAAGTAAAAATTGGGCCATAAACCTAGCCCTGTGCTTTGGTGTCCAACAAAATGGGACCTCATGAAATTCACGTAAAAAAATATGGGAAACATGTTGTGCAAGTTCCAATTATTCATAAAGTAACCAATTCAAAAAAAAACGATTTGTGGTCACTTTGATTGACCTCGTTAGTACATGAAAGTAAAAATTGGGCCATAAACCTAGCCCTATACTTTGGTGTCCAACAAAGTGAGACCTCATGAAATTCACGTAAAGAAAAGTGGGAAACATGTTGTGCAAGATCCAATTATTCATAAAGTAACCAATTAAAAAAAAAAAAAATTGTGGTCACTTTGATTGACCTCATTAGTACATGAAAGTGAAAATTGGGCCATAAACCTAGCCCTGTACTTTGGTGTCCAACAAAATGTAACCTCATGAAATTCACGTAAAAAAAATGGGAAACATGTTGTGCAAGTTCCAATTATTCATAAAGTCACGAATTCAAAAAAAAACAATTTGTGATCACTTTGATTGACCTCGTTAGTACATGAAAGTAAAAATTGGGCCATAAACCTTGCCCTGTGCTTTGGTGTCCAACAAAATGAGACCTCATGAAATTCACGTAAAAAGAAATGGCAAACATGTTGTGCAAGATCCAATTATTCATAAAGTAACCAATTCAAAAAAAAACAATTTGTGCTCACTTTGATTGACCTCGTTAGTACATGAAAGTAAAAATTGGGCCATAAACCTAGCCCTGTACTTTGGTGTCCAACAAAATGAGACCTCATGAAATTCACGTAAAAAGAAATGGGAAACATGTTGTGCAAGATCCAATTATTCATAAAGTAACCAATTCAAAAAAAAAGAATTTGTGATCACTTTGATTGACCTCGTTAGTACATGAAAGTAAAAATTGGGCCATAAACCTAGCCCTGTACTTTGGTGTCCAACAAAATGTAACCTCATGAAATTCACGTAAAAAAAAATGGGAAACATGTTGTGCAAGTTCCAATTATTCATAAAGTTACGAATTCAAAAATAATGCAATTTGTGATCACTTTGATTGACCTCGTTAGTACATGAAAGTAAAAATTGGGCCATAAACCTAGCCCTGTACTTTGGTGTCCAACAAAATGAGACCTCATGAAGTTCACGTAAAAAGGAATGGGAAACATGTTGTCCAAGATCCAATTATTCATAAAGTAACCAATTGAGAAAAAAACAATTTGTGGTCACTTTGATTGACCTCGTTAGTACATGAAAGTAAAAATTGGGCCATAAACCTAGCCCTGTACTTTGATGTCCAACAAAATGTAACCTCATGAAATTCACGTAAAAAAAAATGGGAAACATGTTGTGCAAGTTCCAATTATTCATAAAGTAACCAATTCAAAAAAAAACAATTTGTGATCACTTTGATTGACCCCGTTAGTACATGAAAGTATAAATTGGGCTATAAACCTAGCCCTGTACTTTGGTGTCCAACAAAATGAGACCTTATGAAATTCACGTAAAAAGAAATGGGAAACATGTTGTGCAAGTTCCAATTATTCATAAAGTCACGAATTCAAAAAAAAACAATTTGTGCTCACTTTGATTGACCTCGTTAGTACATGAAAGTAAAAATTGGGCCATAAACCTAGCCCTGTACTTTGGTGTCCAATAAAATGAGACCTCATGAAATTCACGTAAAAAGGAATGGGAAACATGTTGTGCAAGATCCAATTATTCATAAAGTAACCAATTCAAAAAAAAACAATTTGTGATCACTTTGATTGACCTCGTTAGTACATGAAAGTAAAAATTGGGCCATAAACCTAGCCCTGTACTTTGGTGTCCAACAAAATGAGACCTCATGAAGTTCACGTAAAAAGGAATGGGAAACATGTTGTGCAAGATCCAATTATTCATAAAGTAACCAATTGAGAAAAAAACAATTTGTGGTCACTTTGATTGACCTCGTTAGTACATGAAAGTAAAAATTGGGCCATAAACCTAGCCCTGTACTTTGATGTCCAACAAAATGTAACCTCATGAAATTCACGTAAAAAAAGATGGGAAACATGTTGTGCAAGTTCCAATTATTCATAAAGTCACGAATTCAAAAAAAAACAATTTGTGATCACTTTGATTGACCCCGTTAGTACATGAAAGTATAAATTTGGCTATAAACCTAGCCCTGTACTTTGGTGTCCAACAAAATGAGACCTTATGAAATTCACGTAAAAAGAAATGGGAAACATGTTGTGCAAGATCCAATTATTCATAAAGTAACCAATTCAAAAAAAAACAATTTGTGCTCACTTTGATTGACCTCGTTAGTACATGAAAGTAAAAATTGGGCCATAAACCTAGCCCTGTACTTTGGTGTCCAATAAAATGAGACCTCATGAAATTCACGTAAAAAGAAATGGGAAACATGTTGTGCAAGATCCAATTATTCATAAAGTAACCAATTCAAAAAAAAACAATTTGTGATCACTTTGATTGACCTCGTTAGTACATGAAAGTAAAAATTGGGCCATAAACCTAGCCCTGTACTTTGTTGTCCAACAAAATGAGACCTCATGGAATTCACGTAAAAAGAAATGGGAAACATGTTGTGCAAGATCCAATTATTCATAAAGTAACCAATTCAAAAAGAAACAATTTGTGATCACTTTGATTGACCTCGTTAGTACATGAAAGTAAAAATTGGGCCATAAACCTAGCCCTGTACTTTGGTGTCCAACAAAATGGGACCTCATGAAATTCACGTAAAAAAAAATGGGAAACATGTTGTGCAAGTTCCAATTATTCATAAAGTCACGAATTCAAAAAAAAACAATTTGTGATCACTTTGATTGACCCCGTTAGTACATGAAAGTAAAAATTGGGCTATTAACCTAGCCCTATACTTTGGTGTCCAACAAAATGAGACCTTATGAAATTCACGTAAAAAGAAATGGGAAACATGTTGTGCAAGTTCCAATTATTCATAAAGTCACGAATTCAAAAAAAAACAATTTGTGATCACTTTGATTGACCTCGTTAGTACATGAAAGTAAAAATTGGGCCATAAACCTAGCCCTGTACTTTGGTGTCCAATAAAATGAGACCTCATGAAATTCACGTAAAAAGGAATGGGAAACATGTTGTGCAAGATCCAATTATTCATAAAGTAACCAATTCAAAAAAAAACAATTTGTGATCACTTTGATTGACCTCGTTAGTACATGAAAGTAAAAATTGGGCCATAAACCTAGCCCTGTACTTTGGTGTCCAACAAAATGAGACCTCATGAAGTTCACGTAAAAAGGAATGGGAAACATGTTGTGCAAGATCCAATTATTCATAAAGTAACCAATTGAGAAAAAAACAATTTGTGGTCACTTTGATTGACCTCGTTAGTACATGAAAGTAAAAATTGGGCCATAAACCTAGCCCTGTACTTTGATGTCCAACAAAATGTAACCTCATGAAATTCACGTAAAAAAAAATGGGAAACATGTTGTGCAAGTTCCAATTATTCATAAAGTCACGAATTCAAAAAAAAACAATTTGTGATCACTTTGATTGACCCCGTTAGTACATGAAAGTATAAATTTGGCTATAAACCTAGCCCTGTACTTTGGTGTCCAACAAAATGAGACCTTATGAAATTCACGTAAAAAGAAATGGGAAACATGTTGTGCAAGATCCAATTATTCATAAAGTAACCAATTCAAAAAAAAACAATTTGTGCTCACTTTGATTGACCTCGTTAGTACATGAAAGTAAAAATTGGGCCATAAACCTAGCCCTGTACTTTGGTGTCCAATAAAATGAGACCTCATGAAATTCACGTAAAAAGAAATGGGAAACATGTTGTGCAAGATCCAATTATTCATAAAGTAACCAATTCAAAAAAAAACAATTTGTGATCACTTTGATTGACCTCGTTAGTACATGAAAGTAAAAATTGGGCCATAAACCTAGCCCTGTACTTTGTTGTCCAACAAAATGAGACCTCATGGAATTCACGTAAAAAGAAATGGGAAACATGTTGTGCAAGTTCCAATTATTCATAAAGTAACCAATTCAAAAAAAAACAATTTGTGATCACTTTGATTGACCTCGTTAGTACATGAAAGTAAAAATTGGGCCATAAACCTAGCCCTGTACTTTGGTGTCCAACAAAATGGGACCTCATGAAATTCACGTAAAAAAAAATGGGAAACATGTTGTGCAAGTTCCAATTATTCATAAAGTCACGAATTCAAAAAAAAACAATTTGTGATCACTTTGATTGACCCCGTTAGTACATGAAAGTAAAAATTGGGCTATTAACCTAGCCCTATACTTTGGTGTCCAACAAAATGAGACCTTATGAAATTCACGTAAAAAGAAATGGGAAACATGTTGTGCAAGTTCCAATTATTCATAAAGTCACGAATTCAAAAAAAAACAATTTGTGATCACTTTGATTGACCTCGTTAGTACATGAAAGTAAAAATTGGGCCATAAACCTAGCCCTGTACTTTGGTGTCCAATAAAATGAGACCTCATGAAATTCACGTAAAAAGGAATGGGAAACATGTTGTGCAAGATCCAATTATTCATAAAGTAACCAATTCAAAAAAAAACAATTTGTGATCACTTTGATTGACCTCGTTAGTACATGAAAGTAAAAATTGGGCCATAAACCTAGCCCTGTACTTTGGTGTCCAACAAAATGAGACCTCATGAAGTTCACGTAAAAAGGAATGGGAAACATGTTGTGCAAGATCCAATTATTCATAAAGTAACCAATTGAGAAAAAAACAATTTGTGGTCACTTTGATTGACCTCGTTAGTACATGAAAGTAAAAATTGGGCCATAAACCTAGCCCTGTACTTTGATGTCCAACAAAATGTAACCTCATGAAATTCACGTAAAAAAAAATGGGAAACATGTTGTGCAAGTTCCAATTATTCATAAAGTCACGAATTCAAAAAAAAACAATTTGTGATCACTTTGATTGACCCCGTTAGTACATGAAAGTATAAATTTGGCTATAAACCTAGCCCTGTACTTTGGTGTCCAACAAAATGAGACCTTATGAAATTCACGTAAAAAGAAATGGGAAACATGTTGTGCAAGATCCAATTATTCATAAAGTAACCAATTCAAAAAAAAACAATTTGTGCTCACTTTGATTGACCTCGTTAGTACATGAAAGTAAAAATTGGGCCATAAACCTAGCCCTGTACTTTGGTGTCCAATAAAATGAGACCTCATGAAATTCACGTAAAAAGAAATGGGAAACATGTTGTGCAAGATCCAATTATTCATAAAGTAACCAATTCAAAAAAAAACAATTTGTGATCACTTTGATTGACCTCGTTAGTACATGAAAGTAAAAATTGGGCCATAAACCTAGCCCTGTACTTTGTTGTCCAACAAAATGAGACCTCATGGAATTCACGTAAAAAGAAATGGGAAACATGTTGTGCAAGATCCAATTATTCATAAAGTAACCAATTCAAAAAAAAACAATTTGTGATCACTTTGATTGACCTCGTTAGTACATGAAAGTAAAAATTGGGCCATAAACCTAGCCCTGTACTTTGGTGTCCAACAAAATGGGACCTCATGAAATTCACGTAAAAAAAAATGGGAAACATGTTGTGCAAGTTCCAATTATTCATAAAGTCACGAATTCAAAAAAAAACAATTTGTGATCACTTTGATTGACCCCGTTAGTACATGAAAGTAAAAATTGGGCTATTAACCTAGCCCTATACTTTGGTGTCCAACAAAATGAGACCTTATGAAATTCACGTAAAAAGAAATGGGAAACATGTTGTGCAAGTTCCAATTATTCATAAAGTCACGAATTCAAAAAAAAACAATTTGTGATCACTTTGATTGACCTCGTTAGTACATGAAAGTAAAAATTGGGCTATAAACCTAGCCCTGTACTTTGGTGTCCAGCAAAATTAGACCTCATGAAATTCAGGTAACAGAAAATGGGAAACATGTTGTGCAGGTTCCAATTATTCATAATGTCACGAATTCAAAAATAATGCAATTCGTGGTCACTTTGAATGACCTCGTTAGTACATGAAAGTAAAAATTGGGGCATGAACCTAGCCATGGACTTTAGTGTCCAACAAAATGTAACCCCATGAAATTTATGTAAAAAAGAATGGGAAACATGTTGTACAAGTTCCAATTATTTATAAAGTCACGAATTCAAAAATAATGCAATTTGTGGTCACTTTGATTGACCTCGTTAGTACATGAAAGTAAAAATTGGGCCATAAACCTAGCCCTGTACTTTGGTGTCCAACAAAATGAGACCTCATGAAATTCAGGTAACGAAAAATATGAAACATGTTGTGCAAGTTCCAATTATTCATAAAGTCACGAATTCAAAAATAATGCAATTCGTGGTCACTTTGAATGACCTCATTAGTACATGAAAGTAAAATTTGGGGCATGAACCTAGCCATGGACTTTAGTG
Source organism: Climacium dendroides (assembly GCA_950106755.1). NCBI lineage: Eukaryota > Viridiplantae > Streptophyta > Bryopsida > Hypnales > Climaciaceae > Climacium > Climacium dendroides. The sequence continues at coordinate 1,246,085 of CATNNA010000004.1, read as the reverse complement.
TCCAACAAAATGAGACCTCATGAAATTCATGTAGAAAAGAATGGGAAACATGTTGTGCAAGTTCCAGTTATTCATAAAGTCACGAATTCAAAAATAATGCAATTTGTGATCACTTTGATTGACCTCGTTAGTACATGAAAGTAAAAATTGGGCCATAAACCTAGCCCTGTACTTTGGTGTCCAACAAAATGTAACGTCATGAAATTCACGTAAAAAAAAATGGGAAACATGTTGTGCAAGTTCCAATTATTCATAAAGTCACGAATTCAAAAATAATGCAATTTTTGGTCATTTTGATTGACGTCGTTAGTACATGAAAGTAAAAATTGGGGCATGAACCTAGCCCTGTATTTTAGTGTCCAACAAAATGTTACCTCATGAAATTCACGTAACAAAAAATGGGAAACATGTTGTGCAAGTTCCAATTATTCATAAAGTCACGAATTCCAAAATAATGCAATTCGTGGTTACTTTGAATGACCTCGTTAGTACATGAAAGTAAAAATTGGGGCATGATCCTAGCCCTCTACTTTAGTGTCCAACAAAATGTAACCTCATGAAATTAATAAGAAAAAAAATGGGAAACATGTTGTGCAAGTTCTAATTATTCATAAAGTCACGAATTCAAAAATAATGCAATTTGTAGTCACTTTGAATGACTTCGTTAGTACATGAAAGTAAAAATTGGGGCATGAACCTAGCCCTGTACTTTACTGTGCAACAAAATCTTGATTTCCCACGTCCACATGGGCGGAACTGGCCGGATGGAGTTGTCAAATTGGTTAGGGGTTCCTTCTATGAGCTCCGTAACTATGGCTTCGTCCCGAAAGCCCCAAGGTTTCCTATAAAACCCTACACTCCCCATGGCGGAGAGATCCTCTATTAACTAAGTTTAGTTGCGGCATCCGTCTCCTTACCGAATGACTACCTCACTCTACTCCTGGCTGCATGTCCCGTTTTCTCAAAATTCTCTTCTTGATGTCAACCGAGTTACCACCTATGCCAATCCTCACATAGACTCTCGCGGTGCTCACTTGATCTGAATCGTCTGCACTCAGAGATGCACAACCAATTCTTTTCCACAATCAACGTAAAGGGAACCAAAAACACACACGCAGAAGAAAAAACAGATTCACAGAAATTCAAACACACTCTCACAGAAAGGAATAGCAGAGAGCATGGCAAGTACGCGAGAGCTCCCAGGTGCAAATGACAGTCCAAACCCTAAAGGAGTCTTTTTGTATACTGGAAAACCTAATCATTACTTTTTTTCTGATTTTCCAGACGGAGTTCTCAAATTTGATCTTCCGGCTATAGATATAGACCAGATTTGTTTCCGATACCCGTTCTATTTTATTGTTCGGTTTGATCGTTGCTTGGTTCCCTAGTTATCCTATCTTTTTGTCTTTTCCTTCTTCCTGTACCAATCCGGGTATACTTTTTCCGAATTCCGTGTCTCCGAACACGATAGAGGAAAAAAAATCAAAAAGTCGGGTTGCAACACCGTGGTGAAGGACATGCCTCCACTCGGGTTCTTGAAGAAGGCCTTAGAAAGATCTTTTGGGTAGTGCATTTGGAAAGCTTGATGAAAGAACTTCTCTAGAGACACCTCTATTTTGGTACATTGATCTTGACTCAGGATATTGTAGGGCAGTCTACACTCGTTGAACAAGTGTTCATCGATGCCTTCAACATTCCACTTGATCATCGTTGTCCACACTACAACCCTATTAGCTATCTTCGAAACTTGCTGTAGGAATTTCCCTAGATTTTGACGAGCGAATACCACCTTGGACTTGATTATGGTGGAATTCCTATGGCAGAGAACTTTCTCTTCGACTTGGTATGGTTTGAATTTATCCCCATACGACTTCATGGTTCTATGACAGAGCACGCCGTTCAAGTCAAAGACAATGTTTAGCCACTTCCTCCGCAGTAGAGGAACTAATGGGGGTACATTCCTGGACACAATTTCTCTTCTGCCCTTTAATCCTATCTAATCAATACAAGACAAAAAGGAATTGGAGTTACTTGGTATTATGCAGAATTGGAAGAGCCAGTAAGCGGACTTTTGCATTGAATTCCATTAGATGAATGCGGTCTTCCATTACGGAGTGCTTTCATTGGTAGTGGACAGTGCACGCTTTTATCTTTTTTGAGCTAAGCATCCAAAAAATCAAAAGTCGGATTCAATTAGACCAAGGATGTACTTTGATGTATGAAAATTTTCATATTTTATTTACATAGATTACATGATACATTTGGAAAATACTTTTGTAGTGATTAGTCGGACCAATATTCCTCCAGTTAGCCCTTAATTCTTACTAAAGGCCCACTTAGAATAAACCGCTCCGGAATCGTTCCCACGAGGACTTGAGGCTTACAAATTCATAGGCTAACTTGATCTACGCTTTTACTTTCTCTCCTACTTACTAATCCGGACCAGAGGTCTGGTCCGGCCACTAGTGCCAGATGGATTCCGGACAAATCCGGAAACCGTTCAGTTGCCCCTTCCGGGATCCCTGGGTTTAGGTGACGAGTAGCCAGATCCACCGTCCGGATGTTTATCGCGTCCGGAAACACACCCTCTCTCTATCTCTCAACCTCTACTACTAATGCTAACTTAATTCTCAGGGACCAGAAGTATCCTACTGTTCCGTCTCCTCACAAATCCCGAATGCTTGCCGAACCAGGTCACACAAGCAACGATGCTAGCGTGCGAGCGGGAGCGTGGAGCTTGTGAGCATGGAGCGTGGAGTTTGTGAGCATGGAGCCTCCAAACCCCCAAAAATGGAAATTTGTACTCCCAAATGTTTTTTCTCCAATTTTTTTGTGAAAAAAGAGGAGAAATGTCTAATTTTTGACCTATTACCGTGTCCCCTATAACCGTGGATTTGATGAAAATTTATTGGAAATTGGGGGGCAATTCCATCACTCACCGTATTTTTTTTCCTAGAGGTTCTGAAAGTCAAGTACCACCGATGAACACAATTTCATCTACTAATTTTAATGGGGGGGGGGCACAATTCCATCATTCCCCATTTTTTTTTCCTAGAGGTAGTGAAAGTCAAGTACCACCGCTGAACACAAATTCATTCACTAATTTTAATGGGGGGCCAATGCCATTATTCACGATATTTTTTTTCCTAGAGGTTGTAAAAGCCAAGCAACTCCAATGTTGACTACAAATTCATCCACGAATTTAGGGTGGGGGGCCAATGCCATTATTCACGATATTTTTTTTCCTACAGGTTGTGAAAGCCAAGCAACTCTAGTGAACACATAATCCTCCACAATTTTAAATGAAGGACAACTCCTTCACTCACCGTTTTCTCTCCTAATTATAGAGTTGGGTAAATACAAAGTACACATGCCATAATTAATCCTAAGCAAAAAGCGAGAAAACTGTTGGGAATATAATATGCCACACAGTTAAGGCCAATCCCTATTCCCCCGAACAATTCTCTAGCCATGACTGTTCATTGAAGATGACAGCTTATATAATGACTCATTTTTAAATGCCATTCGTTATGGGGCAACTGAAGGCTGCGAAGTAAGCTCTGAACATATGCTTTGGGACACATAAATAGGAACCCTACAACATTGGTCTCCTCACTCTATCCCATAGAAACTGTGCATCAAATCATTTCAATTGTCATATACAAAAGAACGCATTACAATTGAAATGCATTGCAAACTGTGGCCATGTCTATTCTGGAAGTGTGATCATTCCAGCTCGAACTAAGAGTTCTTTCAACTCATTGAAGCTATAACTTGGTGCATGAATGAATTTGTCTTTGTTGACATCCATTTTGCAGAAGTACCTGTATAAGTAGTACAAGTGCTTGCAATTGACGTATTGCTGCCGACCTCCAATAGCAGACACTGCCATATTTACGAAATCTGGGTATGTGCAAGTGGGAAATTGGCCCATTGTAACTTGATATGCATTTTTGTTAGAGTCAGGCCCTGTCTCCAAATCCACAATCGCACCAAGGCCTGGAAGAGGGAGTAGTGTTACTCCTACAATTTGCCCTCTAACATTACCTGCACTTTCCCACTTGTTCCGTTGTTCGGCAGTAGGTGCATTTGCAATCCTTCGAATGGCTCTGCTGTTCCTCACTGTTGGATACACATCTGAGTTCTTCGGTAACGGCTGCTCATACAAAATAGGATTAAAAACCTTCGACATGTTGAACAACCGACGTGGTGGCAAAATTGGTTGTTCTTGGAGTCGAAATCCTGCGTACTGTAGCAACAATGTCTCCTCTCGGTTTAAGTTAGTTCCGGACAAGACTGGCCAAACCTCCAGCACCTCCGGCCAATCAAGAACCCACTTCCGCTTTGTTCCTTTCACGCATCGTTCAATGTCATCCCAACAAAACCAGAAATCAGCCACCACCTCTCGCTTACTCCCGTACTCTTCTTTTCGACCACGGTAAGTAGGAGCTGGAGTACCCTTCTTCCCTTTTGCAATTTTGCTGGTGCACTTGATGTTCGATCTATGTTGTTGGGCTTGGCATCTTGCGTTGGATTTGTGGCTGATTCTAGCAATGTGCCATTTTGATGTGTCGCAATCGCTTTCAAATGCTACCGCAACATGACGAGAAGTATTTGGCTGAAGTTGTTTACCCTTGTCTTCAGAAGATTGAGAGGCACTTGTGGTGGACCTCCTTCTCATACGGGGTTGAGAAAAGTTGATCTTGTCCGGTCTATGGGAGTCTCCTGCATCACCAATGGGCACGTCCAATTTCCTCTTAGTGCTCCCAAAAATCTCTTCTCCTTCCAAGTGTGGCACTCTAGTTCCCACACCCTCTGCTCCAAGCAATGTGTTCAATGCCTCTGCGATTTTTTTGGGATCTCCACTTCTCCTAGCAGCTCTCAACCTCAGCTCCCCCTTTGATGGCCCTGATCCTGATGCATATCCCTTCAAGTATGCACGGTAGTTGGTCATTTGCATCCAAGCCCGGATACTATCATCACATGTGGCGTCAAACAAGTTGTTTCCTCGTTTTCCAGACATTTGTAGCCACTTGTTATGCACCGTTTCGGATAAATTGCATGATGGCAAGTCCAACATCTCCTCCAAGTTTAATTTCTACAAATTCCACGCAAGAGAATAATAGAGTTAGTAATTCATATGTACAATTGTGTGAACTTCCAAATTCCTGACCGTGTATCTTGGTTCCTTGTGTAATTCCAGAAGGTGACACCCTTGTAATCACTCCTATTGGTAGGAATATAATTATGCCTGTAGACATAATGAAGTCATTTCTTCCAACTTCTTTTCCTGTAAAGAAAAATATTTAGCATTTGCTATTACCAGCACTCAATTATCCTTTACATTTAACGAAAATGAGGGGGTCATGATGACACCTCCAAAACGTCAGTCGGATCCGAGGCATGTTTCTATGGTGTTTGTAGGACCCCCCCATTTTGGTAGTGTGGAGGAAAATATTCCAAAATCCCAATAAAAATAAAAGACAAAATTAAAATGCTGTCTAGAATGTAGAGTTTCCTATAACAAAATGAGCTTCAAAACCTTTAGTCATAGTACACATTAAAATTCACAATTCACTCACCATGTCCATGAAGCCTCCCCATTGACGGTATTGGAAATGCCAAAACGCTAGCCAATGGTCTAGGTGATATAGACCTTCTTCGCCAGCAGCTCCAGAGGACAACCACCAAGACCGTATTGCGAGATAGCAGACCTTAGCTTGGACCATGTTTTCCGAATCTTTGTATTGTTTACACAAAGTAATATGTTGCTGTTGGAATGCTTCCTTGATGTACTTCTGCGTATGCTTGTGAAGAGAGGTACTCCAATGTAACAAACATGTCCTCTCGCGATTCTCCATTTCATCATTGGCAGAGCCACTGCCATACACAATGCGAACCGCATTCCAGTTGGCCATGGCGCTATCTGCCATGAATCCCTTAAAGTTAGGATTTGCCACTCCATGGTGATGCATGACAGCGTTCAGGCTCCGCCAAAATTGTACTTGAACTTCTGTATCTTCAGATTGCATATTGCACATTGCAATAGTCATCACCTTTTTATACTCCGTATCATACACGTGGCAAGCCATTGTGGTCCAGTCCTTCACGCACTTCACATGGTCAAACATCAACCACGCATTTTCCAAGTCCCCTATTGGCTGCATCCGCCTGACGAGGTCCACTCCACTTCCGGGTCCTTTTGTAAGCATCTTGAAAATGTATACCTTTTCCTTGCCTTGACCTCGGAAGACGCTGTCATGTATGAACTCAAACTTCGATTCTCTCTTCATGGTCATAATGTTGTCGATTATCCCTCCATGGTTGTTAGAACGGAAAGAAGAGATAACGTTGCGAATACTTGGACTACTCAAATATTGGAAGCGATCCATGACCTCCTCCATTTCCTCTGCTTTCAACATCTTCTTCTCTCCCTCTCCATTGTGAAATAGATAGTTCCCGAGAAAGTCTTTACTAGCAGAGAGAGTAATTGCGGAGTTTGTGGCTGTGGGTGTTTTGGCCACTTGCTCCGCGATGAGTCCGCAAATCACTTTAGTAGAATCTCTATACATACCTCTAGCAACAGGGTGGCCATGCTCTCCAAGGTGAATAGCAGCCCTAGTCATTTCTGGATTATCAGTATATGCAAAGTATATCCTAGCCTTGCATGTACTAAAACACGTCGGTGGCATCCTGCAAACCTTGCAAACTAGGGTGGATTCTTTTGGGGGACACCCGCCAACAGTGAAAGGAAACACAGTGTAGCCACTCCACTCAGTTTCATTTTGCCGTGAGGCTCTTTTCAAATATTGACAGTTGGCACTCTCACAAACGAGATGGCCAGCGCAGTAGGACTTACGGAATTTGAGATTGTCGGAGTTGTGGATGTTTGTGGTCACGAGCTTGCACTACGGATGTCCATCGTAGCGCTTGTCCATTCCTTCCAAGTGCTTGGCCCCCGTTGAAGATGAAGATGTTCCACAAGGAGGCAATTCGAAGATGACATCCCCGTCGTATACAGGTGGGAGAAACGGAACCCTTTGGTGCTTCACAGTGCTCAAATCCATTGTTGACAATTCATTTCGAGAGCGATGCATAGTGGCAAGTCTTCTCAAACACTCCATGATGCTTGCTTTTGCTTGTACCTGTGTTTGTATTGGAGGTAGTGACATTGACGAATTAGAGAGACTTCTTGACGGGGTACTAGATAGTGATTTCCCAATGCCTGTCTCTCCAGATGCAATCTGGACAGAACAACTTTGATTTGGAGCATGGACATTGGGAGACTCTCCTTCAGATTCGGTGGACAACTCTATAATTGGATCTAACCTCTCCACTTTCACATCAAGAAGTACTGGAGGCATGAGTGGGACTCGTAGAGCTTTTCTAGTTGGAGTAGGTGATAGGGCAGAAGGACTACATGGCATATCCACTGTAGAATTATCTGACTGGCGACTCTGGATTTTTGTAGACGCACCTAGCATGGAGAGTGGAAGTCCATACGCTCTGTAGTTCCCAGGAGTAAGATACCAACAACACGTTCCATCCTCCTCCGACTTCACTAGCGGAATAGACTGAAGCACTTCACCTGATTCCGACCTTTTTTCTTCCTCGACATAGATGGAGGACTCTACAAATTTGAATCGGACGTGTAGGAGGTGACAAGGGACTCTAGCGCGTCCATCATCACCAACCGGGAATACAAGAGGAACGTCATAACCATCAACTCTCATCGATGCCATTGTTGCAACTGGAGGAGGCACTCAAAGAATGCCGGAAATCTAAATGCAAGCAAGGAGAAGAGGTAAACAACAACAAAGCTTTGGCTTTTGAATGATTAAGATTCCGGAAATCCTTTAGTCTAGGGTAGTCTTACAGACTCAGGGTTGAACCAAATAATTGTGCCGTATTCTTCTTCCTCAGACATTTACTTCCATGACATGGCAATTGCCATTAAACAATAATGTCTTCCATGTACATTGAATTCAAAAAACTACTTCACTGTTAAACCTAGTGAAGCTCCCCTAGGAATCAATTAATTACATCCTAACGAATCCCTAGGATTTCAATGCCATTAAAAATAAAATATTTAAAGGTTTTCTCTTCTCAATTAATGTGAATGCTCATTACAAATGCACACGTAAAATGTCCTTGTCATACATAGGTAAAAACAATTTCAGAAAAGTCTATTCCATGTAATCACACATTAGCACTCCTCTAATCTAATTTCTTTCAACACCTCCAACATAGATCAAAATGAAAAATGTATAAATATTGGAGTATAAATTGGAGTATAAATATGTAAAATTACCTACAAGTAACTTACCTGCTAAAGGTCTAAAATATGGGGCAAATATCATAATACTGTTATACTGCTATACATTCCTTGAAATGATTTCATGCACAAAGAAAAACATACCAAGTCTGCAGGGCCTATTCTCAATACAAAAATTGAGAATTAGGTCTTTGACAATGTACAGAATTTTGTTTCTTAATGCACAGGATTGTCGTCAAGCTCCAGCATGTACGAGTATTGAAGCTTGTGCGTACAGAATTAGACCCCTCTTTAATTGCATCGCCGTCAGTTTGGATTGGCAGCATCATCTTTAATGTAGGCTCCGCCTGCACTGTCAATGAACCTCTAGATTTGAATTCGTGGGCACATTAAGGAACCTGCCACGCGCCGACTTCTACATCCTCTTGTCACGTATGTCAGAATTACTAAATGAGGATGTGGCGGCCCATGCAAGCATAGTACTGTGTAGAATATAAGAACCACCACTTGTATTATTTTTCCTCATTCAACTGGTTTGGCTTTCATTGTTTGTGTCGTAGTTGAGAGCGTTGATGTATAGGCTATCTGAGCTCCCCCTTCATGCTTGTAGACAACTCAATTAAGGAGTTCATTAGTCTGAGACCTAGAAAGAGAGGGAAGAGACGAGGTTCCATATATTTCTCATTGTCCAAGGCATTACGGCGATCTAGAATGACGAGAGGAGGGAGAGCGGCACAAAAGACTACCGAACCAGTACCAGTCGATTTGCGGAGAGTTCTTTGATATGAAGGTGGGAGTACTACTCGTGAGGAGGATGTGCATGCTGCCGATGTTGATGCAGCGCTAGAGGTGTCCTTGTTAAATCCAAGTTCCCAACGCGGTAGACGGGCAGCAGACGCCATGGTAAGAAGCTTTGAAACTGCTCATTTTGTATTCCTTCTTTCCTTTTCGTGGTTTAGCAGGAACGCAAGAGTATAGACAATTTTCTGGCAAACTCCAGTGCGTCATTGTAATGGTCTAACTGTATAAGTAGTAGGAATAAGCGGATTGCAAGACATGGGTAGCTAAAAACCTTCTATTCATTCAGACCCGCTCAGTTTGATTGTAAAAGAAGTTTTCCTTCAAGAATAGAGATTTGCTTTCAAAATCTTAGTTAGTCCCTTAGCACTTCAGTGAAAGTGTTGAAATCAATATAGAAGTGTCAATTTGGTCAAATTCCCTATCCTTTTATACAATCAGTTGCATTCCATCAATGCCAAGGTGTGAAGTACAATGAATTTGATAGCTTCTCATGTTACAATAACTTTTGTGAATGCGCACTTCGGTGTGTTTAGGCGATATCTAGATGTTCATGTCACCTCCGATTCTAAAGAACATTGATTTCCAAATTTCGAAGACATTGTGGTGAATGATAGGATTTAAAAAAAAAAAATAATCACTTCATTTCTTACCATGACAATGCTCCTTTAGAATTACAGACTCAACATTGGTAAAAGTATGGAAGCTCTCTCAACACCTTCATTGCCAGACTTTTAAAAGAAATAACTTTGTTTTATTGAAGACAATGATAACCCCTTACATTGTTTCTCTAGGAAATGCATCTGTAGAGTGCCTTAGGCATTTAGGAGAAAATAATATAAATCTCTCCTTTCAATAGACCGAAGGGGCAATTTAGCATTCCTATTGCTTACATTAGATTGCGATTGTCAACTTCGTTAGGATTTTCAAAACATCTTCTGGTGACTTATTTTGACTTGAACGTGTCATCTGAGGCCACGTGTCAACATCAGTAGCTATTCCAGCTCCCGACAATCCAAATTCAAAATGGACCGTTGATTCTGACGAGTCATCCACGGCTCCAGATTTCTACCATATCCAAAAAAACTCGAGGAAATGGATCTCCTCGTTATTCTGTAGATTCTTCCTGCGATGCAATCCGGAATGTGGTATGTGCATTCCTTTTCTAAATTTCCCGTGACCTTCATCAGAGAGGGCATCTCAGGTAGATTAATTTTTAGCAATTTCTATTTTCCTCTGATGTTGTGCACTTCCGAAATTCCGAGATTTGGGAGGACTGACTGCGTCATCTCGCCGAATCATTTTCTGGAAATTTCAAATACACTCGGACGTGCTCATTCTTCAACCGTGCGAGGTCGCGAGGAATCCTATATTGATGGCAGGAAGGTGCATTGGATTTCCGAAGGTGCATGATTCCTAAAATTAGAATTGAGATTCCAAAATTGCGGTTTCCGGGGCAGCATGGCGCGCTCTGGCCTTGCCCTTGCGACTGCACCGGCCACTGGCACTACCATTCCCTCTGTGAATGCTTGGTTTTCTTCATTTGAGTTCCTTTTGCACGTTCTTGGTAGCAGCACGAGATGACGAGGACTACACGGAGCCGCGCGGGCGGAGTTCAAGATGAAGGTGTCGTTCTTCCGCTGGACAGGAGAATCGCCAAGGTATTCTTCAAATTCTCTCTTTCATTCAATCGGTGACCTCATGAACTGTTGATTTCCCTTGGTTCTCCACCATTTTTGGCTTCTGAGTTGGAACCACTTTGTTGCATTCGTCCTGTTTCCATCACGACTTTGGGGCGCTGTTCAGAATGGAATTTGAAAACCTCGATGCCACTTACAGAAGCTCAAATCCAAAATGGGTTCTGTAAACTTCCATTCCGAAATTTCTTAAGCAAGATTGCCACAACAGTCTTCCCGTAATCCTCATCGTGCTTGACCTATCCGCCACACGGGGTCCCAAAGAATTGTTTCTAGATTCGAGATTCTCCACTGGTTTCCATGATGCTCAGAGCTGAAGGGGGTCTCGCCGAGAGCTCCAGGTTCAACCTCGGATCCGAGGCATGTTGCCGGTGAGGCACTGGGACCCCCACTTTTTTGGAAAATTCGTTTTTGTTTGATAATTTCTTGGGACTGGTTGCCCTCGATGATGGATGTCGACCCCCTCCAGACGTGGAATTCTCTTGAATCCCACTGATTCAAGAAGGGCGCTTCCCGTTCCACGTGAGGAATCCAACTGCTCCCGACTTGGGAATTGCTCTTGTGAGGCTGTACAACTGCATGTTCACCTTGTAGGAGTCAGAATTTGATTGCATGTCCCCCGTCTCGATTCCTTCAATTCTGGACTCCTTGTTGGTAATTCAAGTCCACCTCCGAGATAATGTTGGCATCCTTACCTGCTTCCACAGCTGGACGGTTGAGGCCAATCTGCCTTGATGTCCCCAATTTCAGGAATTCGGTGGTCTTGTTTTTGCTAACTGAAATGCCCACAGGGTAATCTAAGCGGCCTGTAATCTCAAAGCTGAGGGGGTCCCACCGAGAGCTCCAGGTGCAGCCTCGGATCCGAGGCATGTTGCCGGTGAGGCATTGGGACCCCCTCTTTTTTGGAAAATTCGTTTTTGTTTGATAATTTCTTGGAACTGGTTGCCCTCAGTGATGGATGTCGACCCCCTCCAGACGTGGAATTCTCTTGAATCCCACTAATTCAAGAAGGGTGCTTCCCGTTCCACGTGAGGAATCCAACTGATTTATGATCCTTATGATTGTCTAGAAAGCATAAAAAAATGGATACGATCGATTACATTGTACCTTCTATGTCTAAAACCATGTACATCTTCACCAGCATTGGTGGAACTCTTTTATTTCTTTTGTACTTTGAAACTTTACTTTCATTGTACAAAACTCCTCATTTCTCAAGCTCTATGTGGCTCTATCTGATTCTGATGAGGCACTTCTAACTTCAATAATGTTGCAATGTAAAGAAGGTTCGACGTGGCCAAAATGTCTCTTCATCGACCTCGGCACCTCCTCATGTTATGGGCACCCATGAGGCAGGACCATCTCAGGCTCTCACACCAGTGAAGGAGACTCTAGAGGTTCTTCACGATTCTGATGAAGACAAAGACACTGAGGAAGATCAAGTTGATGAAGAGCAGTTGGTAAGTTTTGATGATGTTATGGACGCAGCTAATCACGCTGTCGATGCCTTTGAGAGTTCTAAACTCAGTCGGGTGAGTGACATCCGAGCGCCGAGACATGCACGCCACTTTACGCCCGCACAGAATCGTAGACGTCTTCAAGTTATACTTGAGATGGCTAGAAACCGCCCACTGCAGTGTATATCTCCCGAGAGTTCGGACACTGAGTATTCCTCAAAGACGTAGGGGTCCATCACCATTGATGGGCCACCGATGGAGGAGACCCACGATTGTGCACGTAGTTCGCTCCAAGGTTTAGAAGAAGTCGTCATCATCCATCTCAGCTCTGACTCAGAGGATGATGTAGAGATAGAGTGATCCCATTGTATTGGATTTCCTTCAAAGACACATCGCTTGTGAGCGTGTCTTATACAATGCATGTTCTTTGTTACTAAATCTTTTGCCTGAGCTGCGTCATTTCTCTTGCAATCATTTGTTTTTAGAATACCAGTATGTTTTTGTTTGTAGGGGAATTTGGATCCATTGATAAAAGTCCAAGCATGCTGCTTAGTTTTATGTTTGAGCCTTGCAGATGGATGCGACTCCTACAAACCTGTGGCATGAGGAGACTATTCTGGAAACGCCAAACACCGATGATTCAACGCAACCGCCCATTGCAAGTGAAGGTGATGGTGAAGAAGAGGGAGACGCAATGGAGGAGGACGTTCTGGATGACCTATTGCTGGCCGATGATAAGGACTTGTTGGAAGACGATCTCCGACAATATCACAAGGTGGACTCCGTGAATACCATTGCTTCATTGAGGATGAAGCCACCTCACCTCTTTTGACTCCAAATCCCGCTTTGCCGAATGGTTCCCATGCCCATGGTGAGACCTACCCTCTCGTGTGATCTTGATTTCTTGGAGCATGAGTTCAGCAAGGGTTACAGAGAAGGAGCGGCAGTTTTCTACGTCACTACTACAGATGAGGCTGGAGAAAGCTCACAGTTCACAGAAGAGGAGATAGCGAAGTGGGATCCATTGTGGAAGTCAAAAAATGACGCCTTCAATGCTAGTGTCGAATCCAAACCCGAGTTGAGGTTTTTGAAGAACATTAAATTCTATGTTTGTGATGGTAATCACAGACTCATCTCGTGGATGAGTTACATTACCAAAAAACACTCGAAAGACGAGGAGTGGCATTACGCAGTGGATTCCATTGTACTAGATACCAAGGGCAAGACCGAGCTAGTCATGCATGTCATGCATGACATTAACAAGTAAGTGTGTAATCTCCCTCTTTGGAATTCTAATGCCTCAGTTGATTTCTCAGGGGGGGACACTCTGTGACATCCATTTATTTATGTTCAAATTCCATATGTTATCCATTGTTGTTAACTCAACATATCATTTATTTTCTTCACATCCTTTCTTGGAAAATTTATTTGTATGTTGTGTAACACTAAGTGAACATTTTCTTTGTCAACTCTATAACATGCATTTCTTCATATTCAAATTGTTTATGTTTTATGGATTTACCTTCTCAAAGGTCTACATTTTCTTTTTAAAAATAGACACACTTAATACAACGCTATTATTACATACCCTATAGTTGTTAGAAGACATAGAATGGTATTTTAGGACCCTGGAGCATTAAAGGACAAATTATACTGCTTATCTCAAATGTTTTTTAGGCACCCTATCAGTTGATTGCATGTAGTATTTGACTGTTGCCGCTCACTTCAGCCCCCAAGTTAGGTTGTTCTTATAGTTTGTGATATGTTGCAGTTTCTGGATACAACAATAACTGAAATCGCTTCTGTGCATATCAGGTCCACGGAAGACTTGCACGTGAAGACCAATTTGGTGCACACGTTATACAGGGTTCAAAAATATGGTCTCCTTACTATTGAGCGGTTCAAAGAGATGCTCAGGCCATCGGAGGTCCGACTGTGTGGGGCACACAAAGCTAAAAAGACTTGGTATTCTATGCCACTATAAGTCTTCACGTCGTTTGTTTTCAGGGTAAGAATCTTTGTGAATGCTTCTCCCTTCGTTTCTATTGTATTTGTCTATACCATTTTATTATACAATCATATATGTGTAATTCTTTTCTGTCACACCTTTGCAGCAAGAAATTGCCTAATCAGTAGATGCAACAGGGCGGAGGTACAATGAGATGACACCGGAGGACGACAGAACTCCTGAGGAACTGGCGCATGCCATGAGATCCGGAGCTCATGAGAAGACCAGTAAACTCAACGTCAAAATGTCTAAGTTGGTTGCGGTGGCGAATCCAGCTAACAAGCAAGGTTTTCTAGATGAGGTGATTTCATGACCTACATCATAAACTGAATCTATTGATGTCATGCAAACCTCAGAATCTAACATCCTCTGCTTTCCTTTTGTTGACCAGATTGAGAAACATTGGAGTTCCAATGAGGTTCCGGAGATGACTCTAGAGAAGCTCCAAATGGTGGCCACTTGCAATACCACGGCAAATCACAAGATCAAATTCCTGAAGTGGTGGAACTCCTCTACACCATCACATGATGCTAGACGTTTTCCGCCTAGGCCAGTGTCAGAGACACTACTTGGTCCTTTCTTGAACCGTTGTGTTTGGTACGCAGGGGTAAGTGATTACCTATTCATGTAATTCAACTTGAAAGCCATCATAGTTCATATTCACTAGGATATTGAGAAATAAGAATTCTTGGAAGGCAGTGCATATCATATGATTTTGGTTTTGGCATCTCTTTCTACAGATTGAAGATGCAGTTGTACAATACTTCGAGGAAGTTGTCAAGCAAGACAACATCATCATCAATATGAACGTTCCGCTTCAACCAGAAACCTTACCGGAATACTTGGAAGGGTGGAGGAGGAAAATTTGGGATCACGGGTTCTTGGCTCATCTTAGAGGAGCTAAGTACTTCAAGAAAAGCGACAACTTCAACACTTATGAGGGGTCCCAACAGGCAGTGAAGAGGGTCCTTTATTGGTATGTCTTTAACTGGATAAAAAAATATTCATTTGGAAGTGACTATTTGAATTAAAAATCTCTTGTCATTTGGCTAAAAATACATTGTTGAAGCAGGAAACCTATTAGAGATGAACGAAGGGAAAAAAATAGGGGGTCCTTAGGCTACCTGTAGAACATGCCTCGGATCCGAGGCATGCTCTAGAAGTAGTTGGGGGACCCCCATTTCTATCCTTTGAAAGGTCTACAATTTAATTTTTGGATCTTCTATTTCTTGAGACATAAGAAATGTTGCTTTGAAGCACATGTACACGAGATTGAAATTCTTCTTCTGTCTAATTTGATTTTTACAATTCGTGCTTACCATTCTTTGTTTATCATGATGCAGCTACTTCAAGTTTGAACTGGAAGGAAAAGGAGCCATCCAGAGGGCAGACCTTCCTCCATTCCTTTCGGTCTTCCTAGATCGCAATTCCGCAAGTTGCATGTACACGGCAAATCAGCTCAAAACATTTACCACGGCTCATCTAAATGGCGGTGGATGGTATATTGATTGCCCTATATCGTACACGCATCCATCGGAGGTACAACTCCGCGATTCCTTGAAGGACATTGGAGTGGTGGACATGGATGTCGATGAGTTTGCGGGCCTCATCGAAGATCAAAGGAGCAAGGCAATTGAAAGGAGGAACAACGCTGACAAGAAGAAAACGGATCGTCTACAAATTGCTTTGGATAACAAGCAAAAAAAGGAGGCAGAGCGTTTGGCAAAGATAGAAGAGAAGGAGAAGGAAAAGCAGAAGGAGAAGGAGGAGAAAGCAAAGGCAAAGGGGAAGAAAAAAGATGATGGTGATATCGTCGTTCCTACATCATCAGCGGTCGATCAGAGCTCGCAGTTGGTGCAGGGAAGTCAGAGTGGGATGAAGAGGAAGGCTGTGCTTGCCGAGTGGACAGAGGATATGGTGACACAAGGCACGCAAGTGGTTATATTAGATGATGACGACGTCAAGTCGGAGGAACTAATCTTGAATGTATCCATTGTTGACATCATGGACAATTTGGAGAGTTCACCACCTAATTCTTATATTGAGGTCATGGACTTCATTCGAAAGGTGTGTGGCAACATGAAGTTCAGTTTGTAACTTCATAGGATTTCTTGATGAACAAATAGTTTCATTTTTTATCTTCTAATAACATGTACAATCACTAGACTGTAGGCAAATGTAGGAAAACCTCGTTCATTGAACGGCAGGGTGAGCCAAGAGCCTTTGGTGGATCTTATTATTTTTGATTGCCAAGAGAACCTGCCTGTACCACTCATCTCTGAAAAGCATGTTCCGGCATGGAACTCAGACCCAACGTGTGTAGGAATGCAAAATGCATTTCACTTCGCCGAGGAGAGCTTACAAGACAACGGCTGCGTTCTTGTATTTCACTCATACAGCCTTCAATCGCGGCGTATGTTTGTGGGACTGAAGAACGTCTTCAAGAAGTTGGTGCTGAAGAAAGAGTGGTTGGCATTCAACCAATTGGACCTAGCGTCGGGTATTACACCTGGTCAGACGGTAAGTTTTTCTAAATGTATAGCGCGCATGTCATTTGGTTTAGCGGCATTCTCCCTTGCACTAAACCATTTTTTGCCTTTTTGCAGACTGTGAAGTTCAGAGTCACCCTTTTTGTGAAGAATTTGGGTGAGAAAAAAAAATCAGCCTTCACATTCAAGCAGACTGAGGCCATGACGAAAGCAAAGTGGAATCTTCAGAGGAAGGACATGGTCATCAATTATATCACCGAGGAGACAATGTTAGTCAACAAGGAATCAAAAAAGCCTTGGCGCGGGCCGCGAGAGAAAGATGCAAGGTTCCTACAATTTTTCATCGAAGGTTGCTCGGATGAAGAAGATGTAGTTTTGGACTGCACCACTACTACAAGTGATTTAATACTTTGAAATGAGAGTCCTAAATTAAAATGTTTGTGTGTATGTAAAATCTGTGAACTTCTAATGCTCGCATGGTTGTACTATAGGTGCATCGATTCTTGCATGTCGTGGCACTGGACGGCATATTGTGGCTTTGGAGGAGGATGAGAATATCTTCAAGGGGGTTCTCTTGCCAATGAAAAAAGCCGCTCCAGTGCAAGAAATGACAGAAGCTCCGGCAGAAGTTTTTGCCGCTCTTGATCTGGATGCCGTGCACGTGGAACCAATGGTGTTTACACGCAACATTAGACCTAGTAAGTAAGTTTCACTTTTGGAAGACATGTAGATTTTTGTATTCAACAAGTATTGCATTTCATAAATCAATATGACTAACGTTGCATTGTTTGTTTTTGAAGGAACAAAGGAGTGATGGATGAACATTGTGTAAAGAAGATCAGAAGACTTATTTTGAGTCCCGAGAAGTCTTACGATCTTCTAGTGTATGCCGAGAAGATGGCATCACAGTATGAACGACATGGTTGTAGAGAGCCTAAGCCTTCCAAACCCAAGTATGCTGCAAACGTAGTTCATTTTTTAGACGTTTCAGCTTCTGAAGGTGAGGAGACTCCAGAGTCATCCTCCAGTGAGGTTTCTATGGCCAACTCCACCGCCACTTAGACTCATAAGATTGACATATCTTATGAGTTGAATTATGTGTATTGATTTCTATGTTGATTTGATTTTGTGTGTTTTATGGCTACAAGCTGCAAGCATTGTGCTTCTCGTTTGATATTCAATGTACATGAGAAATGAAGTAAAGAAAAATGATCTTCAATGGTAAACAATCAATAGTTGATAAAAAAAAGATGCTAGATCTTGGGCTCATTCATTTTCCTTCCCATTCTTAGACCACTTCATGTGTGACAACAAATTAATTCTTATTTATGTGAAAATTGTTCTCCACAATAGTGGTAGTGCCTCTAAGAGTCCACAAATGACCCTTAACTTACATACATATAATTATGAATGACATCTACGGTCATAGAACCTCGGTTGACTCCAAGTCCACGGTCATGGGTTAATCACAACTTCCTCCTATCATATACAAATTTTTCCACAAGTTTTCTCATCAAAAAAACTTCCCGCTCACAAGCTCACAGGCTCTTGCTCCAAGCTCGCACAATAGCAACCCTGGTCACACAGGGATGGTCAAGGACTACAACGACATTCTAGCATCAACCCGACACTGAGCCTCCCATCGACCGGGTGAATATCCTCGCACTCTCTTGGGCGTTGCGCCGGGGCTTTGACTCCGTCTATGGGGAATTCCGGCACGTCTTGCAAACTCCCGTCCACGGAAGCTGCTAGCAGCCTCTCAGATACCCTCACACCTAAGGTCGTATCCTACCGTCAGGCTATACCGGCATCCAAGCAGGTAGTACACTAACACTACTGTCGGAACAATCTGGCCGATCTCCCCATCAATCCAGTGACTTCCGGAAACCACTCACAAAGTCGACTCTTGTTAACCAAGGTAAATTCTCAGCATCCGAAAAAGGCACGAATGGACCCACACCCCTACAAGCATGCACTGAATATAATAAATAAGAGAATGGAAAGCCTCCAAACACTTGAATTAAGCTCAAAAGGTGCAAGCTGAAAATAATAGGACGGATGTGAATGACCACAAAGGTCCATCAAAACCGACTTATACTAAAACTAACATCATCCTAAAAATCCCACAAAACATTCCTACTGGTCCGCTAGATTTTTGGTAATCTACTAGATCCTATTTTTCCGGCTTTGACGGCCGGACTCCGGTATTGTCACAAGTATATACAACACTGCCCTCTATTCCTCTGCATCCTTATCCGTGGGAGGAATAAGGTCCTTTAACGAGTCAAGGTTTATCTGCTTCCGGCTACTTCCTGGAAAAAACAAATCAAGGCCTCTTGCTTCCCAACTTGGACCTTCCACAATATTGGTGCCTCTGTCTAAACTCTGGGTTCCGACTACCGGAACTTCCGGACTTCCTCGAGAATCCTTCCGAGTCTGTTTGTGGCGGGAAGAAGATTGTACTGACCGAATCCCTTGAGTCTCCAGAGGAGTATCCGTAAGGTCAATGATCGAGGTTACTGGGAGAAGGTCTTCACTGCCTTTAGGTACCACTGCACCCTAATCCACTCCTTCTGGTCTCCCCAAAGGTGGTGAAAGTTACGGAACAAACAATACCACTAATAATACTTCTATAACAATAGGTTCCGGAACATTACCTTCTGGAACCGTCAAGGTCTGTATGGGAGAGGAAGGAGGAGTTACCGGATTTGACTCTACAGGGGCCAAATACTCCATCATGTCCCGCATCTCAGCTCGAGAGGCGTCCATCCGTCTTGCCTGCTCCAATAAACACTTGACAATGGGCACTCGGCTCGAGTTGGCGGCTACGTCGATGTTGGCCTCAAACAATTGGGCCTTGTTGATGTAGTCCGCCGGAATATCCAAGGAACTCCGGAGTCGGGTCACACCCTAGCACAGTGCCTCTATCTGCCGGCAGTGCTCTTCCCCCATGACTCTGGCCATCTCTTGAATGGGTTGTTCGCAGCTCACTCTCCAACCTGACACAATTAGACTCCGACTCTTCGACTCGTCCCAACAAAGTCCGTTTTTCCACTCGTAAAACGCCCGCCTCTGTCACCAACCTCTTTTGCTCCTCTATCAAGAGAGCGTTTTGTTTCTCCGCCGCCACCAACGCGTTCGTCCTCCGGAAAATGGCATTCCGGTCGGTCAGTGCCATCTTCCGGCACACTCGCTTGAGAGTTTCCTCATAGTTTTGGAGAACTTTCATGATGTCTTCTATTTGATACACGATGTATTGGGCTAGCTCCGAAATGTCCTCTAAGGGTGACCCCCCTAATCGGAGCTCGGTCCTCTCTTCCTCCTTTGCCTCCGTAAGTCTGGTCCGAGAGGGTTTGGCCTTGGTCTGAGCGGGACCAACTTCTGGCTGCACAGGTCTGACTTCTTGTGGAGAAGATCTGACTTCTTGCAGAGAAGGTCCGGCTTCTTCTTTCCAATCCAGAACTTCCTCCTCTAGTGGCTCTGGCGCGAGAGGATCCTTTGTTGGCCTTGTTGGTGGAGTCCTCTGCCGCCGGGGCTTCTTCACTAGAGGAGTGGTCGGCTCCTCATCCTTTGTCTCCTCGTCATCTGGTCCTTCCCGGGGAGAAGGTTCTTCTCCTCCGTACTTCTGGAGCTGAACCAACTCCTGATAAGCGTCCTCCTCGTTCGTCTTGAGTAGGGAGTGGTGGGAATACAGGTGGGAGACATAAGTCGGAAGAGGGCTCCCATCCTTCTTCCCCTACCAGAAGGAACGCACAAGATCCAATACCAATTCGTGGATGACGAAGGCCCAATCCATCATCATCTTTCCTTGAAGACTCTCTAGGATGGTGGAAGCCACCTTGGCCACCACTCGCCTTGGCTTGGTCGGGTGAAGGATAGGGTTGAGAAACACTACCACATCCCGATATTCCGGCTTCACTAGGTTTGAAACCTGGTGACCATCCTTCGGATTGGCCAGCGCCCGGAATTTGCCCTCTATGCATTCCTGGTTCTTTTCCATAACCTTGTCCGGCACCATCCGGAACCCGTAGACAGCTCTCCACTCGTTGACCGTCCACAGTTCTAGTTTCGTCCAGAGGGTGGTATCCAAGATACCGCTTTCCGGACAAAGCAAATCCGCCACCAAACTCTCCTCACGGATGCCCCAGAGACATCCATCAAACCCTTACACCCCATGTTGGTGAGGTTCTATTGCAGGCGCTCCAGCCAAACCTCATCGGTTGGAATTTTTGGCACCACCCGCATTACCAAAATTGCCCTCGGTCGGGGCGATGGTGCTGGCATTACATCGTCTGAGTCCTTTGGCTCCTCCCTCAGTTTACGCCGGCTCGCCCTGGAAGACATCACGCTCACAAGAAAACCTCGTACAATCTCTCCCTACCCCTCTTGCTCACAAAGAATCACTCCGGACCCCCCTGCACGATCACAACTCACACAGTCCCTCAATCTACCGGAAATTTCTAAGAGCTGGAAAGGCGGAAAACGCAGATGCAAGAAAATAAAAAGGCAATCGTGCCTTCCGCCGGCTACAGTTCTCTTCTTATACTGGCTAGACGGATGGACGGTCAAACGAGAGTACGGGATAGGTTTTGGCGGCAAAATCCTAACCCTAGTATGGATCCGGTTTCCGGCTTTTAGGGCCGGCGCCATTATCCGATCTCCGGAACTTTATAGGGCTCCAGAATTAGGTTTTTATACCTAATGGAATTTTTCCGAATCCGGAGATTTGGTATTTCTAAATTTTTCTAATCTCCTATGAGAACTCAAAAACTTTCCTTTTTAAAAGAACAATTTTTGAAATTTTCCGTCAAATGCTAGTGTTCTGGGTCTAGCATGTGGGATCACATTCCCACAATTTTCTTCGAACTACGACTGACAAAACTATACACTCAAATGTAAA
Source organism: Climacium dendroides (assembly GCA_950106755.1). Classification (NCBI taxonomy): domain Eukaryota; kingdom Viridiplantae; phylum Streptophyta; class Bryopsida; order Hypnales; family Climaciaceae; genus Climacium; species Climacium dendroides. Next base: position 1,224,464 of record CATNNA010000004.1, on the reverse strand, counting down.
GACTATGCTACACTAGACTATACAAGAGATGCCACAGACGATTTTCGTCGTCCCCGCCAAGACATCAGGGAATGGCCATACCATCCTATCAAGCAACATATATTGAATGAGATACAACACCTACTGAAGGACTAGCTATAGGAAGCTAAAAAGAATATTGCAATCACCCAAAATCTTTGGACTCAATCAAAGCTATATAGATCAGAGGGTTGTACGTTTATCGATTCATGTGCTGGAGGATTTTCCCCCGCCATTGCTGTCAACGTCGAAGGACCGACTTCCAGCTCCTCCGCGACATTGTCACGGATTTCATCAACGCTGGCCTCATAGTCCACCCTTTCTTCCTCCACGAACATTAGCAAAGCCAAGGATTTGAACGACATCCTACACGTTAGCACGTCCTCTGTGGTAGCCACTGCCCCAATTGCTGCTCTTTTCTAAGACTTATCCTCGACTCGAGGATAAGGCTCTACTCCATCTAAGTTTTGTCTCTCCTCCAAGATGTCCATTGCTTCTAGGCCCTTCACTTCGAAGGGCTCTCTTTGTGGAAAAGGAACTTTCATCAATTGGGATGTCGGAGTGGAGGCCACCACATCGTTATGGGCTAGCAAAACTGCCTCCTCCCTATCGTCGACTTGAGCATAGGGCAGCCCAGACACTAGGTGTTGCACCTGTTAGACAATTGGAACTGTGGTAGAGAGCACAAGGAGCTAGAAATCTAGAAATTGAGAGGAACCAACTGCATGGTTCTACGGTTGGGTCAACTGGAAGTTCATTTGTTGCAAAAGTTGCTCAAATTGAGTCTGTAGTGTAGCAAACTGAGCTTGAGATTTGTCCTGCATTCTTTGGATCTCCGCCTTTGACTCTTCTTGGAGTTTCTGCATTTGTGCTTTTGTCTTTGTAGTGTTCGCAATCGCATCTTTCAATTCTTTCTCTAAGGCCTCCTTCTCCTTCTTTTGAGCAATTCTCTTGAGCCTTCTTTCCTCATCCTTCTTCCAGTAGTCCTTCTCAATTTTGACAACAGTACCGGATGGCAGAACTAGAGGCTTCATCTCTTTCACTTGAGGGATGCTGTCCTCGTCCTCCTTGTTGTCATCCGAGGAATGGGGATGATCAATGTCCTCATCGTCATTGATGAGGATGAGGCCCTCTTCCGCAGACTTTGGAAAATTAGACTCTTGTGTAGGTTGGGATTTCTCCAAAACTAGATCATCCAATCCAAAAACATCGTTCATGACCAAATCTTCTCTGTCTCTGGACTCTTGTTCCCTCAACGCTTGCTCAATTTCTTTCTCCCACTGGCTCTTGAACTCTGTATCCGTTTCATAATCTTCCTCCGTTTGCATAGCTTGAGGACATGAAGGCGACGTTGGCACAACAAGAGTGGTAGGTGTAGTTGTAGTCGATGGCACAACCACAAATGTTGTCCACATATGAATTTGGAACATATTTGTTTTGAACTCATTGATGCCCTCGACACTAGGATCATTGCACATATGTGGTCCAACCGCCTCCCTAGATCGGGATATTGGTACAAGCACTGCAATTGGAAAATCCAATGTCATGGGAGGCAATGGCGACGGGCTTGAATAAACAATTACTAGTTTACGACTTGACGGTTGTTTGTATAAGAGCGAATAAGGTGAATTTCAAAACATGAAATCATTTTTATCCATCTTATTTGCTAAATAAGAAATTTTGATGAATGACTTCACTTCATTTTTGTCAATGAAACCATAGAAACACGCTCTGAACATCTGGAAAGGAGAATAAAAAGATTAGTTGACATACTAAAAATGCTCTTTTTCAGAAAAGGCAATCATTGACTTGAGGATATCCTCAAGTCGATGATACCTATAGTCGACAATGAAGTGGAAACAAAAAACAATAACAAACAAGAATTGCACCTAAAGAAAACTAACAAATACCTATCCTCGAGTCTACGATAAGTAGAGACAGTTAGCAAAATTATTTGTACCTTTGTGGCAAGCATGAATTTTGCACCCATGTAGTGCCAAGAACATTTTCATCCGGCTTCACAAAATTGCGGAGGATGTCTAGGTAGAACTCCATGCAAAGTTCACTGGCCTTAATCCTCCACTTTGCCTCTGTGTTCTTTGAGGCGTTTATATAATACAAGCAATTTGCGGGAATGTCATATTTTGACCTCAATAACACTCACAAAGCATTTGCAAATTCGTTGTCCTTCTTAAACAAGAAGAGCAATGGCACATCATGAGCAGTCCCATGATTTGTGACATTGTTCAACATCTCTACTTTGCTTGGGACGTAGGTACTAAGCATAGACTTGTACTGCCCAAGTCTCAAAGATGCAAAACAAGTTACATCTTTCATATCCTCCTTATCTTCCAGAATGAAGAGCCAGACATTTGGCTTAGTCATTTTGGAGGTCATCTTTTGAAGTAGGATGTTTAGAAATGGATCAATGTCACTTGCAATATAAGTGGTGGTCGCTCTTAGCACCTCTCTGATGTCAATGACTATGAGGTTGACCACTCGAGGGTCATATTAGTAACGCATGCTTGTCACCATTGCCTTTGTACTCATATCGATGTCGTTTATCTAAACCCCCCTGAAGGTTTAGGAAGTTGATACTTCAACTTCATAAACCTTGTAAACATATATAGAACCTTTGGTAAGTCCTTTTCAAGGTCCTTAGCCCGTCTGGTCCATGCATCGTTTCGGAGCTGCTTCTTGAAGTACTTGGATTTGGAGTGTATGATAAGAAAGTTCCACATTGCCGAGCTAAACTTGTGCCTAGACTTCCATGCCTTCCAAGCATCATGCACAACGTCCTCTGCAGCACCTATGAGTTGTAAAGAGGGCTTCAACTCCAACAAATCTTGAAGCACAACTTTCTTCCTCTTCCTTCTCTCCACCCAATCTCCAGATGAAATGTTGTCGGGCACAAGAATCTTAGTTCAAGACAAGAGACTTTTGGATATATTGCTTTTCTTCTAGGCATTTCATCCAACAAATGTTGCGCAAATTCTCCGTAATCCTTGTCTGTGAAATGAGCACAGTGTTTAGAAAATTTTCTTTTCAGTGACATGGCTTTTATTTTAAATCCTTTAATTTCCTTGAACTGTGTCAAGGAAATAGGATCAATCAACTCACCATTCGTGTGTTTTGTTGGGAATTTTTGCCAATGTATAAATAGCTCGTTGAGCAACGTAATGATCTGAATTTCATTTTTCAGATCCGCAGTTCTAGATATCAAAGCTCCATCCCTATCTGGATTTATATTTTGGTACCTCTCGATAATTGCGTCCGTAAATTTTTGCATGCTCATTGAATCACAACTTTAAAAAACAAGGGAAATAAATTATTCATATTTAGACTATCCTCGACTCAATGATACAAGCAAGAATACAAAATCAATGAAAAATTATACCAAAAAACAAACAAACAAGAAAAGCTGCATTGCATTCAATAATGATTAATCAGGGAAAGAAACTACTCAATAATTTAGCAAAAGAAACTTATCATCAACTCAATGATAACACTGGAAGACAAATTTTTACCTTATAATTATTTACATTGTAGATTGAGTTATTCTTCCGTGTGACATTGTCATTCACCTCATCGGTGGCACGTTTGTACGTGATCCAAATGTTCCAACAAGCAATGATTTGGTTCCCCCAAGTTAGTTGAGCGTGATCCAAATGATTCATAATCTTATAGAAATTGGAGATGTTTCGTAACTTTGTATGATCCAAGGACCAGACAATAAAAGCATCCTACGTCTGCAACTTCACTTTTCTCTCCTCCTCACAACCTTCAATTTGAAGCTCCTGGAATGCAATTATACTATATTGGCCGTTTTTTTATCATGAAGAGGCCGTCTTTGATGTCTTCCCACTTTTGGGGCTTCTTTTTCAACAATTGTTTATTAGCATCCACTAGGGTGAGGCAAACCTTTTGCTGCTACTTGACGTCGATGAGCTGAATGAGTTCTTTTTTTACCGTCTTAGTGATGTCTCTTTGCAATGTTCAAATGACATATTGGTCACTTGCAATGATGCATTGTGTGATAGGGACAGAGACTGTGCCCATGCCATTCAAAAAACAATCTTTGTGCTCATCCCAAAATTTCTTTTAGATTACAGCAAACTTCTTGTAATCTGGTTGCGGTTTTGTTTGGGGCAATATTCCCGCAAAAATTGTTGTCAACATTGAGGCTAAACTTCTAGCCCCTACAAATCCACTAGGATGACTCTTCTTCCGCTTTCGGCTTGATTCGTTTCCTGCGGATTTTGCAGCGTTTCTTGGGCTCCAATCTCGCTCGTCCAGGACGTACTCTTCTAGTTCCCGATCCACCAACAAGAGAAGGTAACTTTTGTGGAGTGTCCAAAACTTGTCTTCTCTCTAGGGCAAGATTGCGCCCTACTGAAGGTTGTGGTTCAATGTTTTCCAAAGCATATCGATTTAGTGTTTGGAAAATTAGCTGCAACTTGGAGGCATTTGACTTTGCCGTACTATTAACCTAAAGAGAGTATTTATTTTTTTCAAATTCCTCGTTCAGGAACTCCATTTGCGACCCCTCCAAGAAAGTCATCAAGTTTTCAAGATCAAACTTTCTGTAGGCTGAATGCACATTTATAATTATGGAGTGGTAGTGTTCCTTATACTTTCCATTGTCATCAACTTTACGAAGACTGATGACGACATAATTTTTCTGGTGATCCTCAATAAGAGTCACCTTTTCTTTGAGGATCCATAGAAGGTAGTTTGTCTTTCCCTGGACTCAGTAGCAAAGATATACGTAATTTTTCCAATGACTAACACCAAAACTGTAAGTGCTAATGTGTTCCTTGAACTCCCACAAGGTGCCAAATGTAACTACCATTTCACCAATGAAGGGTTTGTCATGTATAGAGTTTACAAATAGTTGAAGATGAGGTTGTGTCAGAGAGTAATTGTAGTCTTCTACCTATGCCATTTTTTATGTCCTAGAAGATCATATTTGCATGTTTATTTAGATTTATTGTACTATCGATGAGAGTTATTATTACACATTACTCTGATGTTCTTGATGTAATGAATATCAGTTTCATTGCTTATCATTGAATCAACAATAGATAGTATCAAACCAGTTGCTTGATTTCATGAATTTCACTTCTTATTTCAGAACTTTAGATTAGTGAATATCTACTAGTCAAGAATATGTATTTTCCAATTTCTCTTCCTAACTAGTTTGAAAAAATTAGTTTATTTTATCTCTTCATGCAAATTTATCTTGTATTCAAGTAGTTGGTGGATTGCGAATTGTTTTTATTTCTGTCCTTAAGAATATTTTTGAATGTTAGTCAAAGAGATTTTATAGTAGTGGGGGTATCCTCGATTTGATGATAAATTTGTATTCTCATTATATCCTTCATTTATAGTAAAAATTACAATATATTTTGTACTCGATATAATTTTATTTCCTCTTTTAGCTTTAAAAAATCACAATAATTTGATTTTTCCATCAAAATTACTGGAAAAAACAAAATTAATAGAAAACGTATTTTTTGCTAGTAAAAATATCAAAATTTTGGATATCAAATAAATAAAAGAATAAATTGGATTTAATAGTCGAAATTGACTTCAAGGTCTTTAATATGGTTGTTTTTGGTGTAAAAAATAAAATAACCAATTGAAATTTTTTCTCACTAATCTCCATTACTACTTGTATGTCTTCAGAAAATTTAAAATAATTTGGTTTGTGTTTTCTATTTTTATTTATTCATGTTCAATTTTTGGATAAAAAATGATAATAATAACAATTTCTCACGAAATAAATTGAGATTTCTCATAGTGATAATTATACCATTTATAGTTTTTAGTAATAAAAATTTATTATTTTATTTTGAAAACAATTTAAAAGATGGAATTTAGCTTGGAAATGATGTTTGACCATTTCACAATGGATCAAGTCCTATAGGGGTTAAGGTAAAGAATTCAATCCAAATTTGCAAGTGAGTGCTTCAAAATATACCACATGAGTAGTATCAAAATACGACCTCTACTTGTCTAAATGTAACAATGAAGTCTTATTATAATCACCATTTCATTGACAAAGTTCAAAACATTTCAATAGGGAGCCTCCATGACAATATAATTTCCATTATTTTTTGGGGTGGCCAAAATTGGAAGTTCAAAAAAGAATGGTAAAATCAGTCATTGGACTTAGTTAAACCAAATTCCAGAAATACACAGAAGTTTTTGCTAATTAAGGTCACAAATGTGTCGCAACGTGAGTTTTTGGTTTTGCTTAGCTTACCTAGAAGTTGGAACAAAAACTAGTGGAAAGGAACTGGATCTGATTAATAGTTGTAGGAAAAAACAAAATTAGATATGGGAACGAAATAGTAGATAAACCGGATCTAATCTTGTTCCAAGTTCAAATCGAAAATCCATCCGATATTGACCTACAAATCGGATTAGGGTTAGACCATATGTCAAGCTTTCAAAACCGAAAAAGGTCATAATGGCCACTACGAAGTCCTGGGACTACTTAAAGACTGACCTCGCCAGTTTTACCCCTTTTTCATTCTCTGGCAGTTTAGGCGCTCTTGGTGTTGTTTCCAGCACCTCGTGCTTTCCTGTAGTAGTTGTGATGTATGAGAGCGTACTTGTAGAATTTGATAGTGCGTGACATTGTTTCCGGTTGAGATCGGAGAGGGAAAGTGAAGAACAGTGTGTGCGGCTATGAGAGGGTAAGGTAGAATCAATAAGGAATCCATGAGAGACAACCTACGTCCATGTGTAGGAAGAGAGTGGAATCGGCTAGCTTCGTTCCAGTTGAGGTGAAGCTCCAGAAGGTAGTTCCGGTTATTCCCTCTGACGAACAGGAAAAGGCTCAACTCATGGAAGATTTAACTTTCATGGGTTGCCAAGGATTTGTGAAGAAATCCTAGGGATTCCGAGAGGAACGGATGGTGAAGGAGTTCTTGGACAAGTTGTCCAATGAGTTCAACCACACCTTACAAGGGAATCCGTCCCTCTGGACTGAAGAGGTATGGAGGGGAGTGTATGACTTCCGGGTCGGGGGTCTAGAGATGGCAAGCCGTAAGGACGAATTCATCCAAGGCAAATTCCAAGGTGCCCCCAATCCAAAGGACGGATATGCAGTCGAAGATTGCATAGACGACCGGCACCGTTGCCTTCTTCAGTTCTTGATTTTGGTCCTCCATCCGAAAAAGCCTATAAGGATAACAATCACCCTTGGGAACATGATTTTTGGATCCTTATGCGGGATCCGGAATGTCGACTAGGCTTGGATTGTTTTCGATTTGGTTGCCCAACTCATTGGGAGAACGGGGAAGAGTAAGGCTACTCCAATATGACCTTACCTCTTCCACCTGTACCATAACCACCAGCTCCTGACTAGTTTGGAGGAGAAGGAGTGGAAGATCAAAGAAGTCCTCCTGAAATATGGAGAGTCGGAGACAGACGACAAAGTGAAATCTGTTCTTGGATTGGATCCATAAATAGAAGAAGAGGGTCTGTTGCCGCCTATAAAGCGACACAAGACGCCATCAAGTCACGACAACTCAACTCCGGAAGGAAAACGGAAGGCTGTCGCTGAGGAAGGAATGGATCCATGGGATCCATTCAACATTTTAATAGCCATCCTCTGTAGTGTCCGAGCAGATTGGGAAGTCAAGCATCGGACCCTGGAAACAATCGAAAAGTTGGTGGGCGCACCACCAGACAACACGTTGCCGGAGAAGGTAGCAGACTGCATCACTGATCCGGTCGAGTTCCGGAAGCAAGAAGAGGAGGTAATCCGGCTGCAGAAGGAGGTGGATACCTTAAAGGCAGAAATCTTCGTCTTGAAGGAGAATGCAACCACCACTAGGGAAATGGCGGAGGAGACTTGGAAGGTAGCTGAGTAGGTGAAGGACACCCTAGGAATATCTGGGATGGCCGCTACCAAGGCTAAGCTATTCAATGAGGAGGTGCAGAAAGAGAAGAAACAATCAACACTATATTCAAAATTTTGGGAGTTTTCCATAGAATTGAGAGTTCATAACTGACGACTTCAAAATTTTAGGAATCAAATAAGAACAAAAATGGAAGAGTTAAATGTCAACATACACATAAAAACATTAAATGATAGTAAAACAGGCACGCATGTAGGGAAATTGAGAGAGAATATGCTCAAATTTGCACACTGCAACTGTATTACCAAAATTCAGTTAATCATTTACACACATTTTGTCAGATAAATGCACAATCTAAACAAAAGATGTGGTAATTTCACTACTTGTTGTGTAAAAATATATCACATAGCAATGGCCAAATACTAACATGTACCCCTCTATACGCTAACATGTTACTAACCTTGGACCCACTTAGATCATATAAAAAAAATGTACATGTATTATGAACAACTGTCAACTACGTGATGTATTCTTGAGCTTCTCGAATGCCTTCAAAATTTCAAGGCCTCGACTGCATTCCAGCTTCACACATGCACCTACCTAATGCATGTGTTCTCTCTGCTGCGCTTCGAGTGACCTCCGCTCCCATGTGTCCCAAATTGGAGTCAACGATAATTCAGTGCACGATGACGTCGCAACTTTTTTCTTTAATGTTTTTGGTTTAGACAAAGTATGACAATGTGGAATTAGAAGTTGAACACCCGTAGGTTCATGAATTACAGCATCTACGGCATCTGCCATTTTGGTTTTCACTTCCGATGTAGGCATTGGATCATTTGCATCATTGTAAAGTTTTCTTTGCGTTCCTTTCTCAGAAGCAGTTGGTGACATGGACAAACCAAGAACTACCCTCAAGCGCAAAGGAGATGGCGAGTAAGAAACAGGCAAGCGCGGATTCTTGTCTGGAGGACTATTTACTACTCCATCCTCAACATGCTTGACAAAGAAGTCCATGGTGGAATTAACTATCGAAGCTGAACAAAGGAAGTTCTCAGTGCTTAGTATTACGTATTGTCCATAGTCGAGAATGGAGTCCTCGGATGCATGGCAAGAAAGGACTCCATTTAGCCATGAAACAATTTTCATCTATAAAGAAACAAAAATAAAATTAGTTACAGGAAATTCAAACATCATAAATATATAAGGGTCAATAGAAATTCTAGCAGGAGTAGGACATTCTTCGTATAAAAAAATACACTTGTTCCCAATTACCTTTTAGCACGAGTCGCGTTAAAATGAAATATAGAATACGATAAAATGAGCGATTCGAGTAGAGTACACGCTCGCCTTGTAGAAGCCGCACACCTTCAAAAAACAAGCCTAACTAACTACAACTGGCCCAAGCAAGAGCTCTATAAGCTCGTCATATTTCCAACGATTTCATTCTTTGCACAACATTTTTCTTCTAATCCTCATATTCCTATCCTCTCTAAAGGACTGGAGACCAAAGCGGCAATTGACGTGTAGTTGTTGGAACCAAGGAAGTATGACCTTCATAAGAAATGTGTCCTTGTGACCATTTACTTTGTTAGTCTAGGAGTCCAATAACAATACATTCTCAGGCTTGTTTTTGATGTGTTTGCTTGGGCTATCGTCGACTATGATTGTGTTTTTCGGAGTAAAAGTCCCATGAAAACCAGAGAAAATGATTTCTAGGTTTTTAAGAAACAATTCCTTATTTGTTCCGAGTTCCTTGTAAGCAACAAGCCTACCAAATTTATCCCTCCTCTTAATTGTCTTGCATGAGTTCTATCCGAGATCAAGGGAGGGCCATTTTCCATCTCGAAAGAGGTGAATACAAATTCCATCGGCCGTAACTTTTTTCATGGAGCTCCATACAGTAATTTTAGCAATCTTCTCAATCAAGAACTCTGAGCAATTTGGACGAACATATACTGCTTTTGGTCCGACAATTGCAGGGACTAAAGCAGAGTGTGGATCTGAAGCCTTCTGATAGTGCTTGATTGAAGTGTTGGATTTTGCGTCCTCGCAGCGACATAAAACGCCATTGAGGTCTAGGACGACGTTCAACCACTTCTGCGGCACCCCAAACCTCAATGACCGAGGCACGCTCTCCGAAGTTCCCTCACCCACTACTGTAAGATCCAACCCGTACTAACAAACGTGGGAATAGGAAAGTAGTTACTATCGGCAAATGGGTTAAATTCGGATGTCATGAAGAATAAAGCCATCACTGAAGAACAAAAACAAAAGAAGTTCAATCATGTCACAAACAATCATATGATTAATTACCTTCTTGGAAACTGAACTCGAAGGTTGATCATGAAGTTCAGCACCAATTGCTATAGAATCAGGCACTGAAGTATCTTCATCCACTTCTAAGAATTCAAGAACACCTACTGAATCTCTATGCTCATTCCGCAAATGTGCGCTCTTGAACAATTCATATTCTGTGGAAAGAAAAATACAAAACTTAGGAAAAACTTCCATATTCACAAGGCCTAGAACTGAAGACTGTGCAAAAGACTCTCTGCTAGAGATATATTACATTTTCAGAGATGATTGTCTTTTACAACACTAAAATCAATCCAGCAAAGCCGAAACTAAGACTAAGGCGGCTATAGACGATTTGGTAAATTTTGTGTATTGCATCTATATACAAAACTAGACTCAAACTCTATTACACATTTTTAGCGCGAGTCGCACGAAACCGACAAGAGACAATGTAAGCTAGGTGTCTATTGGATAGAACCTACTACGGTGGGCAAGGCATCACTTATAGGCTCCACCTCGGAAGCATCCCTGGACAAGTTCTGCCCAACGTCCAACTACACCGTATTAGTGTCTCCCACTTCGAAGCCAACTTCGTGTTGAACTTTGGGAAGAGAGGGTTCACCAGCAACATCTTCAGTCATTGGAGAAGTTGGCGGTTTTGCTAGAGCATTCGGAGGCAGTGGAGGCACTGACTGCGTCGGACTTGATGCGTTGCTGATGTTGGAGCCAAAAGGTTGGCCTTGAATCTGTAGCATCTTGGTTCCCACAAGAGGAAGTAGCGTTGCGATAGGCTCGATATCAACTTTCAGCATCAAGAGTTGGAGCATCTCCTTGTTTTGTTGGGCTAGCTCACGGTTGGTTTGGGCCTCCGACCGCATCCACTCTTGATTATCTCTATATAGTTGCTGATTTTCAGTCCTCTCTTTGGCGTTGGCCTCCCTCATCTCTCTCAGTGCCAACTCCGTTTGCTGCTGCTGCTTCGCCGCCTGCACTTCCATGTTGACTAGCGACATGGTAGTCTATGTTGAAATTTCCGCCAATTGCTTTGCGATACTGGTAATCGTCTCGCGCTTCTTCATCTTGTGTGGCCGCCCGGTGGGAGTAGGAGTCTTCAACGTTCTAGCCAAAGGAGGTAATATGGAACTCGCTGACGACCTTGAGACATCTGCAGACGGGCGGCTCGTCGGTGTCAGCATGTCGTTGAGTCCTTGAGCCCCCTTGTCTTCATATTCCTCCTCTCCCTCGTCTCCACATTCTTCGTCCTCCTCATCCTCCAGATCTTCAAATGTTTGAAGCATCGGAACCTCCTTGATAGGTTGCTCACTTATTTGTATGGTTGTGCTTGATCTCAGCTTTTTCTTGGATGATGAGGGTGCTGAGCTTGGTCTTGCATCGCCTGCCATGGAGTAGCCACTTTCATAGAAGTCTGCTATGTCCAATGTCATAGCCTTCCTACAGACACTTTTCCAATCTGTCGACTGTTGAGCTAGTCTTGTAGCGTAGACGTTGACGTTGCTCATCTAAAATACAGATTAGAGAATTCAGTCAACCAACGTCTACGAGAAACAAAACATTTAGCACAACTCGTGCTAAACAGGCATTTTCCTACAATGTACAAACTAAGGAGACAAGGAATTCAAAAATCTTGACAAGGACTGATTACAGTAAGTACAGTTTTGCGCAAGTCGCGCTAAACTTAGGTTGATGTGCTTACCACTACTGTGCATGTCAGCTTTCCTCCAGTGTAAGCTAAGAAAATGGCCATGCCGGACTTGCAGAACGTCTTCACAATCCAAAGATAAAACTCCATCCTTAGCTCTTCGTTGTGAATGCGGTATTCCAACTTGCTATATGTGTGTGCCTTCATGTACCGGGTTGTTTCCGGACAATCAAACATCGCTGGAATGCGGATGATGTTCTTGTTCTTACGGTTCTGCAGGAAGATAAGGAATACTTTCTTAGGAGTCTTCGCTACAAGAAGATCTCCTAAGTGGTCATTCTTCCTGGCGGTTGTCGCAACACAGAGTAGCAATTTCCCTATTATACTCACAAAAATCACCCTAGAGCATAACAAAATGACCCTAAAGATCGAACCCACGAGATCCTGTGAAGTAGCTAACTCTAACAAGGAGATAAACCCAATTAAACCCTTCAATTCTACTTTCCGGTTCTACCTCTGAAAACCGGAACATCCCAAAACCAACTGGAAAACTATGACCGGACTGTATCCTACTTCCGGTTTTACTAGTTCCACGGTCTCTGGACTAACTTCTCAATTCTGGACTCTGCAACTTCCAGTCCTAAGTACCCTTCTGGGCGGATCCGGTCCGGTCCACCCTTCCGTAACCGGTTTAGTTTTGCCTCTGTTTTACCATCAGAGGGTTCACCGCTTGCTTTTGAAAGTGGTAGGCCCACCACTCCTTCCGTGACTTATAGTGGCTGAAGACCCACTCTCCTATCCACTGATCCCCTAACTAACACGGATCCGGTTTGGCCCTTCACAGCAATCCGGATAGCAATCCGGATCACAGGTCACACAAAGACCCCCCGTACGATCCTCTCATACTACAACGACCTTGACTCTGATCCGTTCCGTACTAAGTTAGGTGGCTACAAGTGCACCCGTCCGTTCCAACACCTACAAAAGTTCTTCCGTTCACCCACAACGTGGCAAGACCTCACAGGAGTCAAGATATTCGACTGGATTTCCCACCCAGGAGTTCTAGCGCAGCTAAGGAATCCTTCCCTATCCGCCTAGCCTAATCAACGGATTTCTTACCCGGAATACTAAACTTCTGCAACTGCTGAGGCACTGGAATCCACTTCTAACTTTTCATAACCTACTCACATATACTTAGAACCGGAAACACGCATCAAAGGGAGACCTCTACCAACACCTCCGTACCTACCTTCTTACTCCAACTCTGTGCACTCCTGCCAACACTCGGGAATATTACACAAAATCAAGTCAATGGAAAGTACACAAGGAAATGCCAAAAGAACTCTCCCAGTCTCTAGCTCAGAGACTGTTTTATATACAAAAAGCAAAAAGCAAAAAGTGAATACATGATTTCTGCCTCTGAAGGCGCTGACAATCCGGTTCTACCTATAAATCCTAACCGGATTCTATTCCGGTTCCTATTCTATAATTCCTATTTTTACAACCCTTCCTGTTCCATCTCATACACTCGGGATCCAATGGTAGGACTCTCGTCAGGCCTCTCCAACTGGTCAAACACCTCACTTAGATTCCGGTTCCGTTCCCCATTCGTAGGTGGAACCGGGTGATCTTCCTCAGTTTCCGGGGAGTCTAAATTGATCGGCTGCGGTCCGGTCGAGGGCGTCTTCTTCTGTGCCCTACTGGACTGGGGCGTTTTATCCTTTCCCGGTTCGTGAACTACGTCTTCTGGAAACAAGTCTGGAAGAGAAATTTCAGAGAGCCAGATCGGAACCTCTGTCAACTTCTGGCTGCTCTCCACGATCCGGTCCGCTAACTCTCGTGCCTTGGATAGGAGCTTCTCCATCTGCTCCTCAAAATCGGTGAGGATGTGCACCACCCTGGTTCCGGATATCTTCTTGTCCTTGTGCACCTCCTCTTCGAACAAGCGCGCCTTGGTGACCGCGGCTCCGGGTCCTCCGAGCACGTCCTTCACCTCTGCAGCCAGCCTCTTCATTTCCTCCGCCATCTCCTTTGTCGCGGTGGCGTTCTCGAGCAAGGCGAAAAGTTCGGCCTTGAGGGTATCCACCTCATCATGCTACCGCTTGCTTTCCTCCATCTTCCGGAGCTCATCCGGATTGATGATACTCTCAGCTACCCGCTGCGGCAACTGACTGTCCGGTTCCGCTCCAATTAATTGCGCGATCTCCCCGAGCGTCCGCTTCTTAACTTCCCAATCCGCCCGGATTCCGCAGAGTATTCCAATCAACTCGTCGAACGGATCTCCAATTCCCGATCCGGATGCCACATCCGGTCCGGCTAGAGTCTCCCCTCTGTGCGGATGGGGTTGAACCGGAGACGTCCTTCGATTCCGGATCGGCGTGGTCTTCTGCCTTTTGGAGGGGACATACGGTTCCTCCTCTTCCTCTTCTTCTTCTTCCTCCTCCTCGGTTTCGTTTTCGGAATCCGCTTCTTGGTCGGACTCGGATTCACCGTACTTCATAGTCCGCTCTTGGGCCTTCCACACCTTCAGCTCCACTTCCGTCAGCAGTTTCTGTTGCTAGTAGAGGTGGTACACATAAGGGCACAGTGGGGTAGCCCTACTTCTCCCCACTCTTGTAGTAAGCTAGGACACCGGATCAAAGAAAATCCGGCCCCAGTCTACTTTCCGGGTTCCGCTCAGCGCTTCGAAGATCGTGTTAGCCAGGGTGATGGTCACCCTAGTGGGCTTTTCCGGATGCAAAACCGGAACCAGGAACTGGAGCAGGCGTCGCTCCCGGTCATCGAGGCAGTCCTCTACCGCGTAGCCATCCTTCGGATTTACAACACTTCCGAACTTGCCCTGGACAAAATCGTCCTTCCGGTTGGCAAGCCCGAGTCCTCCCGGCCGGAATCCGTATACATCCTGCCACAAAGCCTCGGTCCATTGGACCGGATTCCCTCTCAAGGTGTTATCGGATTGATTCGATATGCCACTCAGGAGTTCTTTAACCATCCTCTCGTCTTTGAAACCCCAAGGTTTCAAGGCTAATCCCTGACAACCCATTGACGATAAATCCTCCCTGAGCTCTCCCTGTTCCGGTTCCTTGGTCGGCATGACCGGAACCACTTTTCTCAGCTTTACTTCACTCGGGGGCGAGGTGCTAGAGCCTGGCCTCTTCCGGTTCAGCCGCGGCATGAGGGTAGCTCTACTCGGTTTCGCTCTCTACGGTCCTACAAGAGAGCGCTCACTCTCTAATATTCTGCTCCACTTGCAAACCAACCTCCTGGTGCGCTCACACTCTCAATCTCTCACGGTTTCGTATCTGCTCGCACTCAATGTTTCACCCACTCGTGCCCGGAGGCGATCTCTCCGTCTCACACCCCTCACTCACTACCGGGCCCTCTTGTACTTTCCCTCCTTGCCGCGGTAAACGGAAAAAGTCAGTCGCTAAGACAGGAAACGACAACACGTGAAAAACCAGAGACCTGAAAATGGGCAGGGTCAGGCTTTATATAGTCCTGACGCCCTGGACTGTCTTTATGACCGGTCGGATATCCAGTCCGGTTCTTGACATCCGGTTCTTTCCAATCCGGTTAAGGAGAATCCGGTTGGAAATACAATCCGGTTGGAAATCTAATCCGGTCCGCTTCTACCTAAGACCGGATTAGTTCCGTAAGGTCCTCTTGTGACTATTTTTGATTTATCTTTCTCCCTATAGATGAATCCGGGTACCTATTTCTAATGTCTGTTCCACTCAAAAAGGTAAACAAAGAAAAATCAAAAATTTGAGTTGTCACAGCGGTGTAGACAGAGTAGGAAATAAGATAGGTTTTTAAGACCTTATTTGATTCCACAAACTTTAGCGCTTCAGCTTGCTCCTTCTCGTCTCCACAGATGAAAAGCCAAGATGGAACATCTACAAATGCCGGTTTCTTTGTAGCGTCCATGGACATCAACACTTCAACGAAGTAGGGGGTCTCGATAGTAGATTTGTCCTTCTTTTCAATCCCCGGCAAAACTTTGAAGTCAATGATCCCAACCGCAATACTGCTTTGTGCCTCCTCAGTCCAGACCTTCTTTGGCCACTCCATAGTCCGATTCTCGTTCCACTCGTAAGGCCGATAGTGGGCATGAACTGTCGGCTTCTCGAATTTTTCTTTGTGATCGAGAAACACCTTGAAGAAGTTGAAGGCGTCCTGAGACAGGTCAGTGACCGTCTTGTTAGTGGCCGACTTGTTCTTTGCCCTCCCAAAATATGCTTCGCCCGACCTGTCCACCAAGACGTTGATGGTTGCGCTTGAGAAGTGCCGTTCTTGTTTAAATGCCTTCCAATTGTCGCTGATGATCTCATTACGCGCGTTCATGAGACCAAGTTGAGGTTTGATGTTGTGCAGCTCCTTGATGACCAGGTTTTTCCTCTTTCGCCGCTCACACCAATCCTTTGTGCTGAAGTAGTCTTCCTTGATAGTGGAGATACCTTTTACTGTCACCTTCGGATACGAATGAGTCCGTTTCCCATTAGACATGTTGAGCAGATGTTTAGTTAGTTTCGCTAGTTCATTATAGCTCAAGTTCCCCAGATGTTTGAAGATCTCCCGATTCAATAGGCAATTTTCGGGGTTCCAATCCGGCTTCTCATTGAACTTAAAGTCCATGTCAGGATTGATAAGCTCTCCATACACGGCTTCAGTAATGACCTTGCTCCAGAGCTTGTAAACATGATCGGGCATCATGATTAGTCAGAATTCATTCGTCAGCTTCAGCTTTACATCTTTGGCTTTTGTTTTCGCGATCTTGAGATTCTTTACAACGTCGATCATTGAGAATCTCACAAACATCGCTCTTTCAAACGCCCGGCAAAGTAGTACATGAAGGAGTTAGCAACGATTTAAAAATTTTGTATAATTTACTTTGATTCTAAGAGGCTGGGTGAAGAAGTAATAAAGAATCGGACTTTTTGATTACTAGGAAAATAGTTTAGCGCGACTCGCGCTAAAGTTCTTACCAGGAAGTTCTCCTTCTTTACCTTATTCTCCAATATATTTTTCGCAATGACCAAGCTTTTGCCTGATTTATTTTCGTGGGCGTTGGATTCTCTGGTCTGCCTATATCTTCCCAGATTTGACGACCTCCTAGTATATTAGTCGCCCAGGATGGTTGAACTGCCACAAAATGGTTTGTTTGATTATAGTACGCAAAGATGCATCACAACTTTTCACTGTCTTCGGACCACACAACAAAGCAGTTCCATTTCCGAAAATGCTCTCGCTCGTCTTTGTCTATGTTGTTATTGTCATCGAACATGTAGTGGCTGGCCTCAACACTATGCTGCCCGTTTATTATGTAGAAGTTGTCGGTCTTGATATCCGCCCATTTTTCAGACTTCGCAGTACAACCGATGAGCATGACACAAAGCGTCTCTTTGGTGCTCTTGTCTGGGATATTGAGG
This sequence comes from Climacium dendroides, assembly GCA_950106755.1. NCBI lineage: Eukaryota > Viridiplantae > Streptophyta > Bryopsida > Hypnales > Climaciaceae > Climacium > Climacium dendroides. Next base: position 1,207,188 of record CATNNA010000004.1, on the reverse strand, counting down.
AGGTAGTTCACCATGTCCTCCATGATTCTTGTCTCCTTGGAGCGGATGTTAAATGTGGCTGGAGGATCGATCAATTGAGAGATATCAATCTCTTTCTTGTCACCAACTGGTAAGATGTAAGTGTCTTCATAGGTACTCCAAAACTTCTTGTAAAACTGACTTACATGCTTGTAGTCAGGTTTCCTCTCCGTTGCTCACGAGTGTGGCACGTTTGCCATCTCGTTCACGTAACATGCTTCTGAAATTTTGACAATTTCAGACTCTTTTTCTACTGCTGCCTTCTTTGTTGAAGGCATACCAATCTTCTTTGTCTTCTGCGTCTTTATCTTTGAAGGCATTTTTTGCGTACTTTTCTTTCCGCAGTTGGCATCTGGCTCCTGCTTGATGTTCTGCTTGGAAGCCTCACTGAAGCCCCTTTGCACAGCCTCCTTGGAGACTGATCGGGATCTGTTACCTTCATGCTACATCTCCAGCTTATCCTTCAATGTATGGAAATCATTGAATAGCATCTGGATTTTAGTGCACATCTTTTTCTAGGCCAAGGGGGTTCCATTTGCATTGTGCCACTCATTATTGTCGAGTTTCTTCTCCAACTCTTTGATCTCATCATGGTAAAGAGTAGGTTCAAGGCTGGAAAGGAATGGGCTTAGATTGAGCGGTATCAGAACTGAGTTGAGGCAAATTGCATAATGGTATCGGTCCTTCTGATGTGTACCAACTTCAGTCGTCATGCATTGATTTTTATCATCGGATGCCCGTCCATTTCTACGTATTTGACTTTTTTGTGAAAGGAGAGCTGAAGATGGCATTGAACATTCTTGAACTTGTATGAGAAGCAGATCTGGTTGATGAACGGGATCATGAAGAAGTTCCAGTTCTTGACTCTCTCTAGTTCTAGGAACTCCCAGTACTAGCCTTCGATGAGATTGTCGTCAACGTTTCTGTTGTCCTCTCCAACTTGCACTTCACATCTCTTGAAGTACATTTTAAGAGCCTCAATTTGATTTTCCATCCTAGATTGTAGAGGAAGGTTAGTTCATGTAAGAGCATTATAATTGCTTTATGTTGTTTAGTGCGACTCACGCTAAACTAGGAATCTCATGAATTACTTTCTGGTTTGAAGTTCTTGGACATTGACTAATATGTAAGACTGCTTTTAGTATCACTTATCATTCTAGCTTAAGTTGAGTAGCTGTGAGCTTTAGCTTGATTCGATTTGGTCTTGTCTTTCCAATAGTTGGATGTTACTGGTTTACATTAGCACAACTTGCGCTGAGCGTTTTTGTGGTTTTTAATTTTTCTTGCTGAAATGTTAATGCGAGTCACGCTAAAGATGTAATTAACGTGACTATATTGTATGTTTTTGTACAATGTTGTGTTTAAGGCCTATTGCTAGTGAGGTCCTTTAAAATTTGGCTTCGTGAGTTTATCTATTTTTGACTTGTTTGTTAATTAGATATTGTAGATTTTCTTGCTTTAGCACGGCTCGCACTAAGAATATTGTGGAGTATATTGGTTGCAGGCTTAGGGTCTCCACGTTTATTAGCGCGAGTCGCGCTAAACTATTATTTAGGATTTTTCATCGAACTCCGATTTTAATGTTGTAGTGACTTCTTAACTATGAATATTGTCTTAGACACTTTAGCGCAACTTGCGCTAAAGTTTCAATTACGCACATGAATAAGAGCTTTGTGTACTAGGAATCTAGTGTATTAGTGTATTAGTGTATTTCTGACTTTTGTAGAAGGAATGAATCTGGCATTTTAGCGCGAACCACGCTAAAATGACTGGTTGAGCGTTGTGACCTGCAAATTTTTAGGGATTTGGGAATCTTATAGCGTTATTTTGCGCATTTAAATTTTAGGGTTTGATTTCAGCACCATTGTTCCAAAAGAAATGTTTAGTGCAAGTTAGATAAAGATGCAGGCACGAGAAATAAAAGACTGGGGATCTAGGAAATGGTACAAGAAACTAGAAACATACTTCTGCATTACCTAGACCAACAGTTGCTACAGTGTTTACAAACAGAGCTAAAGATGGATATCAATCGATAAAAAATACCTGATACTCAAGCAAAGATGTATCCTTCGCTCGCCTTTCCAAATTTTTGAAATCCGTCTAATACCCTTAAGCTCCTCAACACCTGTTTCATGTAACAAACAAACGCTCTGAATATAGCACTCAGAGGTATGCAAAACTAACTTCTAGATTTGTGCAAGGTCGTCACTTCAACATGAAACAATTCTGCGTAGACTTGTTGATTCATGGACAGGTAAAAAACTACCCAACCTATGAGAGGTGAAAGGAGAGAGGAAAGAGAGGAGAGGGGAGAGGGGAGTCACTCTCGCAAAGGCGAAATTTTTTGCGGTTTCTAATTTCTAAGAGGTCTCAAGGTCTATTTGAGCTGCATTCCTATAACCTTATTTCAGAATCAACCACCTTATGAAGTTTTGAATCAACCATTTGATTTAAGTTTTAACTCTAAACCTGTAGGACAGAAGCACAAACTCCAGACTGTTTCTCCGGGTTATAAAATCGTTTATTCTGTGTGGACTGTAATTGACAATATCTTCACCATCAAAAACGAGGCTAAACATGGACAAACACACCTGACTTATCCCGTGAAGGTACTCTAGAAGTTGTGCTTCAAAAAACTTTGCACCCCCTATCTTGCTGCTCGTCCACAAATTGCTGGACCTCTTTCGCTCCCACGCAAGTCTACAGCAAGCAGCTACAATTCGTGTAGAAAATTTCAAACACTAGAGAACTTTTCCAGAAAATTCAAGCAACCACTGATTCCGAAGACCACGCTTGACTTATGCAGAAAGGAAACAAAAATTGTGGACACTGTTTGAACTCTCACCTCTCACTTGCACTTTCTTTTAAGAAACAAGTTCACGCTCAAAAGATTGACTGCGCAATTGCAGCAACTATGTTCCACAATGCAGTTGCTTCAAAAATCGAAAAGCATCCTCGAGCAGAAAGAAGAGAACATGCTGAAAGAAGAGTTCAAAGTCCACGAATTAGGACTGACACCTCTTCCTGCACTCGCGTTTCAATTGCAGCCGGCGTACTAAATCCTCTCCACCCGAACTCACACTTCAATTGCAGCCACACTAAATCCTCTCCACCCAAACTGACACTTCAATTGTAGTCGCACTGAATCCTCTCCACCCGCACTTGCGCTTGAATGTCACCCGCACGGGCACTTGAATCTCACCCACACTAAATCCTCTCCACCCGCACTCGCGCTTGAATGTCACCCGCACGAGTGCTTGAATCTCACCTGCACTAAATCTTCTCCACCCACACTCGCGCTTAAATCTCACCTGCATTGAATCCTCTCCACTCGCACTCGCGCTTGAATCTCACCCACACTGAATCCTCTCCACCCACACTGGCGCTTCAATCTCACCCGCATTTGCGCTTCACCTTAAACTGCACTCGCGCTTCAATCTCACCCGCACTCGCACTTGAATTGCAGCTGCACTCAATCGTCTCCACCTGCACTGACGCCTACACCCTAAACCGCAATCAACTGTAGAGACAGAAGCAGAAGTTTTCACGAGAGTCTAAACCCTAAACACGGAAATGAAATGACGTCCTCAAACTGAGTTGAACATGCAAACCCCACCAAACCCTAAACCCATGTTCGTAATGCCACGTCGTGGAAGCTGATACCCTTATTTAGCTGTGAAGTTGATACCCTTACTTAGTTGTGAAGTTGATATCCTTACTTGGCTGTGAAGCTGAAACCCTTACTTGGTTGTGAAGTTGATACCCTTACTTGGCTGTGAAGCTGATATCCTTACTTGGCTGTGAAGCTGATACCCTTACTTGGTTGTAAAACTTATACCCTTATTTGGCTGTGAAGCTTATATCCTTACAAGGCCATATTCATTAAATTGAGACAATGTGGATTCTCATTTTAATCATCTTCCTAAATTTAGTGAATAGAAGAGTTCATTATATTGAGACAATTCAATAAATCGAGACTATAAAATGCTGGAAGTATAAAGAATTTCTACAAGTTTATGAAATTGGGGGAAAAATATAGTAGTGAAGGACGTTGAAAAAAGGGATTTTGGACTTGAACTTGAACCATTTATAATAAGTACTAAACTAAAATATCTAAGTAAATAGTTTGACATATGGTGAGGTAGAGAATTTTAAAATAATCCATGATAGAATACATTTGTACACCTAGCCTTACCAAAAACTACATCGTCAAAGTAAAGAATTAAACATATGCTTAGATAGAGAACTTTGTATAGAAAACATTAGTACTCCTAGTGTTCCAAAACAAATGTCATAGACAATGAAATTACAATGAAGAATTTACAAAATACACAATACAATACAAGAAATAAAAATAAAAATATATTATATTGTAGAACATCTATAACATCAAATTCTAAAATAATATAAAAAAGATCAAAACAATGAACTAAAAGAATAAAAAAAGTAAATCTATTTCATCTTCTACATCTAATTTTTTCTAACAATTATTTTTTTTTTTTTTGAGACATATCTAAAAATAACTATCAACTTCTACAACTCTTTATAATCTTTTTTTCCATTTTTTTTTCATCCTTCCTAAAGTTAAGAAAATAACCTACAAACTCACAGAACTCCTAATGACTTTCTATGCCTACAAACTATTCATCTTCACTCTGAAGATACATTATTGCTTTCGCCAGATACGTATGCATCCACTGATGACTGGATGATAGCAATTTGTGTTTTGGGAATTCTAACTCTTGGATCAGAAGTGCCTTCTTTGAAACGAGGCTTCCAAGCAATCATAATGCAGTCTGTATGCGTCCAACTCGGAGAGATAGCCTTATCTTCGCACCAAGAATTCCCTTGTTTTGTGTCCCATCCAGCATATGTTTCTTCATTGGTGTGATGAAAAGACGTAGGTGTCCAATATTGAAGTTGAATAGAATTAACATGCCCTGGATCTGGATTAGGATTTGATAGAGCCCGAGTAAGCCAAAATGGACGGAGGTCACCGTCAGCGGGTTGCACAGCAACTAAGTAACCTGCATATACATCGCGGCCAACACGAAATGAAGGAGGTGGACGATCACGCCTGCGACCAACAAAAGGTTCATCTTCTGCAAACTCCTCACGCATTGTGCCATCATCTAGGTATTGGTCTTCCACCTCATCGGTAATTCGAGAATTTGGCCAAAATCCATCCCGCAATGTCTCATGCACCACAAGTGGAGCATTGAGAGCACTTCTCACACCCTCCCAATATTTCCGCACCGGCTCATTCTTCCTCCTAAACTCACCAGATAAGTCTTGATTTCCCATTGCCCCCCACAATGCAATGTATCCATCTAAACCCTTGCAAATCTCATCAAAGCAACGCATTTGTTGGGGTGCCAAAGGTAAAGGACTACCCCTTGGGACTTTAGGGTGCCCCTCTATTGTCTCCTTCCACAAGCGAATTCCCCCACCTTCTCTCGGCAACCAATCAACATCGGTACATAGTATTTTGTACTACATCAATGGCCACCCATTGGAATCTTTATAGAACTTGAACTGTTGTGCTTGAGAATGACCCTGTAGAGAATCATCGCCTGTATGTAAATACCTGTCCACAAATCGCTTAAAATCAGGAACCTCCTCGATGAGATGAGGAATCACAGGTTGTGTTTCGCAATCCATGAAAGACTTCATCAACCTTGGAAGTGTAGGGTAGTCATTCGTCTTCAATTTGGTGCTCCAACAACCAAATAGAGCATCAATGTCTTCATGAGTGTGTCCAACAATGAGGAAATTGATGTATATTTCTCGAAAAATAGCTCTATAGACAAGGAGAGAACAAAATGCAAAAACCCACCGATTCTTGTTGTCGCCAGAAGCATTGTCAAGCTGAAGAGTGAATGTTGGAGAAAGAGGTTGAGCTTCCACCAACACTTCAGGGGGGGACCCGAGGGAGTCCATACAAATCTCTAAGCCTATTAACAAAGCCTCTGTCAGTTCAGAACGCTCTCTTCCTACAAACAATTGACGAGATGAATGCTTCGGTTGTGACTCTAGATCTCGCAATAATTTTGCAATGGACCCAATAGTATGGTTGGAGTCTGTTGGGAAGATGTCCAATCCATAGTGCGCATATCGCACATCTCCATGACCATGAGCAATCATGCTTGTAAAAGCGACAGGCATCTTCATGAAAGAATCATTCCCCTTACTCTTGTGAGAGTAATGAGGGGAAGCAATCTTGGAGTGATCCATCTTGTCATGGATTATAGTGAGAACCTTGTCAGGATACATCTCAGACATTGAGCGGTTTCCATAATACAAGTCCCTATGCGCCTTCTGTCCTGATAGATGCACTCTCAATTTGTTTGACCACACATCTTGCGCTCGTGAACGTGGAGTGCAAGCACTCTTGAGTTGCCTATATCTATCGCAAGTTCCACAACGAGCAAAACTATCTCCTCTAGCCTTGGGAGCATACTCTGGAAAAGATTGACGACGTATGTTACTCAATTCACTAGCCGAAATACGATGCAATTGAAGTGAAGAATTGACATTGTTGATCTGTGGCAACTTGTCCTTCCATCGAAATGCAGACGGTAGAACCATGGAGGGGACTTTCTCCCCGGACTCAAAGGGTCCTCGATTTGTGGGGCATTGAATCCGCTTCATTCTCCACTAATAATCGAAGAGTTGCTGTGGCTTGCAAAGTGTGTGTCCGAGGCTTTTTCATTCCAAGGTTGCCATGATGCTCCGGTTTTTGGTCATCTTTTGCCATCTTCTTGTATCTATAAAAGGTAGCCTTTGATACTCCATGGATGGCGCACCAAGCCATCGAACAAATTTCATGGTTTGCCAAGGTGATCATGTCCCTTCCATTGGAATCACTGTGGGTTTGCTTGTGCACGTCAAGGAGACGTGACTTGCGCCAGAACACTCCACCGTCAATATGAAGTAGAGACTGAACGGCTTGAATCTGTCCACGTGGAAATGGTTGCAAGCAATTCTTCTGGCAACACTTCATACTAGAAACATCAGCAATTGCTTGCTCAGTGAGGAGAGCTTCTTTCTTCGGGAGATTGGTAGGCTCAATCCTCTCACGTGAGCTTTCATATGAACGAACTCCAGTCCGAACACGACGCCTTGAACCGCTTGAAGAGACTGCAGTATTGAAGAGATGCGTTTGCTCGT